>CM036257.1:30408994-30736494 GCA_020698575.1 Bostrychus sinensis
AGTTATGTGAATAACTGTTAATATATTACGTTAACATACGAGACACCTATTCAGTTCATTGTTTATGCTTCATGTAGCTGAATAACCATCAATGTGTTACGTTAGCATAGCGCACACCTATTCAGCTGTTGTTCTCTATTCTATTATTACTATAACTTGCCTTTCAACATGAAATGTCTGTTCTTGGTGTTGGGTTTTGTAAAATACATTTCCCCAAAAAAATGCGACTTATAGTCTACTGCGACTTATATACGTTTTTTTCTGCTTCATTATGCATTTTTTGGCTACTGCGACTTATACTCCGGAGCCACTTATAGTCCAGAAAATACGGTAACTCGGACTCATTATGTGATCATTGCTGCAGGTCAAAGGTCATTACTGAGGTCTGTAAAGAGCAATGTGTCTGAAAACTAAATTATTTACTTAATCCAACTTTAACACACACATCCTAACCCTGAGCTGGACGAATGTTGTGAAACTGGGTTTGTTTTTTTCTCTGTGTCCTCCTTAAAACGGTCATTTCCAGGCTGAAGGTGTTGATGTGCAGCTGGACAAAGGGCAGCCATTACTGAGTTAATTATTGTCCATTGATTTTTGCAGTGAGCAGGTCCAGCTCCATGGTAACAGAGGTAACAAAGAAGAGCAGCTGTGTCTGTCCACATAAAGCATACAACCTTCCACTCTGAAGCTGGGGACACGATACATGATTTTTTTTCCTGATTTTATAACGACTGCTACAGACTCAGTTGCTCTGAGTCTGTACCAGTCAACACTGCTGCAGGGAATCGTCATCAGCAGTCGGCCCTGAAATCCGTTAGTGTGTGATGTTCAAAGACTGGAATCGGAGCAAAAACCCGGCCTGACGTCAGTCGCAAGCAAACAAACACCGACTCTGGACCACACTCCTGTAGTGTGGGACGTTTACATCCAACTGGGAATTCATGGAGTCCAGCGGCCGATGAAAAACAGCTGATGGGACACAGGAAATAACGTCAGAGAACGAAGACAAAGCAACAGGAAGTGGCGGGAAAGAAGAAGAAGAAGAAGAAAGAAGAAGAAGAAGAAAGAAGAAGAAGAAGAAAGAAGAAGAAGGAGGAGGAGAAGAAGGAGAAAGAAGAAAGAAAGAAGAAGAAGAAAGAAGAAGCAGAAGAAGGAGAAAGAAAGAAAGAAAGAAGACAACCATGGCAAACACCAAAGAAAGTTGAGTGCTACCCAAGCGAAACTGGATACAGAGACGTTTTTTCTTTTTCCTTTTTTCCAAACAGAGAGCTGCCACACAACGGCAGCAGCGACCCAGGTAGCTCCATGTTTGTTTACCATTTAGTTCTCGCAACGAGAGTTTGCTGCGTTTGGTTGGCGTCAGTCACGGCCTCAGCAGATCTTGTAGTGTGTGAGGCGCAGTCTTTCAGTCGTCAGAACTAAATCTGCTGAAACCAGTCGTTAGTGTGAGCTCCTGGTCTTTTCAGAATCTAGTCCCCAGCTTTACAGATCATTATTTTGTATCTAAACAGTGTAATTGTGTTTTCTCTGCAGTGTAATTTTCAGGCTTTATCAGAGAGTATACAGTGGAGCAGCAACAGGAAATCAAGAGGGGAGAGACATTTGGCAAAGTGTCAGAGTCCGGACTCGAACCCACAACCCCACAGCTCTACCCACGGAGCTATACCACATCAGCAGGTGCAACAATGCCGCTTTTATTTAATGGTGCAGCAGCCAGAGACCTGAGCCAGGACCCGGGTCAGGAGGAGTCAGGGTTGCCAGGTCTGAAAGTCAAAACCCACCCCACAGCAACTTAAAAACCACCCAAACCCCGAGGGACGGTGAATAAAAACACCGCGTCACTGAGACTGAGCTGGTTTGGCTTTGGGTTTCAAAGATTTATTATTCAAAATATGGAGAAATAGCCAATTATTTACATAACCTGTGTGCAAAACTAGCAATGCCCAACCTGCAGACACTAGCTGTGTCCCAATTCAACGGCTGCAGCCTTCAAAGGTCGCGGTCCACGAAGGCGACTCCTTCTTGTGGTCTTCGTGGACCGCAAAGGCCGAGCCAAAATGGGACGGTCCGGTCCACGGAGCGTACGTCAACAGCTGCTCCTCCTCTCACGTTTGCGCCGCTGTCGCCTAGCAACCAGGACCGCAGCTGCTCGCTAATTCACTTTATTCATTGGTCACATAAGCAGAAAAGGAGCCAGAAATTACACTTATTTAATTTTTTATTTTGTTTAATTTACTCCTGGAGGAGTTTGAGCAGCTCTCTCCGCCTCGGCCATCTTCAAACGTCAGACATTTAGCGCGCAGTGAATCATGGGATATGTTGGGCCGCGAAGGATGCACCCGATGCAGCCTTCAGCAGGAAAGGAAGGCCGCATTCGTGGGCTGCGTTTGAAGTAGCCTTCGAATTGGGACACCCCGTTGCACCGACCGTGACATAATCAGCCTCCAATGTAGCCGACGAAGGCTGCAGCCGTTGAATTGGGACACAGCTAATGTTTTTCGCCGGCAGCAACACAAAAGCTGCCCCAAATTTGCAGGAAAACCGCAGACTTGGCAACCCTGACCTAGCCGGACCATTGTCCAGATCCGGGGTGTTTCTCCTTTCCCAGGATCCTTTGCAGCTCTGCAGTGATCCATGTCATCAGCTCAGTCCTGGTCCAAATCCTTAAACCCCCCATTCACAAAGACTGCTCCTGTCGACCCACAATGCACTGCAACCACTCGCATTTTTTTTGCAAACTTTATTTACCATTTAAGACAAACTATTTATCTTATTTTATTTTATGTTTGCACCAAGGACAAAAGCAAATTCCTACTGTTTTATTGTTGGGGGGTCCAGGAGGGATTTTTGGAAATTTAAGGAGGCTGTGACACTCCTGACTCTGGGAATGGCTGGGAATAAAACATATCCACAATAACCAGCCATTTTTGTCATCTGTGGAGTCACGCGGGGGTAAAATGGTTCCTCCTTCTTCTTTATTTTTAATTTATTCCAACAGCAGATGTGAAAACGACAGAAGGAGGAAAAAATAGTTCGTCTGCTGTTGACCCAGGAGGAGTCTCTGAAGAGGCCCGGCTTAAGTTTTGGCTCCCATCTGACATCTGTCCTCTGTGTTTGCATGGAGATGATGATGAGGAGGGGGCGGGGCCTGTGAGGGGGGAGGGGCCGGTGAGGGGGGAGGGGAGGGGCCTGTGAGGGAATCTCCAGACAGAGGCTTAACGCATCGCAGCACGCAGCTCATTAACACAACAATAACAAACACCTGTCAGAGCCACGAAAGAACTGGAGCAGGGGCGAAAAACCGGACTGAACAAAGACCGGGCCAGGACTAAACCCAGGTCCAGACCAGGACTAAACCCAGGTCCAGACCAGGACTACAGAGCAGCTGTGGGTCCTAGTCCAAATACAGGAATTCAAAGACATCTGGTGTTACAAAAGTTATTTTTCTTTCCTTGGGATTTTCTCTTCTGGGGTCGTGGATGCAGCTCTCTCTCCATTTATCGGGGCTTGGGACCGGCACAAAGAGTACACTGCGACCCTCTGTGGCTGGATTATGTTATAGAGCAGTGGTTCTCTGGTTTAGTCCTGGTTTAGTCCTGGTTTAGTCCTGGTTTAGACCTGGTTTAGTCCTGGTTTAGTCCTGGTTTAGACCTGGTTTAGTCCTGGTTTAGTCCTGGTTTAGTCCTGGTTTAGTCCTGGTTTAGTCCTGGTTTAGTCCTGGTTTAGACCTGGTTTAGACCTGGTTTAGTCCTGGTTTAGTCCTGGTGTAGTCCTGGTGTATAGTCCATATTTTTTTGAGGGCCCCTCCCTGCTGTGGGCCCCTGGTACCCCCCGGGGCCACAGCAGTGACTCTAACAAACAAACTTACATAACTCACATAACTTCTGTGGGATTCCTACACAGCTTCGACCTTGGTATTTCAGGAATCTTAAACTCTTTCCAAAACACGACAAACACCAACAGCTGCACAGACAAATGCCCACTGAGTGTCAGCAGATGTCACTAGCTCTACAGTAGCTCTACAGTAGCTCTACAGTAGCTCTACAGCAGCTCTGCAGCAGCTCTATGCTAGCTCTACAGTAGCTCTACAGTAGCTCTACAGCAGCTCTACAGCAGCTCTACAGCAGCTCTGCAGAAGCTCTACAGCAGCTCTATGCTAGCTCTACAGTAGCTCTACAGAAGCTCTACGGTAGCTCTACAGCAGCTCTACAGCAGCTCTACAGCAGCTCTACAGTAGCTCTGCAGAAGCTCTACAGCAGCTCTATGCTAGCTCTACAGTAGCTCTACAGAAGCTCTACAGTAGCTCTACAGCAGCTCTACGGTAGCTCTACAGTAGCTCTGCAGAAGCTCTACAGCAGCTCTATGCTAGCTCTACAGTAGCTCTACAGTAGCTCTACAGCAGCTCTACAGTAGCTCTACAGCAGCTCTACAGTAGCTCTACAGTAGCTCTGCAGAAGCTCTACAGCAGCTCTATGCTAGCTCTACAGTAGCTCTACAGTAGCTCTACAGCAGCTCTACAGCAGCTCTACAGCAGCTCTACGGTAGCTCCACAGCAGCTCTACAGCAGCTCTACAGTAGCTCTACAGTAGCTCTGCAGCAGCTCTGCAGTAGCTCTATGCTAGCTCTACAGTAGCTCTACAGTAGCTCTACAGCAGCTCTACAGTAGCTCTACAGCAGCTCTACAGCAGCTCTACAGCAGCTCTACGGCAGCTCTACGGCAGCTCTACAGCAGCTCTACAGTAGCTCTACAGTAGCTCTGCAGCAGCTCTGCAGTAGCTCTATGCTAGCTCTACAGTAGCTCTACAGTAGCTCTATGCTAGCTCTACAGTAGCTTTACTGTTGTTAAAAAGGACTTCAGCAGAACCAACAGGTGACGAAGGAAAGACCTAAACGCCGTTAATCAGAGAGAAGTTTTTACATTAGCTCGGTAGCCAGCGCTACCTTTGGTTAGCTTCTGTGTTTGTAAGCCTCGCTGCAGATAAACGGTTGTGACAGGTCAGCTCCAAATCGACCGGAGAGAAAAGCTTCGCCGCGAGTGAGGAACCAGACTGTCCTGCTTCCGAAAATAAACTAGGAGGCGCTCTAACGCATCAGCTCTTCAGGAATAAACGTTCACCTGCTGCCTGTTTAAAAGCAAAGGTTTGGTCTCTCACCTGGAGCAGATGCACCTGTCCCAGGGCGTTGCTCAGACAGAAGACGTGATCTCTGGAGGGGTGCTCAGGGACCGGCTGCACCAGGCTGTCCCACACCCGGACCTCCATCTGCGGCCCGAGGTCCTGCTCTGGGTCCCAGTCCAAGTCCAGACCAGGGGACTTAAAGAACTGCAGCCAACAGCCTGGGAACGTACAGAGGAGACTGGTTTAGTCCTGGTTTAGTCCTGGTTTAGACCTGGTTTAGACCTGACTTAGTCCTGGTTTAGACCTGGCTTAGTCCTGGTTTAGACCTGGCTTAGTCCTGGTTTAGACCTGGCTTAGTCCTGGTTTAGACCTGGTTTAGACCTGGTTTAGACCTGGTTTAGACCTGGCTTAGTCCTGGTTTAGACCTGGTTTAGACCTGGTTTAGACCTGGTTTAGTCCTGGCTTAGTCCTGGTTTAGTCCTGGTTTAGACCTGGTTTAGACCTGACTTAGTCCTGGTTTAGACCTGGCTTAGTCCTGGTTTAGACCTGGCTTAGTCCTGGTTTAGACCTGGTTTAGACCTGGTTTAGACCTGGTTTAGACCTGGCTTAGTCCTGGTTTAGACCTGGTTTAGACCTGGTTTAGACCTGGTTTAGTCCTGGCTTAGTCCTGGTTTAGTCCTGGTTTAGACCTGGTTTAGACCTGGTTTAGTCCTGGTTTAGTCCTGGTTTAGTCCTGGTTTAGCCCGTGTTTAGTCCTGGTTTAGTCCTGGTTTAGCCCTGGTTTAGTCCTGGTTTAGACCTGGTTTAGACCTGGCTTAGTCCTGGTTTAGACCTGGCTTAGTCCTGGTTTAGTCCTGGTTTAGCCCGTGTTTAGTCCTGGTTTAGTCCTGGTTTAGTCCTGGTTTAGCCCTGGTTTAGTCCTGGTTTAGACCTGGTTTAGACCTGGCTTAGTCCTGGTTTAGACCTGGCTTAGTCCTGGTTTAGTCCTGGTTTAGTCCTGGTTTAGACCTGGTTTAGTCCTGGTTTAGTCCTGGTTTAGTCCTGGTTTAGACCCGGCTTAGTCCTGGTTTAGACCTGGCTTAGTCCTGGTTTAGTCCTGGTTTAGCCCGTGTTTAGTCCTGGTTTAGTCCTGGTTAAATCCTGGTTTAGTCCTGGTTTAGTCCTGGTTAAGTCCTGGTTTAGCCCTGGTTTAGACCTGGTTAAGTCCTTGTTTAGTCCTGGTTTAGACCTGGTTTAGTCCTGGTTTAGTCCTGGTTAAGTCCTTGTTTAGTCCTGGTTTAGTCCTGGTTTAGCCCATGTTTAGTCCTGGTTAAGTCCTTGTTTAGTCCTGGTTTAGACCTGGTTAAGTCCTTGTTTAGTCCTGGTTTAGACCTGGTTTAGTCCTGGTTTAGTCCTGGTTTAGTCCTGGTTAAGTCCTTGTTTAGTCCTGGTTTAGACCTGGTTAAGTCCTTGTTTAGTCCTGGTTTAGACCTGGTTTAGTCCTGGTTTAGTCCTGGTTAAGTCCTTGTTTAGTCCTGGTTTAGTCCTGGTTTAGCCCATGTTTAGTCCTGGTTAAGTCCTTGTTTAGTCCTGGTTTAGACCTGGTTTAGTCCTGGTTTAGTCCTGGTTTAGTCCTGGTTAAGTCCTGGTTTAGTCCTGGTTTAGTCCTGGTTAAGTCCTGGTTTAGTCCTGGTTTAGTCCTGGTTAAGTCCTGGTTTAGTCCTGGTTTAGTCCTGGTTTAATCCTGGTTTAGACCTGGTTTAGTCCTGGTTTAGTCCTGGTTTAGTCCTGGTTAAATCCTGGTTAAATCCTGGTTTAGTCCTGGTTTAGTCCTGGTTAAATCCTGGTTTAGTCCTGGTTAACCCTGTTTAAGTCCTGGTTTAGTCCTGGTTTAGTCCTAGTTTAGTCCTGGTTAAATCCTGGTTTAGTCTTGGTTTAGTCCTGGTTAAGTCCTGGTTAAGTCCTGGTTTAGCCCTGGTTTAGCCTGTGTTTAGTCCTGGTCTTACCTCTGAGTTTGACCCAGTACTTCCTCCACTTCCGTCTCGAGACCAGTTCCAGTTGGTCTTTGTTTAGTTTGAGCAGAGGTTTTATGCAGATCCAGCCCGCTCTCCGGACCACACCCCGGTCCAGTTCCTGGTCCTCCTGGGTTAGTCCTGGTCTAGACCCTCCCTGGTCCTCCTGGTCCACAGAGCCTCGGTCTGAGGAGCTCTGGACAGATCCTAGCATGGATTCGGAGTCCAGATCCTGCCTGAAGTTCTGGTAGACGCTGAAGTGTTGGTCTTGGAGGATCCTGGTCTGCTCTTGGTCTGGATTTTGGAGGTGGATCTGAGGTAAGTCCTGGTTCTGGGTTTGAAGTGGGTTGAAAGACCAAATACTGCTGAGGTCCGGGTCCTGAAGGAAGAAAATGCAGTTTACAGCTGATTACATTCTGGTTCAGTCCTGATTTAATCCAGAACTTAGACCTGGTTTAGATCTTTGAGGTTTTGCCATGGGTCTAGCCTGGTTTAGTCTCGGTTGAGCTGAGGTCCTTGGTCCAGGCCGCGCTCTTTCATCCTGGGTTTTTTTTTCTGAGTCTAGATTTAGATTTAAACCTGGTTTGGTCTACTCCTTGTTTAGACATTAATTAATCCTGATTTAGTTCTGTAAGCGCTTATTTGTGGCTTTAATCCTGATTTAATTTAGGATTAGACTGTTGTTTTTTTTTCCTGTTTTAGACCTCATTTAGTCCAGGCTCTAGCTCTAGTTCTGGATTTGAGACTGGTTTAAGCCCTGGTAGTCCTGACCATAGCTGTAGCTTTGCCCCAGGACCTCGAAAAGTCCCGATATGTTGGTCCCCCTTGATTTAGCCCAGCGATAATCATAAAAATAATCTGATTGGTCGGTTCTCACCTGGACCCGCCTCTTCTTGATCCTCAAACTTCCTGTCCAGTCGCTCAGCTTCCTGATCCTGGTCTTGAACACGTCCTTTTTCTCTCGGGACTCCCCCTCTGTCCTCAAGTCCTTCAGATCCGGGGACGAGAACAGATCCGGGGACGAGACCAGATCCGGGGACGAGACCAGATCCGGGGACGAGACCAGATCCGGGGTCGAGACCAGATCCGAGGACGAGACCGGACTCGGGACCGTGAAGGACTCTCCAAATCCGCTGTCCTGACACGAACTGTTACTCAGGTTGTTCTCACATTTTGTTGTTTCGTTAAAAGACTCGTCCGAACTTAGGCTTCCGCTTTTAATGCTCAAAGACCCGGAGTTATTATTTACGTTGTCGTCATGGGCAATAGGCCACGCCCCCTCGAATATATTTCCAGGAAACACTGCTCCAAAGCCGCCGGGTAAAAGCCAGTTACTACGGTTGGTTTGGGGTTGAATGCGACTGTGGCTCCTGATTGGTTGATTGGGTTTTCGCCAGCTCCGCCCACTCTTCCTGTGGCCACGCCCAAACCAGGTGTGTGCAGGCTGAAGCTCCGCCCCTTCACAGGTAAAGTTACTGTCGGTGTTTCCCATTATGTGCTGGAAAGAAAATATGGATATTAACCACGTTTTAGTCTCTGGTTTAGTCCTGGTTTAGTCCTAGTTTAGACCTGGTTTATTCCTGGTTTAGTCCTGGTTTAGACCTGGTTTAGGCCTGGCTTAGCCTTTGTTTAGCCTGGGTTTAGTCCTGGTTTAGTCCTGGTTTAGTCCTGGTTTAGACCTGGTTTAGGCCTGGTTTAGTCCTGGTTTAGTCCTGGTTTAGTCCTAGTTTAGACCTGGTTTAGTCCTGGTTTAGTCCTGGTTTAGACCTGGTTTAGGCCTGGCTTAGCCTTTGTTTAGCCTGGGTTTAGTCCTGGTTTAGTCCTGGTTTAGTCCTGGTTTAGTCCTGGTTTAGACCTGGTTTAGGCCTGGCTTAGCCTTTGTTTAGCCTGGGTTTAGTCCTGGTTTAGTCCTGGTTTAGTCCTGGTTTAGTCCTGGTTTAGTCCTGGTTTAGACCTGGTTTAGGCCTGGCTTAGCCTTTGTTTAGCCTGTGTTTAGTCCTGGTTTAGTCCTGGTTTAGTCCTGGTTTAGTCCTGGTTTAGACCTTGTTTAGTCCTGGTTTAGTCCTGGTTTAGTCCTGGTTTAACCTGTGTTTAGTCCTGGTTTAGTCCTGGTTTAGTCCTTGTTTAGACCTTGTTTAGTCCTGGTTTAGTCCTGGTTTAGTCCTGGTTTAACCTGTGTTTAGTCCTGGTTTAGTCCTGGTTTAGTCCTGGTTTAGTCCTGGTTTAACCTGTGTTTAGTCCTGGTTTAGTCCTGGTTTAGTCCTTGTTTAGTCCTGGTTTAGTCCTGGTTTAGTCCTGGTTTAGTCCTGGTTTCAGGCGTCCAGGTGAAAGCCGAGGTTCTTGAGCCACTGATTCAGAACAGCTTCATTAAGGATCAGCTCATTAATAAACAAAAGCACTCATGAATATTTAACGCCAGGAATCAATTTATATTATAGACATTAAAATATTTTTGTTTTAAATTATATTGTCTTCCATCAAGCAGCAAGCATACAGTCCATTTAAACACAAAATATAGGTTTATCAATTAAAATGGGTCTATAGAAACATTTTAGTGGAAATTGGACAGTATGTGCAGCAAAAAAATATTTTTAGAAATTAAATTAAAATACTTTTGTTGAATTAAATTAATTTTAAACATTTTTAATGATTTTTTAAATTTATATTAACACTTTTATATCACATGCATTGAACTGTCTTAAAAGTTTTGATTTTATTTTCAACCAATTAGAGAAGAGGAGCAAGCCAGCAAAAAAATATTTTTAGAAATTTAATTAAAATACTTTTGTTGAATCAAATTAATTTTAAACATTTTTAATGATTTTTTAAAATTATATTAACACTTTTATATCACATGCCTTGAACTGTCTTAAAAGTTTTGATTTTATTTTCAACCAATTAGAGAAGAGGAGCAAGCCAAAAAAACAAAAAAAAAACAAAAAAAAAAAACACTTGTCTATGTTTTATTTAATTGTAGAAGTCCAGTGTTAATCCACCTGGGTCACGTCTGACCTGGACTCAGAAGACCAGAAAGAGCAGGACTCAGGTCTTAGCCAGGACTAAGCCAAGACCACGACCGAGAACTGGTCCAGAGACTGAACTGGAGCAGGTTAAAATTTCCTACAAGTCCACATTTTGGCTTTAGATCCTGAAACACTGCAGCAGTGTAGACGCCTCACGGAAACACAGTTGTTCCTAATGAAGTTAGAGTGGGACAGAGCTGAAACGTAAACAGGACGTCCCGTTTCTCCACACACGGGCGGGAAACTCCGACAGCTGACGAGTTTTCCAACGTTTCAAACTCTGGCAAAGCGTTTTATGATCTCAGCGAACAGTTTCCACCTCGTGTTACAGCGACACACGAGCCGTGTTCATCCAAGTCCTGGAGAAACTCCTGCTCCTGGTTTAGTCTGGTTTTAATTCTCGTTAGTTTAGATTTAAAGTTCATTTTGTTTTGGTTTAGGTACGTTTCAGTCCCACCGTGTAATACTGGTTTGTTCCAAGTTTAGTCTCACAGGTTTAAATAAATTCTTCTTCAGTTTAGTCCTGGTTTAGTCCAGGTTTAGATCAGGTCTTTCCCTGCTTTGGTCCTGGTTTAGTCCTGGTTCTCCTCTCACTCAGTTCTGGTTTAGACCTTGGTTTAATCCTTGGGTTAGTCCTGGTTTTGAGTCCTGGATTAGTTCTTGTTTAGCCCTGGTTTAGTCCATGGTTCAGTACTGGTTTAGTCCAGGTTTAGTCCTGGTTTAGTCCAGGTTTAGTCCTGATTTAGTCCTGGTTTAGTCCAGGCTTAGCCCTGGTTTAGTCCAGGATTAGTCCAGGTTTGGTCCAGGTTTAGTCCAGGTTTAGTCCTGATTTAGTCCAGGCTTAGCCCTGGTTTAGTCCAGGTTTAGCCCTGGTTTAGTCCAGGTTTAGTCCAGGTTTAGTCCAGGTTTAATCCAGGTTTAGTCCAGGTTTAATCCAGGTTTAATCCAGGTTTAGTCCAGGTTTGGTCCAGGTTTAGTCCAGGTTTAGTCCAGGTTTAGTCCTGGTTTAGTCCAGGTTTAATCCAGGTTTAATCCAGGTTTAGTCCAGGTTTAGTCCAGGTTTAATCCAGGTTTAGTCCAGGTTTGGTCCAGGTTTAGTCCAGGTTTAGTCCAGGTTTAATCCAGGTTTAGTCCAGGTTTGGTCCAGGTTTAGTCCAGGTTTAGTCCAGGTTTAGTCCTGGTTTAGTCCAGGTTTAGTCCAGGTTTAGTCCAGGTTTAGTCCAGGTTTAGTCCAGGTTTAGTCCAGGTTTAGCCCTGGTTTAGTCCAGGTTTGGTCCAGGTTTAGTCCAGGTTTGGTCCAGGTTTAGTCCAGGTTTAGTCCAGGTTTAATCCAGGTTTAGTCCAGGTTTGGTCCAGGTTTAGTCCAGGTTTAGTCCAGGTTTAGTCCTGGTTTAGTCCAGGTTTAGTCCAGGTTTAGTCCAGGTTTAGTCCAGGTTTAGTCCAGGTTTAGTCCAGGTTTGGTCCAGGTTTAGTCCTGGTTTAGTCCAGGTTTAGTCCAGGTTTAGTCCAGGTTTAGCCCTGGTTTAGTCCAGGTTTAGTCCAGGTTTAGTCCAGGTTTGGTCCAGGTTTAGTCCTGGTTTAGTCCAGGTTTAGTCCAGGTTTAGTCCAGGTTTAGTCCAGGTTTAGTCCAGGTTTGGTCCAGGTTTAGTCCTGGTTTAGTCCAGGTTTAGTCCAGGTTTAGTCCAGGTTTAGTCCAGGTTTAGTCCAGGTTTAGCCCTGGTTTAGTCCAGGTTTAGTCCAGGTTTAGTCCAGGTTTAGTCCAGGTTTAGCCCTGGTTTAGTCCAGGTTTAGTCCAGGTTTAGTCCAGGTTTAGTCCAGGTTTAGTCCAGGTTTAGCCCTGGTTTAGTCCAGGTTTAGTCCAGGTTTAGTCCAGGTTTAGTCCAGGTTTAGTCCAGGTTTAGCCCTGGTTTAGTCCAGGTTTAGTCCAGGTTTAGTCCAGGTTTAGTCCAGGTTTAGTCCAGGTTTAGTCCAGGTTTAGCCCTGGTTTAGTCCAGGTTTAGTCCAGGTTTAGTCCAGGTTTAGTCCAGGTTTAGTCCAGGTCTTACCGTGTCTTGAGTCCGGGGTTCATGCTGGTCTGTCTGTGTTTCTCTGATCTCAGCTCTGTCACATCCAGCTGCTCTCTCTCTCTCTCTCTCTCTCTCCTCCCATTGTTCCTCTATGTCGCTCGCCCCTCCCCTTTCCAAATGGGCGTGGCTTTGTTCATATATGGGCTCGGTGGGCGTGGCCTTGTCTCTCCAGCTGTTTCCATTACACCCAGAGCTGGGAGGAGACCGCTCTCTGTCTGTACAATGGAGCCTTGTACTGCTCCTGTTTTTTCAGGCTCATATTCTTCAGAACGTGCCTCTGTGCTTTAGAAACTTCTCTAAAAACACTTTGAAACTTCTCTAAAAACACTTTCACATCGAGAGGCTGCTCAGAGGCCGGGTCATGTGCCGCTCTGTCACATACAAAGCTGTCGCAAAACAAGGCAGCTCGGTGTGTACTTCACTGCCCACGCAGAACTCATGTAAACTGGATGCACAACAGTTTGTCCTGGTTAAAGGTAAAGGAGACATTCACTGCATCACTGGAGCATTCTAACAACTACATTACCCAGAGTGCTTCACACCAGCAGTTACATTTCAGTTCTGACAACTACGAGACTAGACGCACTACAGAGGGCAGATTTATACTGCCCAAAGTGAAAACTAATAACACAGGTCTACAGCAAAATGCTTCTGGAACAAAAGTAGTGACATTTTTCTTGGATTAGGTCACAAATAAAGAAAAAGTAAGTGAGAAGTGCAGATTGGCGAAAGTTTCCAACAAACTGTATTGGGTCAAAATAGGAAATTTAAGCAAAATAAGGCAAAAACTGTAGTTTATCAGAAGGTACAGTGTGAAAAAAAAAAAAAAAAAAGGAAGGGAAGAAAAGGAAGAGAAAAAAAAGAAAAAAAAAAAGAATCACATTTATAGCATGAGGTAGGGTGGTGCTTCTGTGGTGCCTCTGCATGGTGGTGACCCGGAGCACTTTTTCACAGTTAGGTCTGTTTTTATTTATTTATTTATTTTATTTTATTTTATTTTATTTTATTTATTTATTTATTTATTTATTTATTTATTTATTTATTTATTTATTTATTTATTTATTTATTTATTTATTTATTTTATTTTATTTTATTTTATTTTTTCTTCTGATTTATGGTTTGCTTACTCATTCATTTATTTACTTCTTTTTTTTTCTGTTTTTGTTTATGACCTCTGTGTACATTCGCACACACACACGCGCACGCACACATAAACACACACACATACTTTTTTTTTTTTTCCCCCCTGGTCCACATCTTTTTCTTTATGTTTGGTGTCAGTTGTATGGAATGTAATTATGGCTGAACATGAATTAGGGTTCACTTACTGACTAAAAAAAAAAAAAAAAAAAAAAAAAAAGAAGGTACAGTGTCTACAGCAACCAGTTCTATCTGAAAGCTACATTCATTTTAATATTTAAGCAAAAATGGCTAAATCTATTGTATAAACAGATGTGATTTTGATGTGAAACAATATCATTAAATATCTTGAATACATAGCTAACAGCACAGTTATCATTGATTTTCAGTTCATTTTATCAAAATAAATGAGATTTAGCCGCTTTTATCTCAGAAGCAGATCGAGTCCAAACATTTGTAGACCAGTGTTAATGATAACTGTCATGTATAGATCCATGTTAGCATAGAATACACTGCCTAGTCCCATTGTTAATAACAGCAGTAAACATCTGCAGCTGCTGAACATTAACTAAAGCCATGTTTTGTTTTCATTCATCCATAAGAACATGACTGGATGAATATTACTGTAATGCTAACAAATAACCACAATGAGTTATGCTATCTCTTTTTTTTTTTCTACATAAACTAGGTCCTATGTGTTTTGTTTTTGGGTTTTTGTTTGTATGTTTTTGGATTGTTTGTTTATTAGTCTTGTTTTTGTGTGAGTCTGTTACAGCTAAAGGAGATCTAAATAAATGAAATAAACAGTTTTTTGACGAGGGAACATTATAAATAAATATAAATCCTTCAGAGATAATTTTGTTCCTGGAGTTAATCCTGGTTTAGATCTGGTTTAGTCCTGTTTTTCTCTCTGTACTGGTTTAATAATTATATTTTATTAAAGATGGTGGTGTAAAACGTTGGAGATCATAATCATTTGTGTGGTGATGAGGAACAGGTGGCATCTCTGCATCAGCTGCCTCCCATTTACAACGCATTAAGTTTCGTTCATTCATCCATTCATCCATTCATTCCTCCACAGTCTGCAGACGTCCACGGGGGGCGGGGTCAGGACTGGACCAGGGTTTTGGAGGAGAAGGGGGCGGGGTCTAGGTCTTTGTTGTGAGAGAGAATAGGGAGCAGTGAGGGGCCAAAGCAGATGGTTCATACAAAACAAAACCAGGAGGAGGAGTTTATCAGACAGAGGCTAACTCTGGGAGCTACAGGCAAATCTGGATAAACCTGGCTCCGTTTCTGCGCCGAAAAAACCTCAAGTTGTGTCAAAACCAGGCTTAGACGTCGCCTAACATTTACTCAAGTTAATTTTTATTACAAAAGAAGAAAAACAGTTCTTTTACAGCTGTCCAGTGATGGAATGCAACAAAGTAAAAGTTACTTTATTTAAGTACAGTTTTCATGTATCTGTACTTTTTACTCCACTACATTTCTGAGTTGGTTTGAAGTACAAAGTATTTAAGGACAGATTTATCAAAGGTTAGCTGCACGCTAACTGAATAATATGCGCTAAAATTGGAGCAAACCCAGACGCAGTTGAGATTTGCGTGTCTTACAGGAGCAGAGCGAACACAATGCAGATTTTGCTCCTATGACCTAATGAATCTGTAAACTGAGGCGTTCTTCCCAGAGTGCGCAAAATGGAAGGCGGAGAAAATGCAAATTCATTCATTTACCGCCCGCAATATTATTTATCAAGGCTCACCATGACTTTGTGTGTGAAAATAGCGTATAAATGTAGCACGTTGGAGAAGGACGTGCTAATCTTTTGCACAGATGGCTGCTGTGATTCGTGTGAGACTGAAGGAGAAGAAATGAACAAATACGTAGGGTTAGAGTTTGCAGATCTATTTACCATGACGGATGAAAAAATTATTCACCAGCACTTTCAGCTCTTCTTGGTTAAATTTTTGCTTCCGTTTGTGTTCCACTTCCGCGCCTTCCATGACGCAAAACAATACACGCAATGATGCTGTTTAAATAGCTCCGCCCCCTCTGTTTGCACCTGACACCGGCCACGCAGTTTGTCTTAGTAATTCACGCGCAACACGAACATTAATAGCAGCCGCATATTTTCTCACTGCACTCGCAGTTTAGCACCCGTCTTAGTAAATATGGCCCATAGAGTTTTGGTTAAAAATCCTGTGTTTCTGCTGTGTCCTCACTGTAGTACACACAGTACTTAAATCTAACAGGTGCAGTAAAGTAGTGCTGCTTTAGAAACATCAGAATAATAAAGAGCTCAGAGACAGATTCAGTCTCTTCTACTGCAGCAGTTTGTTCATTTCATCTGGAATCAGCAAAATCCCTCACAGTTAACTCATTCATGAGAGAAATACTTTCCTGTCCTTCTCTTGGTTCATCACATTTATAAACTTTACAAACAACTAAGCCAAGAAAATAAATACTTAGAAAGAAAGAGTTAACAATGTGGCTTACTGCAGTTCATATGTTTGTTGTTTTTTTGTTTGTTTGTTTTGTGTTGTTTTTTTAAGGGACTATATTGGAAAATAGCCTCGCTCACAAAGCCCCGCCCACTCCACGAAGCACTGACCAATCAACAACAAGCCCTCTACATCCAGTCTGCTCTCATTCAATTTCTCATATAAAAAAAAACGGTGCACAGCTCTGTTTCCACTGATTCCTCCCAGACATTTTTTTACTTTGGAAGGAAAATGGATGAGACAAAAAGTTTAGGGCTCTTTTTCTATGTTTCTGTTCAAAATAGTGCAGTGCAGCTTTCCTCTGCTGCCCTCTGCTGGTCCCTTCTCCAGTTTCTTTATGGCACCAGCGGAGTTCTTCTCTTTCCTTCTCTTTTAGTTAGGGATGTGACAATTCTTTGTAAATCGGCTAAAAATCTATGCATAAGTGAGAAATTTTGAATCGGTGTGGGAAAAAAATTAATCGCGATGTCCCTTTAAAACAGCGCGCAGGCCACTGAAATATAACGGTGCGTAATCTGGCTCACATATTTGGCGCTAGACATCATTACCTGACCATTTTACAGAAGAGAAACAAGAATTTATACAAAGTTTAAGTTTACAGGACTCATCATTAGCCCAACGTGCTGGGAACGTGAAAAACCTGCACAAGAGCTTCATTACTCGGCGCTCCCTCACCTCTCGCACAGACGGAGGAGCGCACACACAGCGCTCAGGGAAAAACAACACATCTGAAGGTTTTATTTAGGCTGCACCTGTTTGCTCCGTTTGCCATCGTTCAGAAAGTAGCTTGTTGTTAGCAGCGAGCTAAAGCAAAGCTAAGTGGCTAACAACAGCTAAAGTTTATCTGAAGTTTCAGTGGCCCCAGAGTCTTTCCTCACTGAAGACTTGACTTTATTAGGCCCATTATAAATTACTGAGGAGAGGATTCATGATAAACTGCTTCTCTGTGCATTGCTTGCTACTAAAGTGTCTCTGTTTTTGGAGGAGGGTGGAAAGATGCTAATAAAACAAATTATTTTATCTATTTTTGTTATTTTTACATGTTACTGTTTAAATTTCTACTTTTTATTAAATTTCTGTTAATAAGAAATGTACAGCAATTTCATTTTGATAAGGAGACACAAATAGGCTCTAAAAAAATCCTTTTCGTCATAATTATACTGCAACTATATCTGCAAATAAAAAATAGTAAAAAATCCTAATTGTGAACATAAACTCGTGAATCAGTTGTGATTTCAGTGCATCCCTACTTTTAGTCACAATGTTTTTTAAGGTGCTCCTGTTCTAGATTGGATTCAAAAGCAGAATATAGACTTTTTATGAAATTTTATGTTATAGTCTAAGCCAAAAAAATCTAAATATAAAAAGTCTAAACCGTGACTAGAGCAGGTCTGGACCAAGACTTTGTGGAGGAATGCAGTGTTTTTTCAGAGTCTTGTTTGAACCTGGTGTGAGCCTCGGAGCCTCAGGGGTCCACACTGAGCTCTGTGTAAATCCAGATTAACTGAGCCTCGCCTCAGAGCCACGCCGACAAAGACCCAAGACCAACACAGACCTAAAACCAACAAACCAACCAAAACCCAGTCCCTCAGACCTGACTTTTATTTTACGTTAGAAAACAATGGTCCTAGAGATCGCTGCACCTGCTTTGAGCCGCGTACATTTTTAACTTTTATCAGGGTTTATTAAACAGCGCATATGTGAATTCTTCTTAATTGTTAAATGTGTTCTCTGCATTTGGCCCCTCCTTCAAAAACCCAGGACCAGATCTGGAGCCAGGATCTTGGTCCGCATGTTTTGAATGGTTTGAGTCCTGGTTTATTCCCTTAGAAATCCGTCTAAAGCAACACTATTTGGACCTTAAAATAGTGTTTTAAGTAGGTACGGAAACGTTTTTTTGTTTTTTTTTGTTTTGTTTATGAGCCAATAGTAAATTTCTAATTTAAACAGAGGCATTTCTTGAAAATGTAGATCTATTTACTGAATGCTAATGCTCTTTAACTGCAAAACAATATTTATTATTATGATTTATTAATAATAATTTGACCCAGACTGTGGAACTCTCTCCCCACTGACCTTAAACTACAGACTGATATTAACTTTATCTTTAACAGACGACAGAGTTGTTCACACAATCATCTTAATTTATGAAACATTCCTTATTATTTGCACTGTGTCTATAGTTAATTAATTCATTATTATTATTTTTTATTTTATTTTTTTTACATTTTAAATTGTATCTTGAACTGTGCTATGTATCCTCCGTAGCATATGTGCTAACACACTTAGCAATACATCTGGTTGTCCAATGTTTATGTGATGTCCATAGTACAGCCATTCCCAAAGTCAGGAGTCACGGCCTTCCTTAAATTTACCAAAATCCCACGCAGACCCCAACAATACAACTTCCCTCGACCCCAAATTTTTTCAAATTGTCATGTTTTTCTCCATATATTTCTATAAAAACATTACAAAAGACACTGACTATTGGCTAAAAAGTGTTTCAAAGTTATATTTTTAAACAAATACACTGCAAAAACTCAATAAATCAAGGTAAAGGATCCCTCAAGATTTTTGGGGCCAACTCAAAATCTCAAGTTTTCCACACTTTCACTTAATTAGATGTTCATACGTCTAAAAACTTTTCTAATTTTTAAGTTTTTCTCTCTATCATTATTTTTTTACTCATCTTACAGCCAACTTACAGAGTTCAGAAAAAGTTATTCTTTTGTTAAATGTAGTATATTTAGTTTTTATTATTATCAATAATACTTTTTCTGAACAGTGAACAGTTGGCTGTAAGATGAGCTGGAAAAAATAAAGATTTAAAAGAACTTAAAATTTCAAGTTTTTAGATGAATGAACGTTAAATTTGGTGAGTAAAAAAATATTAGTTGTTGAAAACTTGAGATTTTGAGTTGATCACCAAAAATCTTGAGGGATCCTGTTGCCTTGAGTTTTTGTAGCATTGTTTTTTACAGTGCATTTCAAACTCAATTTCTTTTTATGTACTTAATATATACCGCCTCTGGGGGCCCCCTGCAGTACCTTCGCAGACCCCCAGGGGTCCCCAGACCACACTTTGGGAACCACTGCCATAGTAAATAAATAAATACATAAATAAATAAACAGACACGATTAACAGCCAGTGTTCTTCCTGTGGTGTTCCCAAGCCCAGATAAATGGATGGGAGGGTGTACTGTATCTATTTGTATTGACCTTTACATTTGCCCAGCTACATTTTCAGCCCAGCATGAACTGTTCTCAGATCACATCAATGTTTTACTTAAAAAACAACCAAAAAAGAGATTTTTAATTCCTGTAACGTCATAAGAGAGAGAGAAGAGAGCAGAGAGACGCATGAGAACTACAGGAAGAGAGACTTTTGAATCGAAAAAAATAAGGTTAAAAAACATTCCTAATAAAAATATTTATTTAGAACAGAAAACGTAGCTCTATCTGCGTCACACTCGGCTGCAAACCGCCCCAGTGCACACTGAAGATCCAGCAGGACAACATCATCTACGTAAAAAACACAGAATCAGCTGGGGATGAGAATCAGCTCCAGGTCTGAGGCCATGGTTCTCGGCGGGAAAAGGGTGGCGCCCTCTCCAGGTCGGAGGAGAGTCCTGCCTCAAGTGGAGGAGGTTAAGTCTCTCAGGTGTTGTTCACAGCGAGGGAAGGATGGAGCTGAGACTGACAGGAGATCAGAGCAACCTATGTTCCTCCTCTCACCTATGTTCCTCCTCTCACCTATGTTCTTACTCTCACCTATGTTCCTACTCTCACCTATGTTCCTACTCTCACCTATGTTCTTACTCTCACCTATGTTCCTACTCTCACCTATGTTCCTACTCTCACCTATGTTCCTACTCTCACCTATGTTCCTACTCTCTCCTACGTTCCTCCTCTCACCTACGTTCCTACTCTCACCTATGTTCCTCCTCTCACCTATGTTCCTACTCTCACCTATGTTCCTACTCTCACCTATGTTCCTACTCTCTCCTACGTTCCTCCTCTCACCTACGTTCCTACTCTCACCTATGTTCCTCCTCTCACCTATGTTCCTACTCTCACCTATGTTCCTACTCTCACCTATGTTCCTACTCTCTCCTACGTTCCTCCTCTCACCTACGTTCCTACTCTCACCTACGTTCCTACTCTCACCTATGTTCCTACTCTCACCTATGTTCCTACTCTCACCTATGTTCCTACTCTCTCCTACGTTCCTCCTCTCACCTACGTTCCTACTCTCACCTACGTTCCTACTCTCACCTATGTTCCTACTCTCACCTATGTTCCTACTCTCACCTATGTTCCTACTCTCACCTGTGTTCCTACTCTCACCTACGTTCCTACTCTCACCTATGTTCCTACTCTCACCTATGTTCCTACTCTCACCTATGTTCCTACTCTCACCTACGTTCCTACTCTCACCTATGTTCCTACTCTCACCTATGTTCCTACTCTCACCTATGTTCCTCCTCTCACCTATGTTCCTACTCTCACCTGTGTTCCTACTCTCACCTACGTTCCTACTCTCACCTATGTTCCTACTCTCACCTATGTTCTTACTCTCACCTATGTTCCTACTCTCACCTGTGTTCCTACTCTCACCTACGTTCCTACTCTCACCTATGTTCCTACTCTCACCTATGTTCCTACTCTCACCTATGTTCCTACTCTCACCAATGTTCTTACTCTCACCTATGTTCCTACTCTCACCTATGTTCCTACTCTCACCTATGTTCCTACTCTCACCTGTGTTCCTACTCTCACCTACGTTCCTACTCTCACCTATGTTCTTACTCTCACCTATGTTCCTACTCTCACCTATGTTCCTACTCTCTCCTACGTTCCTCCTCTCACCTACGTTCCTACTCTCACCTACGTTCCTCCTCTCACCTATGTTCCTACTCTCACCTATGTTCCTACTCTCTCCTACGTTCCTCCTCTCACCTACGTTCCTACTCTCACCTACGTTCCTCCTCTCACCTATGTTCCTACTCTCTCCTATGTTCCTACTCTCACCTATGTTACTACTCTCACCTATGTTCCTCCTCTCACCTATGTTCCTACTCTCACCTACGTTCCTACTCTCACCTATGTTCCTACTCTCTCCTACGTTCCTACTCTCACCTATGTTCCTACTCTCTCCTATGTTCCTACTCTCACCTATGTTCCTACTCTCACCTACGTTCCTACTCTCACCTACGTTCCTACTCTCACCTATGTTCCTACTCTCACCTATGTTCCTACTCTCACCTACGTTCCTACTCTCACCTACGTTCCTACTCTCACCTATGTTCCTACTCTCACCTATGTTCCTACTCTCACCTATGTTCTTACTCTCACCTATGTTCCTACTCTCACCTATGTTCCTACTCTCACCTATGTTCCTACTCTCACCTATGTTCCTACTCTCACCTGTGTTCCTACTCTCACCTATGTTCCTACTCTCACCTATGTTCCTCCTCTCACCTATGTTCCTCCTCTCACCTATGTTCCTACTCTCACCTATGTTCCTACTCTCACCTATGTTCCTACTCTCTCCTACGTTCCTCCTCTCACCTACGTTCCTACTCTCACCTACGTTCCTACTCTCACCTATGTTCCTACTCTCACCTATGTTCCTACTCTCACCTATGTTCCTACTCTCACCTGTGTTCCTACTCTCACCTACGTTCCTACTCTCACCTATGTTCCTACTCTCACCTATGTTCCTACTCTCACCTATGTTCCTACTCTCACCTATGTTCCTACTCTCACCAATGTTCTTACTCTCACCTATGTTCCTACTCTCACCTATGTTCCTACTCTCACCTATGTTCCTACTCTCACCTGTGTTCCTACTCTCACCTACGTTCCTACTCTCACCTATGTTCTTACTCTCACCTATGTTCCTACTCTCACCTATGTTCCTACTCTCTCCTACGTTCCTCCTCTCACCTACGTTCCTACTCTCACCTATGTTCCTACTCTCACCTATGTTCCTACTCTCACCTATGTTCCTACTCTCTCCTACGTTCCTCCTCTCACCTACGTTCCTACTCTCACCTACGTTCCTCCTCTCACCTATGTTCCTACTCTCACCTATGTTCCTCCTCTCACCTATGTTCCTACTCTCACCTACGTTCCTACTCTCACCTATGTTCCTACTCTCTCCTACGTTCCTACTCTCACCTATGTTCCTACTCTCTCCTACGTTCCTACTCTCACCTATGTTCCTACTCTCTCCTACGTTCCTACTCTCACCTATGTTACTACTCTCACCTATGTTACTACTCTCACCTACGTTCCTACTCTCACCTACGTTCCTACTCTCACCTATGTTCCTACTCTCTCCTATGTTCCTACTCTCACCTATGTTCCTACTCTCACCTACGTTCCTACTCTCACCTACGTTCCTACTCTCACCTATGTTCCTACTCTCACCTATGTTCCTACTCTCACCTACGTTCCTACTCTCACCTACGTTCCTACTCTCACCTATGTTCCTACTCTCACCAGATCCTGGATACAAGTGGCCGAAATGAGTTTCCTCCGCAGGGCGCTCCGTTAGAGAGAGGGGGAGGAGCTCTGTCACCCGGGAGGAGCTCGGAGTAGAGCCGCTGCTCCTCCACATCAATGGTATGGTATGTATCTGTATGTAAGAGAGTGTTTAGTTATGAAATGTATGTAACTAGCACTTTAGGGCTACATTTAATATTGTTGTTGCTATGTTTTGTGTGCACTGTATGTTGTAATGTTTTTCTGTTGTACTTTATAGTGTATTATTTTGTGATAAATGTCTGCATCAGTCTCTGTGTGTGCAAGATGTGTTTATGTTTTTATATATAGTGTATTTTGTGTCTGTGTCTGTTATTTTCTTTTCTTTTCTTTTTTTTTACATGGGACTACGGATGGAAATTAGCATTGTGCTAAATCCCTGTTGCCCGTTCATTAATGTGCACTGTCCCACTCAAATAAACAAATAAATACAAATCTGCTGTAGTGCTCTTTATCTGCAAAATAGGCAAATTATTATTATTATTATTATTATTTTTATTATTATTATTATTATTATTATTATTATTATTATTATTATTATTATTATTATTATTATCTGGGCTTCTAGAATGTTGAAATAGTTCTATGTGCACTGAGCCAAGTCAAAACAGCACATACTGGAAAAAAGCTGTAAGTGATCAAATGAAGAGATGTTTAGGAGTTGAAAAAACAGAAAATTTTAAAACCTGATTTAAGATTTTAACCCCGTAGCACTCTCTGTTGCAAATATGCAGCATATAATTCAAAGGTCATGGCAAGAAAGTAGGCGTCTTCTTTTTTTTTTTAATGTATTAACTAATTCATGAATGCTGCTTACCAAAAATATTGACAAATTTTTGTTCTTACCCATCCCCGTTGACTAAAATTTAGCACGGATGATTTTTTTCCAACAAATATTTCTATGTCTGGGTTAATCTTTCCCCATTGCTAAATATTTTAAGTTATAAAATGTGAAATAGTAACGCAAGGAGTCCAACGCTTGTTCAAAAACCCTGAAAAAAGCAGAATATATGAGCTTCTTGAAGGAGAGTTTTGTTTTTTTTTCCCCGTGTGAAGTGCTGAAAACAGTGGAAAATCATACTAATGCTGACAGAGAAAAACTTTCTCCACAACCGCATCATTAACATCAAACTGTCACTAAATGCAGTGCACCAAAAACGACTCAAAAATACGGTAGGCGCTACGGTGAATCGCCCACAAAACCCACAGGAAGTGAACACCTCATGGAGCGTTTAAGGAGCGTGAGACAGCAGAGGCAGAGGCAGAGATGAAGGTTTTCACATTGAGCTCACTGGGTTTATGTCTGATTATGGCTCTGCAGGTCACAGGTAAGACATTTATTTTTGTGGTTTTATTTAATAAGAGAGACGGAGGGTGAATAAACGGCAGCCAGGATTAAAATGGGTGCTTGAAAATTCTTGAAAATTAAATGAAATGCTGGGAAATAGAGCACAGAGAGGCAGCTTAAGGATTTTCAGGTTTCTTATTTGAAGCCTAAATGTTGTTTTAATGACATGGAATTGAAAAACCACATAAGTGTGTCATAAAGGCAGAGGTGAGAGCATTGTTACTTCAAAATAATATTACAAAAGGTATGGTGCACTAAAACTACACTCAGAAGTGCCATTTATTTAAAACGTTACTCAAGTAAACGTAAATCATTGCTACAGACCTCTGCATAAAAGTGGGAGTAAAATCATTTGAAAAACAACTTTGGTTCTGAAAAGAAATAAAGGGACAATAAAGTCTCTACAAACTGAACACTGATGTTGTTACTCTATAAACTACAGGGTACAGTACTTCTGTGTTTCCCAAAGATGCAGTAATTCAGAAAATAGTAAAGGCACTTCACAAATAATATTATATATCATAAATAAACTTAGCAGGGAGGTCGTGGGAGGACTGAGCGTGCTCCTCAGGTCTCTGTGGGTTCTCTGCTCCTCCTCCTACAAACCAAACACATGCACGGATGAACTGGAGACTCTAACTGTCCCATGAATGAATGAGTGAATGTTTGTCAGTGTGTGTAAGTGACAGCTCTGCCTAACCGAGCACTGACCAATGTCTATAAAGAGGGTTCAGTATGAAAATAAAAACCAAGATGATGCTAAAGCAGATCAGGAAACAGGATCTTGTATTTGAAGATGAAATGTTGTGTGGTCAGGAAACCTGCAGCTCCTCTGCAGAGCACTGTGGTTAGACTTCAGGTGTGAAAAGTGTGAAAACTGCAGTGTTGTGCTTTTCCTGAACTAGTTCAAAGTTCAGTTCCCACATGTTCAAAGTGAACTGTTCACGTTCATAAATCACAATTTTAATTTTGAACTAGTTCAAAGTTCAGTTCATTTTATTTTTAGGTGAGATATGTAAATGAAAGGCTGAACTTGTTTTTCAAACTATGACTTTTATCACGATACATGTTAACTACCTTCTAGCCTCACTGTAGATCTTAAATTCTATCACACAAAATGGACATTTTTGCAGATATAAGCTTGCACAGAAAGGAAAGTTTTTTTCCATCAGAGTCTTTGTGTGACAAAGTGCAAAATGTCTGTAAATGATCATAGTTAGAGGCAGCATCGTCTGTGTTCTCTGTGCCTTCACTTGCACTGCCATTGTCAGACTGACTGCTGCTGTGATGCTTGCTTGTGCAGTGCATCATGGGTAACGTAGTGTGAAGCCAAAGATATTAGAGTCGATTATCTTTGGCTTCACCAGTAGCATGTGGTGACTTTTTTAAGCGGGCAAGCAGACACCTTGACTTCATTAAGTTTTATATGACAACATTTTGATTTAATTCAAATTTAATAAAAAATCACTTAAATGCAATCCCATCAGTGTTTGAGTAGTAGGCTGTTTCAAACTATCTCACACTCACATGTAATTATGATTAGTAACGCTGTTTGTACAGAAAACAATGTCATTACAACATTTTTTTCCACAAAGCTGGCCTTCTCTGTCGCCTTATCAAAGAATGTACCCTAAGTTTTTGTTTTAACTTTAATTCAAAAGCACTAAAATGAAGATGGATGATGAGTGAGGTTCCAGCCTCACAGATGAGGGAGGTTCATCAGGACTCACACTGAGATCAGCACCAGACCAGTGCACTGTTACTGCTGCTTCACTGTAATAAAACCTCAGCAGAAGCCTCACACATCACACCACAAACATTAAAAACACCGCCTCACTGACACTCACCTCTCTACTCAAGCTGCAAATCCACTCCATGTTACTTTTTTGAAGAAACGTCCTGTATTTCCTACAGCTGAGTTTGTCCAGAATAACCAGAGCCCAGTTCATTCACAGTTCTGTAATATTCACATCCAGTCCCCGGCCCGGGCCCTGGCTCCTCTCCACTGCTCCAGCTCCACTTCTTACAAACATCTGACACTTAACGATGTACGTGAAGCTATCATTTATATGACACGCAGTTTTATGCAGCAGCAGTACTCATGAGGAACATGAACAGGGTTTAAGCTACAAACTATGACTTATCTGTAGAAACGCTGTTATATGGGGCCGTAAGCTGCACAGTGTGCTGCTTATCGCCCCCTGCTGGCAGCCAGAGATCTCTGTCACTGAGCCTGAGACTGACCACAGCATGCGCGAGCCTCCAAAACAAGCTGCTGGGCCTCAGCTTGACCAGCTCCAGCCAGAAACAGCGCACCATGACTCCGCCTCCACAAAGGAGAAAATAACAGAAATGAATGGCAGAGAGGCAGTACCTGGAGTGGCCAGCAGGGCGCAGAAAGAAACAGAGTGACTGAAAACAGGAAAGAGACTGATTCACTATGGAAGTGAACGGCAAAATGAAATGTTTGGAGAGATAGTGATTTAATTTCGTTATAGTTTTAATCCGTGTATTTTTTTAGATTTGATTGGTCAAGCACTGCTTGCTTTGCTTGCCCTCACGGCACGCCCATGGGCTTCACACTACATTACCCAAGATGCATTGCGCACACAAGCGCTCTCTGGTGAAGCTGTGCAGTTTTGGAGTGGAGCCCGTGGGCAGTGAGGGACAGCGCTGTTTAAAAAGTACGATCAGACCTCTTCACTCGACTCAGGTGAAAACAACTTCCGACGTTTAATTGACGTGACGTACGTCGTTCATCTCACATAATCTGAACAAATTCACGTTCAAGTTCTTGATTTACAAATGTGTTGCGTTCAGTTCAAAGTTCACATAAAAATTAACGTGTTCAATGAACGCGTTCATTTGAACTCGTTCATGCACAACACTGGAAAACTGAAACTTTTCTTTGCACAAAGAGAAGCGTTGCATCATCTAAAAGTTTCCGTTGTTTTGGTTTTATCTCTACTCTCTTCTTTGTGCAGGTAAAGCCGTTGGATATTCTCCTGCTGCTGTTGTGGCCCAGTATCTTCATGCAGCTGTGTTGCCTTGTGCTGGTGTGAAGAAAGGAGCATGTGGCGCCATCTCCTGGTCATTTCACGGGTGGAAAGAATCATCTACAGTCGAGCTGGTTCAGAACGGTGTTGTGGTCAAGAATAAATCAAGCAGGGTAAAACTTCTGGACGACTGCTCCGTGCAGATCAAGGGTGTGCTAGACGCAGATGTGGGGCACTACTTGTGTTCCCACGCTGCAGGCAGAGAAAACAAACGCACCTCTGAGGTCTCTCTGTCTGTAGTCAACGGTGAGTAACTCACCACTGACTGTGACTACAGCACCGTGACTCTGGGCCTTAGACACGGTTCACCCTGGACTCTGGACACTGCTGCGACTGACGGCCACTACAGCTCACTACAACCCTTAACCCTTAACCTTTAACCCTTAACCCTTAACCTTTAACCCTTAACCTTTAACCCTTAACCTTTAACCCTTAACCCTTAACCCTTAACCTTTAGCCCTTAACCTTTAAACCTTAACCTTTAACCTTTAACCCTTAACCCTTAACCTTTAACCCTTAACCTTTAACCCTTAACCTTTAAACCTTAACCTTTAACCTTTAACCCTTAACCTTTAACCTTTAACCCTTAACCTTTAAACCTTAATCTTTAACCTTTAACCCTTAACCTTTAACCCTTAACCTTTAAACCTTAACCTTTAAACCTTAACCTTTAACTCTTAACCTTTAACCTTTAACCCTTAACCTTTAACCCTTAACCTTTAACCCTTAACCTTTAAACCTTAACCCTTAACCTTTAACCCTTAACCTTTAACCCTTAACCTTTAAACCTTAACCTTTAACCTTTAACCCTTAACCTTTAAACCTTAACCTTTAAACCTTAACCTTTAACCCTTAACCTTTAACCTTTAACCCTTAACCTTTAACCCTTAACCTTTAAACCTTAACCTTTAACCCTTAACCTTTAACCCTTAACCTTTAACCTTTAACCCTTAACCTTTAACCCTTAACCTTTAAACCTTTAACCCTTAACCTTTAACCTTTAACCCTTAACCTTTAACCCTTAACCTTTAAACCTTAACCTTTAAACCGTAACCTTTAACCCTTAACCTTTAACCCTTAACCTTTAACCTTTAACCCTTAACCTTTAACCCTTAACCTTTAACCCTTAACCCTTAACCTTTAACCCTTTACCTTTAACCCTTAACCCTTAACCTTTAACCCTTAACCCTTAACCTTTAACCCTTAACCTTTAACCTTTAAGCAGGCAGATGATTGGCTGCAGGGACTGCAGAAGGAAAGGGAGCCGCCAAAAGGAAACAAGAAGCTATTATACTTTTCACAGAGAGGCATTTTGCTGTTTAAATCTTTAACCTGTTTTAAACCTACTTTAAACCTGTTTTAAACCCATTTTAAACCTGCTTTAAACAGCTTTAAACCTGCTTTAAACCTCTTTTAAACCAATTTTAAACCTGTTTTAAACCTGTTTTAAACCCATTTTAAACCTGCTTTAAACAGCTTTAAACCTGTTTTAAACCTGTTTTAAACCTGTTTTAAACCTGTCTGCTTCTGTTGTCCTCAGGTTTTGAGAGGAACCATCTCAGTGAGCCTCAGAGTCGCTGTTTCCTGTCCTCTTCTGAACCTGGCAGGTTCAGAGTCCAGTTTGACCTAAAGCCCTTTTCAAAATTACTGGTGGACGTAGGCACTTTTCAGATTAATAGGATCTTCCTGAACTGTTCTGTTACAGACACTGTCTCTGGGCAGAGCTGGTCGTTTATGTTGAGCACAGAAGGTGAGAAAATGCCTCTCAATTCACTGATGTTTAATACAGAGATACTACAGCCAGCCACAAGGGGTCAGTAAAGACACTATTTGCATCTTGCTCCAGAGGTCTTTGGTGGCTTCTTTGCCATTGCGGGAGACTCCTGATGTGAGCCCAGGGGCCTCATTTATAAAAGGTTGCCTAGGATCTCTACTAAGCAAGGGCATACGGCAGATGTTGATGTTACGTAAATAGAGACATTTATTGCACTTAAGCCTTAATGTATATGTATAATAAAATACACAACACTCAAAATCTCTAATCTCTAATATTAAATTTATAGAGATTAGATAGAGTGCAAAATTATTTTGATTAAAATGAAGAATAAAAAAATTGCATTTTTACGCTTCTATACACTCTGAGTACAACTAGTTTTATGTGTTCTTTTATCTGTAACCTACAAATCATTTGTTAATCTATAATCTGTGCTCTACATCACTTTAATGTTAAACCTGAATATAACCTCTCCACAGTCACATGACTTCCTATTTCTAGCCTCCTCTAAAATGGCCGCCTCCTCTATGGTGTAATATTTGTGCCACCTCTGTGTGCGTGCAGAATGAGTGTTGAGCGCGCGCAGTGTGACTGTCGCAAGCACATACTTTACCATTTGAAAAGAGAATAATAATTTGAGCACACAAACCTTTGTTCCATGCGCGCTCAACTTTGCCTACACGCTCGCTCAAAGTCTACCTCGGTGCACAAGCAGGTATCCACGCGCTCGCGCAACGACTTTGCTCACACAACAGCTCATTTCTGCTCGCAGCTCTGGCTCCGCACTCGCTCGAAGTCGCCCAGGCCAAACTACGAGCGAGCAGGACAATCACAGACTGGGATTCAGACATGTTTCTGAATGGCTGTCTTATGCTAATCTAACCAACACCAAGTTGCATCGTAACAGAACTGTCTCTAATATAAAGACACGAGTTTAAATCATCATATTTATTGTAAACTAAAACGTGCCTCTGTAAATTTGTTAAGGCTTAATTGACCGTAACAGGCTGCAGTCTGACGGACGGCGTTAGCACAGCTCATTCAATGGCACTAGCATTAGCGTTAGCATTAGCTCGGCAGCTGTATGAGCTGTATTAGCATGTTGTAGGCAGCTAACGTCAGACAGTGATGGTATTTTATGCACAAATGTGGACCGCTGGACCACTGTGTCCTCCTGTATGTCTCTGTTTCTTTATTAGGTAAAATATAAAAATGTATATCCAGCATTTGTTTGTGTATTTGTTGAAAAGAGGCCAACAGAATAACTCTTGTGCATTGTTGTGAGTGGTCTGTTTTCTCCCACGGGGAGATCGGAAGTGACATTTTGTGGGCGGTCCCACCATTGTCGACTGTATTTGATACAAACGATTGGATACAAGATAGCCATGAGGCTGTCATGTGAGCAAAGATGTTGCGCGAGCGGCATCCACGTACTCGCGCACCGAGGTAGACTTTGAGCGAGCGTGTAGGCAGAGCTGAGCGCACACGGAACAAAGGTTTGTGTGCTCAAATTATTATTCTCTTTTCAAATGGTAAAGTATGTGCTTGCGACAGTCACACTGCGCTTGCTCGACACTCACTCTGCGCGCACACAGAGGTGGCACAAATATTACACCATACTCCTCAGGTTTACCCAGAGAGACAGATTAGAACATTCTAATGGTGAGCTGCAGAAACTGACTCCGGAGCAGCCGCCATATTCTGACCAAGTGCTCTGAAAACAAACAGGAGCTGCACTGCTTTCACCACATTCTTTGAATTTATTGTGTTAATTTGACAACTTTTTTACATTTTTGTTTCATCTGTTTAGTCTTACTTAGTGCACAAAGGCATTTTGGACAATTCTTGGTGTCCAACTTGGTATAATGACATATTTTAATTCACTGTCATTATTCTTTTATACTTGGTGCAATGGTCATCTGTTCCAACACCATTACAAATACAAACATGCAGTGGTTCTGTTCTAATGTTTTTACAAATAGACCCTTCCAGGAATGATGTGTTTAAAAAACGTTGCCTGGTACTGGTATTAACATTCTATACTATTCATTTCTACAGGGAGCAAAAAAAAAAAAAAAATGAAAGAATTTTTTTTTTTTTTTAGACATTTCTGGACTGCAGGAACGAATGGTTGTTTTTTATATATTTATTAAAAATTACTCTGAATCAATATAATCCAGATCTGAGTCAGGCCCAGTTGCTAAAGTGAACTTATAAAAGTAGGAAGTGTGGTGACTGATGAAGTAAATCTGAGCATACAATGTCAAACTACTGTGCTCCAACACATTTCTGTTACTATTTATCCAGCTTAACACTGAAAGTAGGAAATGTAAATTACGTAGCCTTTAGCTTATATGCTAATTATAGACGCTAACTGCAATGTTACATTAAACGGCTAAATGTTATTTAAATAAATGTAAAGTTATTAAACTAGGCTCTGATATTACTTACATGAGGTCGGGTGGTTGTCTTGATTTTTCCTCATTTGCAATGATTGGTGGCTAACGCTAATTGCTCCTTTAGAAATGTATTATCGTCTTTTCTAACTTCCGCTGCCAAATGTTTTATTTACAAATAAAAGAAGGGTCTATACAAACATACAGTGGATTAATAATGTTAATATTTATTTTTGTGAGAGTTCAAAACTATCACTGTTTCTCAATTTCCAACATTTATTTTTTGAAGTTACGTCATTGTTTTCGCATTACTTACCATTAGCATTAGCCTTAGCCTACAGTCACAAGATGGCCGCCGGAATTGCCACGGAAGCAGTTGCTATGGCCACTCTAGTGTTCTGTTTATCTCTATGAGTTTACCGTTGCCATGGTGAATCCTCTTTGGCTCCATTGGCTCCTCCCCTCAGATAAACTCAGGCTGGATAAACTCAAAGTTGCCTGACTCAACTCCAGACCTGTTTCTGAAACAGAACAGTAGAATAACTCTGACTTAAGAATTAAACTCAGAGTTACTGAAACCTGCTTTGTGAAGCAGGTCCTTGTATTAAATTCAGCTTTGTCATTAAAGGAGTTTTTTTAGATGTTAAAAACATTAGTCATAGCTGCATAACTCCTGCTTTTATGTCTTTTGTTTACTAGAGTTTAAATTTCCAATTCAAGCTCCAGAAGTCACAACACTGACCAACTCCACAAACTCCACAAACTCCACAAACTCTGCGAACTCCACAAACTCTGCGAACTCTGCGAACTCTGCGAACTCTGCGAACTCTACAACTGTCCCAAATATTTGGCCACAATCTATAGACTACTCCATCAACAAACAAGGTAACTCAGAATATACTTTTATATACTGTTATTTATTTACTGTTATTCACTGTTATATACTGTTATCAGTTCAATTAAATTCAGTTTTATTTGTATAGACAACACACAATCAACACAAACAATAACTACACTAAACTAAACAGAGCCAGGACACTCCTGTTCTTAGACCCTCCTTCTCTTAAGGAAAAACTCCTAAAAAACCCAGCTGTGGGAAAAAAAGCAGAAACCTTCTGGAGCCCAACTGAAGGAGAGATCCTCTCCCAGGACGGACAGCAACCTGTGTCAGGAGTTAGACCATTACTCATCATAGGATCATAGTTCACTCTGTAAGGGTTCATCCAGACAGGGGAGCGGGGGTTAAACCAGATCTAAACCAGGAATAAACCAGATCTAAACCAGGAACAAACCAGATCTAAACCAGGAATAAACCAGATCTAAACCAGATCTAAACCAGGAATAAACCAGATCTAAACCAGGAACAAACCAGATCTAAACCAGGAACAAACCAGATCTAAACCAGGAATAAACCAGATCTAAACCAGATCTAAACCAGGAATAAACCAGATCTAAACCAGGAACAAACCAGATCTAAACCAGGAATAAAGCAGATCTAAACCAGATCTAAACCAGGAATAAACCAGATCTAAACCAGGAATAAACCAGATCTAAACCAGATCTAACCCAGGTATAAACCAGGGTTAAACCAGATCTAAACCAGGAATAAACCAGATCTAAACCAGATCTAAACCAGGAATAAACCAGATCTAAACCAGGAATAAACCAGATCTAAACCAGGAATAAACCAGATCTAAACCAGGGTTAAACCAGATCTAAACCAGGAATAAACCAGGAATAAACCAGATCTAAACCAGGTATAAACCAGGAATAAACCAGATCTAAACCAGGAATAAACCAGGAATAAACCAGATCTAAACCAGGAATAAACCAGATCTAAACCAGATCTAAACCAGGGTTAAACCAGATCTAAACCAGGAATAAACCAGATCTAAACCAGATCTAAACCAGGAATAAACCAGATCTAAACCAGGAATAAACCAGATCTAAACCAGGAATAAACCAGATCTAAACCAGATCTAAACCAGGGTTAAACCAGATCTAAACCAGGAATAAACCAGATCTAAACCAGATCTAAACCAGGAATAAACCAGATCTAAACCAGGTCCAACAAATGCAGGACTAAACCAGGACTAAACCAGGACTGTGTGCCTCTTTTCCTCCATATAAGGACATGCCACCGTTTGAGAAGCCCTGGTTCATGAACCATGTTGTATTTTACTTCTTTCTTCTCTCCAGTTGTGTTCGTGGTCATGGCGGCCATCACTGCGGCTCTGTTGGTTCTTCTTCCTATCGCCATCGTGCTGTGGAAGCGACACAAAGGTGAGCCCCTGCTCAAACAACAAAAATATTTAAAATAGTCTGGGTTTGTGTGGGAAAAGTCATTACATATTTCACGTCTGTTACAGGAAAACATTCACAGAGAGACAGCAGTAATAATGTGAGTAACTGCAGCCAAACCAACTTTACATGTTTTACATCGTCCGTGTTTTTCTTTGAATTGTGCGGCTGTACTAACACTGCCCTCTGCTGGTGATTTATATCTTTTTTATTCTGGCATGTTCCTACAGCCCGGACCTGACGACCAACTCTTTTACACAGCCGTCACTTTCCAAAACAGACCCCAGAGTAACATCACGGTAAGTGCCATGAACCTCCAGGACCAACAATGACCTGTTTAAAAAGAAACAGACAAAAAATAATGTAAATAAATAATAATAAATCATGACTGTGTAAGATTCCCGGTCTTGCGCCTCTAGAGGCCACAGGTGCCACTGCACCGTCGCAAAACGTAAACACTAGGGCCCCTCCTTCTGAAACTGTGCGAGCGTGCGTCTATTTCCATCATTGTTTCAACTTTAGTCGACCTGCTGCTACCTTTGGAAGCTCACAAGAAAATAAAAAGGAGATTTCCAAAAAGTAAATCATGTCATAAAAATACGATGGCCTACTATCAGGTACAGTTATTCTTTCATGTCCTTTAGCCTTTTACTATTTATTTTGACTTGATCACAAATAAATCACAGTAGCTAGTATTTGCAGTTTGTTGTACATTTTGTCAGGGCTCGTTTGTTGTAATAGTAATCAATAAACTAAAAGTGTCTAATACGCATATTGGATCTTTTATAGAGTTAGCGCTAGCGTTAGCTTATCGCGCAATGGTCGCATTAAAACATCTAATAACTGTATGAAAAAGCACATTCTAAAGAAAAAATAAAGAGGCTAATTTACCTGCCCAACAGTAAAGAAGCAAAAACGTGATCTGATTTGCAGCCTTCTCTGTCTCTCATCTGACGCCAGCGAGCAAAAGTCTGTCCGATGTTGACTCTTGTCTGCGATCTGGTGCGGTCCCTTTCACATTTTCTTTTTCTTGCCTCGTCCGACATTGTCTTCATCTTCTTGTGTCCTTCGGCCCTGACGAACTGGCGAAAATAACAACGCTAAAAGTAGCTTCATGGTTATACTGCGCCTCAAGTCGTTCCCTGTCACGTGACTCTTCCTCAACAGCGGAGCGCTCCCGGCCAAGTTGCGAGGGCGGTTTCTCAGTACAGAAGCCCCGCTCGGAGCAACAGATCCACCTCAGGCCTTATAATCGCTCAAAAAATCACAAAAACAAGTCAGTATGCCCCACATATTTAGGAGAAAAGTTACACAGTGTAACTTTAAAGAAAATTACAAATTTTAAGAAAAGCCCAAAAGGTGTCCATCCATCTTTCCATCTTCTTCCTCTTACCTGGGGCAGCAGTCTAAGGAGAGACGCTCAGACCTCCCTCTCCCAGGACACTTCCTCCAGCTCCCCCGGAAAAACCCTAAAGACTCATTTATTCTCCCATTTTGTACGTAAACAGATCCGTCCGTTCCAAGCGTTGTTTTTGTCACAGCGTTTCTACTTCCAACTGTTTTCTATGTCAACGTGTGGGATGTGTTAAATAACCAGTAGGGGGCGATCTGCGACAGTCAAAGATTTTACCAAGATGGAAGAAAAGAGCAACAACCGCAACAAACATGGCGGCGCTAGTGGAGGTTTTTACACCACGTTTAATGAAAAAGAGTCAAGAAAATGAGGTGAAAATAGCGGTGGAATAAACCGAGACTCACTTTAGCTCTAGATGCTCCCTAAAAAGCTCAGTCATTTCTTCTGCTGTGACTGTTGAGCTGTGATCACTAGCGCCCTCAGATGGTCAGCACATGTACTGCCCTGGTCGTCTGTATCTGTAAGCTCTGGGGAAACACACGAACATACGAAACCAGGACTAAACCAGGTCTAAACCAGGTCTAAACCAGGTCTAAACCAGGTCTTAACCAGGACTAAACCAGGACTAAACCAGGTCTAAACCAGGACTAAACCAGGACTAATCCAGGTCTAAACCAGGTCTAAACCAGGACTAAACCAGGACTAAACCAAGTCTTAACCAGGACTAAACCAGTACTAAACCAGGTCTAAACCAGGACTAAACCAGGTCTAAACCAGGTCTAAACCAGGACTAAACCAGGACTAAACCAGGTCTTAACCAGGACTAAACCAGGACTAAACCAGGTCTAAACCAGGACTAAACCAGGTCTAAACCAGGACTAAACCAGGTCTAAACCAGGTCTAAACCAGAACTAAACCAGGTCTAAACCAGGACTAAACCAGGACTAAACCAGGTCTAAACCAGGACTAAACCAGGTCTAAACCAGGTCTAAACCAGGACTAAACCAGGTCTTAACCAGGACTAAACCAGGTCTAAACCAGGTCTAAACCAGGACTAAACCAGGTCTTAACCAGGACTAAACCAGGACTAAACCAGGTCTAAACCAGGACTAAACCAGGTCTAAACCAGGTCTAAACCAGGACTAAACCAGGTCTTAACCAGGACTAAACCAGGACTAAACCAGGACTAAACCAGGACTAAACCAGGTCTAAACCAGGACTAAACCAGGACTAAACCAGGACTAAACCAGGTCTTAACCAGGACTAAACCAGGACTAAACCAGGTCTAAACCAGGACTTAACCAGGTCTAAACCAGGACTAAACCAGGACTAAACCAGGTCTTAACCAGGACTAAACCAGGACTAAACAAGGTGTAAACCAGGACTAAACCTGGACTAAACCAGGACTAAACCAGGACTAAACCAGGTCTAAACCAGGTCTAAACCAGGACTAAACCAGGTCTAAACCAGGACTAAACCAGGACTAAACCAGGTCTTAACCAGGTCTTAACCAGGACTAAACCAGGACTAAACCAGGTCTAAACCAGGTCTAAACCAGGACTAAACCAGGTCTAAACCAGGATTTAACCAGGTCTTAACCAGGTCTTAACCAAGTCTAAATCAGGACTAATCTAAGTCCAAACCAAGACATGACCAAAACAGGTCTAAACCAGGTCTAAACCAGGACTAAACCAGGACTAAACCAGGTCTAAACCAGGACTAAACCAGGACTAAACCAGGTCTAAACCAGGACTAAACCAGGTCTAAACCAGGTCTAAACCAGGACTAAACCAGGTCTTAACCAGGACTAAACCAGGTCTAAACCAGGACTAAACCAGGTCTAAACCAGGACTAAACCAGGACTAAACCAGGTCTAAACCAGGACTAAACCAGGTCTAAACCAGGTCTAAACCAGGACTAAACCAGGTCTAAACCAGGTCTAAACCAGGACTAAACCAGGTCTTAACCAGGACTAAACCAGGTCTAAACCAGGACTAAACCAGGTCTAAACCAGGACTAAACCAGGACTAAACCAGGTCTAAACCAGGACTAAACCAGGTCTAAACCAGGTCTAAACCAGGACTAAACCATGTCTTAACCAGGTCTAAACCAGGACTAAACCAGGTCTTAACCAGGACTAAACCAGGTCTAAACCAGGACTAAACCAGGTCTAAACCAGGTCTAAACCAGGACAAAACCAGGTCTAAACCAGGTCTAAACCAGGACTAAACCAGGTCTAAACCAGGACTAAACCAGGTCTAAACCAGGTCTAAACCAGGACTAAACCAGGTCTTAACCAGGACTAAACCAGGACTAAACCAGGTCTAAACCAGGACTAAACCAGGTCTAAACCAGGTCTAAACCAGGACTAAACCAGGTCTTAACCAGGACTAAACCAGGACTAAACCAGGTCTAAACCAGGACTAAACCAGGTCTAAACCAGGACTAAACCAGGACTAAACCAGGACTAAACCAGGTCTTAACCAGGACTAAACCAGGACTAAACCAGGTCTAAACCAGGACTAAACAAGGTGTAAACCAGGACTAAACCTGGACTAAACCAGGACTAAACCAGGACTAAACCAGGTCTAAACCAGGTCTAAACCAGGACTAAACCAGGTCTTAACCAGGACTAAACCAGGACTAAACCAGGTCTAAACCAGGACTAAACCAGGTCTAAACCAGGTCTAAACCAGGACTAAACCAGGTCTTAACCAGGACTAAACCAGGACTAAACCAGGTCTAAACCAGGACTAAACCAGGTCTAAACCAGGACTAAACCAGGACTAAACCAGGACTAAACCAGGTCTTAACCAGGACTAAACCAGGACTAAACCAGGTCTAAACCAGGACTAAACCAGGTCTAAACCAGGACTAAACCAGGACTAAACCAGGTCTTAACCAGGACTAAACCAGGACTAAACAAGGTGTAAACCAGGACTAAACCTGGACTAAACCAGGACTAAACCAGGACTAAACCAGGTCTAAACCAGTTCTAAACCAGGTCTTAACCAGGTCTTAACCAGGACTAAACCAGGACTAAACCAGGTCTAAACCCGTTCTAAACCAGGTCTTAACCAGGTCTTAACCAGGACTAAACCAGGACTAAACCAGGTCTAAACCAGGTCTAAACCAGGACTAAACCAGGTCTAAACCAGGACTAAACCAGGACTAAAACAGGACTTAACCAGGTCTTAACCAGGTTTTAACCAAGTCTAAATCAGGACTAATCTAAGTCCAAACCAAGACATGACCAAAACAGGTCTAAACCAGGTCTAAACCAGGACTAAACCAGGTCTTAACCAGGACTAAACCAGGACTAAACCAGGTCTAAACCAGGACTAAACCAGGTCTAAACCAGGTCTAAACCAGGACTAAACCAGGTCTTAACCAGGACTAAACCAGGACTAAACCAGGTCTAAACCAGGACTAAACCAGGTCTAAACCAGGACTAAACCAGGACTAAACCAGGACTAAACCAGGTCTTAACCAGGACTAAACCAGGACTAAACCAGGTCTAAACCAGGACTAAACCAGGTCTAAACCAGGACTAAACCAGGACTAAACCAGGTCTTAACCAGGACTAAACCAGGACTAAACAAGGTGTAAACCAGGACTAAACCTGGACTAAACCAGGACTAAACCAGGACTAAACCAGGTCTAAACCAGGTCTAAACCAGGACTAAACCAGGTCTAAACCAGGACTAAACCAGGACTAAAACAGGACTTAACCAGGTCTTAACCAGGTTTTAACCAAGTCTAAATCAGGACTAATCTAAGTCCAAACCAAGACATGACCAAAACAGGTCTAAACCAGGTCTAAACCAGGACTAAACCAGGTCTTAACCAGGACTAAACCAGGACTAAACCAGGTCTAAACCAGGACTAAACCAGGTCTAAACCAGGTCTAAACCAGGACTAAACCAGGTCTTAACCAGGACTAAACCAGGACTAAACCAGGTCTAAACCAGGACTAAACCAGGTCTAAACCAGGACTAAACCAGGTCTAAACCAGGACTAAACCAGGTCTAAACCAGGACTAAACCAGGACTAAACCAGGTCTTAACCAGGACTAAACCAGGACTAAACAAGGTGTAAACCAGGACTAAACCTGGACTAAACCAGGCCTAAACCAGGACTAAACCAGGTCTAAACCAGTTCTAAACCAGGTCTTAACCAGGTCTTAACCAGGACTAAACCAGGTCTAAACCAGTTCTAAACCAGGTCTTAACCAGGTCTTAACCAGAACTAAACCAGGACTAAACCAGGTCTAAACCAGGTCTAAACCAGGACTAAACCAGGTCTAAACCAGGACTAAACCAGGACTAAAACAGGACTTAACCAGGTCTTAACCAGGTTTTAACCAAGTCTAAATCAGGACTAATCTAAGTCCAAACCAAGACATGACCAAAACAGGTATAAACCAGGGTTAAACCAGATCTAAACCAGTGGGACATGCCTCCCCAGGGAGGCCGAAACAGATGCCCGAGCCACCTCAGCTGCTCCTCTCGATGTGGAGGAGCAGCTGCTCTACTCCGAGCTCCTCCTCCTATCTCTAAGGAAGCGCCCAGCCACCCTGCGGAGGAAACTCATTTCGGCCGCTTGTATCCAGGATCTTGTCCTTTCAGCCATGACCCAAAGCTCATGACCATAGGTGAGAGTAGGAACATAGGTCAGAGTAGGAACAAAGGTGAGAGTAGGAACATAGGTGAGCGTAGGAACATAGGTGAGAGTAGGAACGTAGGTGAGAGGAGGAACGTAGGTGAGAGTAGGAACATAGGTGAGAGTAGGAACATAGGTGAGCGTAGGAACATAGGTGAGAGTAGGAACGTAGGTGAGAGGAGGAACGTAGGTGAGAGTAGGAACATAGGCGAGAGTAGGAACATAGGTGAGAGTAGGAACATAGGTGAGAGTAGGAACGTAGGTCAGAGTAGGAACATAGGTGAGAGTAGGAACATAGGTGTGAGTAGGAACGTAGGTCAGAGTAGGAACATAGGTGAGAGTAGGAACATAGGTGAGAGTAGGAACGTAGATCAGAGTAGGAACATAGGTGAGAGTAGGAACGTAGGTGAGAGGAGGAACGTAGGTGAGAGGAGGAACATAGGTGAGAGGAGGAACATAGGAGAGAGTAGGAACATAGGTGAGAGTAGGAACGTAGGAGAGAGTAGGAACATAGGTGAGAGGAGGAACATAGGCGAGAGGAGGAACATAGGAGAGAGTAGGAACATAGGTGAGAGGAGGAACATAGGTGAGAGGAGGAACATAGGAGAGAGTAGGAACATAGGAGAGAGTAGGAACGCAGGTGAGAGTAGGAACGTAGGTGAGAGCAGGAACATAGGTGAGAGTAGGAACGTAGGTGAGAGTAGGAACATAGGTGAGAGTAGGAACATAGGTGAGAGTAGGAACATAGGTGAGAGTAGGAACATAGGTGAGAGTAGGAACGCAGGTGAGAGTAGGAACGTAGGTGAGAGCAGGAACATAGGTGAGAGTAGGAACGTAGGTGAGAGCAGGAACATAGGTGAGAGCAGGAACATAGGTGAGAGCAGGAACATAGGTGAGAGCAGGAACGCAGGTGAGAGTAGGAACGTAGGTGAGAGCAGGAACATAGGTGAGAGCAGGAACATAGGTGAGAGCAGGAACATAGGTGAGAGCAGGAACGCAGGTGAGAGTAGGAACGTAGGTGAGAGCAGGAACATAGGTGAGAGCAGGAACATAGGTGAGAGCAGGAACATAGGTGAGAGCAGGAACGCAGGTGAGAGTAGGAACGTAGGTGAGAGGAGGAACATAGGTGAGAGCAGGAACATAGGTGAGAGTAGGAACATAGGTGAGAGTAGGAACATAGGTGAGAGTAGGAACGCAGGTGAGAGTAGGAACGTAGGTGAGAGCAGGAACATAGGTGAGAGTAGGAACGTAGGTGAGAGCAGGAACATAGGTGAGAGCAGGAACATAGGTGAGAGTAGGAACATAGGTGAGAGTAGGAACGCAGGTGAGAGTAGGAACGTAGGTGAGAGCAGGAACATAGGTGAGAGTAGGAACGTAGGTGAGAGTAGGAACGCAGGTGAGAGTAGGAACGCAGGTGAGAGTAGGAACATAGGTGAGAGTAGGAACATAGGTGAGAGCAGGAACATAGGTGAGAGCAGGAACATAGGTGAGAGCAGGAACATAGGTGAGAGCAGGAACATAGGTGAGAGGAGGAACATAGGTGAGAGCAGGAACATAGGTGAGAGCAGGAACATAGGTGAGAGCAGGAACATAGGTGAGAGCAGGAACATAGGTGAGAGTAGGAACGTAGGTGAGAGGAGGAACATAGGTGAGAGCAGGAACATAGGTGAGAGCAGGAACATAGGTGAGAGTAGGAACATAGGTGAGAGTAGGAACGCAGGTGAGAGTAGGAACGTAGGTGAGAGCAGGAACATAGGTGAGAGTAGGAACGCAGGTGAGAGTAGGAACATAGGTGAGAGCAGGAACATAGGTGAGAGTAGGAACGTAGGTGAGAGTAGGAACGCAGGTGAGAGTAGGAACGCAGGTGAGAGTAGGAACATAGGTGAGAGTAGGAACATAGGTGAGAGCAGGAACATAGGTGAGAGCAGGAACATAGGTGAGAGCAGGAACATAGGTGAGAGCAGGAACATAGGTGAGAGGAGGAACATAGGTGAGAGCAGGAACATAGGTGAGAGCAGGAACATAGGTGAGAGCAGGAACATAGGTGAGAGCAGGAACATAGGTGAGAGTAGGAACGTAGGTGAGAGGAGGAACATAGGTGAGAGCAGGAACATAGGTGAGAGCAGGAACATAGGTGAGAGTAGGAACGCAGGTGAGAGTAGGAACGTAGGTGAGAGCAGGAACATAGGTGAGAGTAGGAACGCAGGTGAGAGTAGGAACGTAGGTGAGAGTAGGAACGCAGGTGAGAGTAGGAACGCAGGTGAGAGTAGGAACGTAGGTGAGAGCAGGAACATAGGTGAGAGCAGGAACATAGGTGAGAGTAGGAACATAGGTGAGAGTAGGAACGCAGGTGAGAGTAGGAACGTAGGTGAGAGCAGGAACATAGGTGAGAGTAGGAACGTAGGTGAGAGTAGGAACGCAGGTGAGAGTAGGAACATAGGTGAGAGTAGGAACATAGGTGAGAGCAGGAACATAGGTGAGAGTAGGAACGCAGGTGAGAGTAGGAACATAGGTGAGAGCAGGAACATAGGTGAGAGCAGGAACATAGGTGAGAGGAGGAACGTAGGTGAGAGCAGGAACATAGGTGAGAGCAGGAACATAGGTGAGAGTAGGAACATAGGTGAGAGCAGGAACATAGGTGAGAGCAGGAACATAGGTGAGAGTAGGAACATAGGTGAGAGCAGGAACATAGGTGAGAGCAGGAACATAGGTGAGAGGAGGAACGTAGGTGAGAGCAGGAACATAGGTGAGAGCAGGAACATAGGTGAGAGTAGGAACATAGGTGAGAGCAGGAACATAGGTGAGAGTAGGAACATAGGTGAGAGCAGGAACATAGGTGAGAGCAGGAACATAGGTGAGAGCAGGAACATAGGTGAGAGCAGGAACATAGGTGAGAGTAGGAACGCAGGTGAGAGGAGGAACGTAGGTGAGAGCAGGAACATAGGTGAGAGCAGGAACATAGGTGAGAGCAGGAACATAGGTGAGAGCAGGAACATAGGTGAGAGTAGGAACGCAGGTGAGAGGAGGAACGTAGGTGAGAGCAGGAACATAGGTGAGAGCAGGAACGCAGGTGAGAGCAGGAACATAGGTGAGAGCAGGAACATAGGTGAGAGTAGGAACGCAGGTGAGAGGAGGAACGTAGGTGAGAGCAGGAACATAGGTGAGAGCAGGAACATAGGTGAGAGCAGGAACATAGGTGAGAGCAGGAACATAGGTGAGAGCAGGAACATAGGTGAGAGGAGGAACGTAGGTGAGAGCAGGAACATAGGTGAGAGCAGGAACATAGGTGAGAGCAGGAACATAGGTGAGAGCAGGAACATAGGTGAGAGTAGGAACATAGGTGAGAGCAGGAACATAGGTGAGAGTAGGAACGCAGGTGAGAGCAGGAACATAGGTGAGAGCAGGAACATAGGTGAGAGCAGGAACATAGGTGAGAGCAGGAACATAGGTGAGAGTAGGAACATAGGTGAGAGCAGGAACATAGGTGAGAGTAGGAACGCAGGTGAGAGCAGGAACGTAGGTGAGAGCAGGAACATAGGTGAGAGCAGGAACATAGGTGAGAGCAGGAACATAGGTGAGAGCAGGAACATAGGTGAGAGTAGGAACGCAGGTGAGAGCAGGAACATAGGTGAGAGTAGGAACGCAGGTGAGAGGAGGAACGTAGGTGAGAGCAGGAACATAGGTGAGAGCAGGAACATAGGTGAGAGCAGGAACATAGGTGAGAGTAGGAACGCAGGTGAGAGCAGGAACATAGGTGAGAGTAGGAACGCAGGTGAGAGGAGGAACGTAGGTGAGAGCAGGAACATAGGTGAGAGGAGGAACATAGGTGAGAGCAGGAACATAGGTGAGAGTAAGAACATAGGTGAGAGGAGGAACATAGGTGAGAGGAGGAACGTAGGTTGCTCTGATCTCCTGTCAGTCTCAGCTCCATCCTTCCCTCACTGAGAACAACACCTGAGAGACTTAACCTCCTCCACTTGAGGCAGGACTCTCCTCCGACCTGGAGAGGGCGCCACCCTTTCCCCGTCAAGAACCATGGCCTCAGACCTGGAGGAGCTGATGAAAAAAATATTATACTTATTTTTAAGCCCAATCTGTGTGACTTATTTATTAAAAGTCATTTTTGATCCTCAAGTATTTGTCAAGTGGCTCAGGTTTAACTGCACCGCTCTTCTTTCCTGTAAAAACTAAACTCTTGATATTTATTTTCAGTTTGTGACTGAAGACACCACAGTGGTCTACAGCGGAGTGAACACCGCTGCCTCTGCAGCTCCTGCCGCTGATCCTTCAGTCCTCTACTCCACTGTCAACAAGCAAAGAAATACAAAGACCTCTGGATAATTACATGTTCTTTCATACTTTTAATTAGCAACGTTATTAAATATTGACATTTATTTGCTATTATTTACATTTTTCAACAATCAGCCTCATTGTGACGTTTTCAAAGTCGTTTCTTTTGAAGACGTGGACTTATCTTAAAGGTGTTTTTTGGAGATATTTTCCTCTACATTATATATTTGTCAGCAACCCACTCCCTGTTTTGGAAAAGCAGACAGGAGCGATGCCACATAGACTAAACTTTGTACTGCTGTAAATGTCTTAAAGGTCCCCTAAAGCAGTGGTTCTCAACTGGTCTTGCTTCAGGACCCACGATGGTCTTAAAATGGCTAGCTGTGACCCAAATAAAAGAGATATTTCAAGTGATCAAATGTGTCAAACCTGAGACAGAATAAAGTCAGAATATCACAGTACGCCAACACAAAAAGAACAGATTTAACAAGCAAGAGGCAACGCTAGAGACTAAACATTCCCTTTTACATTTTTTTAGATGCAGTTTATTTTAAAACCAAAATACATGAAATAAAAAAGTGCAATTCAAAAGGATTCAAGTAAACAAAATGTACTTTTCTTCTGATGGACTTTTCAGAGGTAAATACTGAAAGACATTGTGCTTTGAGGAGAAATAAACAGCACTCACTTCAACCTTAGGTGTAACAGTAATGTACCTTTTTTTTTTCTTTTTGGCAAAGGCCCGCGACCCACTGAAAATGGTTCCGCGACCCACCTTTGGGTCCCGACCCACCAGTTGAGAATCACTGCCCTAAAGGTCTGCTAAATCAACGTTTTTCTGCTTTTATCCATGTTATAAAGTTGTCTTTACCTCAAAAACAGACCTGGACCAGTGTTTTGTTTTGTTTCATTCACAGATGTTAAAGTAACGCTGTAGGCTTTCTCCGTTCTGAAACTAACCTGGTGAGATCTGGGTCTCAGAGGCTTTGGTGTCGTCCACATGTTCTGGAGAGAGTTTATGTCAGTCTGATTGAAAGTGTTTTGATTTTTAATATCACCGTCTGGTTTGGTTTCTTGACGGTGGCTAATAAGAACAAGCTGAACAGGATTTGTCAAAAATGCTGAGAAGATCATTGTTCGAGGCCAAAAACAGCTGGACCTACTTTATCAGACCGCTGTGCTCAGGACGGCTACATCTATTTCCAGTGACACTGAACATCCTTTGTTTGGTGAATTTAGTTTAATGCCTTCTGGACGACGCTTAGCAACTAAGAAAGTCTATAAAAGTCATTTGTCCCTAATGCAGTGAGTTTACTAAACAAGCACTGGGGAAGAATTAAGCAGCAAATGTTTACATTATAGTGTTTTTCTGTACTAACTGTCTTTTGGTATTTTTATACTGCAACCATGTCTTGTATTTATCGTATTGTGTTGTATTTGTTGTACCGTGTGATTGATGGTGAACCAAAGACAAATTTCCATTAAATGGACAATAAAGTTAAAGTTACACTGTGTAACTTTTCTCCTAAATATGTGGGGCATACTGACTTGTTTTTGTGATTTTTTGAGCGATTATAAGGCCTGAGGTGGATCTGTTGCTCCGAGCGGGGCTTCTGTACTGAGAAACCGCCCTCACTTGGCCGGGAGCGCTCCGCTGTTGAGGAAGAGTCACGTGACAGGGAACGACTCGCTTTACGGCATTCCCTTCTGCTCTTATACCTGAGGTGCAGTATAACCAGGAAGCTACTTTTAGCGTTGTTATTTTCGCCAGTTCGTCAGGGCCGAAGGACACAAGAAGATGAAGACAATGTCGGACGAGGCAAGAAAAAGAAAATGTGAAAGGGACCGCACCAGATCGCAGACAAGAGTCAACATCGGACAGACTTTTGCTCGCTGGCGTCAGATGAGAGACAGAGAAGGCTGCACATCAGATCACGTTTTTGTTTCTTTATTGTTGGGCAGGTAAATTAGCCTCTTTATTTTTTCTTTAGAACGTGCTTTTTCATACAGTTATTAGTTGTTTTTACTGCGACCATTGCGCGATAAGCTAACGCTAGCGCTAACTCTATAGAAGATCCAATCTGCGGCCACACAAGGGTTACAGAAGTTTATACAGTAAATATGAATGCACTCTCTAGTCCCATTGTTAGTTTGACGTAACGCACGCTCGCACAGTTTCAGAAGGAGGAGGGGCCCTAGTGTTTACGTTTTGCGACAGTGCAGTGGCACCTGTGGCCTCTAGAGGCGCAAGACCGGGAATCTTACACAGTGTAACTTTAAAGTTAAAGTTAAAGTTAAAGTTATTTGCTCTTAGGAAGGAGGCGTTTTAGACCTGAAACTCAGCGTATGTGTGTCCTGAGTCAGACTCTTTCAGCTAAAGTTCTATTACTTTTTTATCTTCAACAAGTCATAAAGTCGCTCATTTATTATCTTCAATAATGCAAATTGTATAAAATAAAAGTACATTTTCTTACGTTTATAACGATATATTGGTTGGATAGTTTCTTTTACAAATATTTTATCGCGGCCGTATGAAAGAGTGCGTTTGTCCGAGGTTTAAGCTCAGCAGTGCTATGGCCCTGAGTCGGACACGCTCACCTTTCTGGCTTTTTCAGCCTTATTTGTTGGATTTTTCGGCTCTAATTTAAGGCTGGGATATTTACGTTAACAAATTTTCACACCCGGTTCCTTGTTTCCGTCTTTCAAAATAAGATTGTGGGCTAAGCTAACGTTAATCAGAAAATAATAAGACGGACAAAGTTAGCTACAAAAACACTAAGATCACTGAAAGAACGTCGCCCGAGTGTGACCTGAGCGTTCCCTGCACATTTCCCAATCAAAATTATTTTCATATCATGATTATTTTATAAACACTTAGCATAAATACACAAAAATTACCACAGAGGTAGAGCAATATGTGGAGTTTTTGTTTATCTACCGTTAGCCAGTTAACGTCTTTACGAACAAATGTTAGAAGACCGAAAAATAGCAAAAGGTGAGCGCGTACAGGACACACATACTGTAATAATATTGTTCAGAACACTGAATGCACTATGAAAGAGCCTCAGTGGTTTTGGGTCATTAGGAGTCTTTTGTCCTCCGCCTGTGTGAGGGGGACACTCATGAACCGTCCTGGGCCTTGTCAGCTGAGTGAAACTGTTTTGTTTTTCTGTTTTGGTTTTAAAAGACCACTGTTTCAGGTCTAAAACTCCTTTTTTTTCCCACTAGGAGCATATAAACCAGCTCTCTCACCAGTTCACAATTGAGAAACATCTTCTATTTTCGAAAACCAAGCCCAGATGCCTTCTTTTTAACCTTTTATTTTCCATATATACATTATTTTAAGTTATAAAACCTGAAATACTTATGCAAAGGAGTCCAACCTATTTCAAAAAGTCTGAAAAAAGCAGAATATGGGAGCTTTAATAAATGTACTCAGCTTTCTATTTCCCAGTTGTAGCATTGGTGCAAAAACAGACGCGTCCAGCAGGGGGAGACGTAGATTAATAGAACAGGTCTTCAAGTCACTTTAAATGTACAGTGCATCACTATTGCAACATTACTGTTAGACAGAGCAAATACAAACCACTGCAAACAAAACCGAAAACAAAAATAAATGTTTGTAAATGCAATTATCTCAAACATTTTTTGGTCGTTTTTATATAGACATTAATTGAAAAGTAAAAGATTTATTTCCTTGGTAAAGATTGTGATATGGCTTTGAATTTAAAACGATAAAAGGGAATTGAGGCCTAGATAATCCCATAAATTGTAAGTACAATGTAATAACAATGTTTTAACCTATATTTACTATAGAATACTCATTTAATTGTGTATATATGTGGATTAAAATATAGACATTTTTGTTGTTATTGTACAAAATGTGCGGAACCAACAGTTGCTGCATGGAGTAAAAAAAAAAAAAATCCCCATTTGTTGCAGATATATCACTTGTTGACGCCTCCCTCCATAAAAAAAAACCCACCAATCACAGCGCGGCGTCACTTCCAAATATGGCAATACGGACCCTGCTGACCCGCCCCTCTTTGTTGCCTCGGCCAATCAGAGGGCGCCGAGCGTGTCCGCGTCTCCCCGGCGATACGAGCCTTGAAAGGCATAGTATCGCTGCGGACGGAGCGCGGCAGTGTCCGTCTAATTTATGAAGGATTTAAACATGTAAGGGAATAAAAGGAGTGATTTTTCAACATGAACTCGGGTTTTCCGTGGAGAGAGTGAAGGGTGAAGATTGGAAAAGCAAGAGGAATGCGCAGGGGAGGTCATTTTTGTCGGGCTACAGAAGTGGGAGGAAACGGCCCGCAGTGTGTTAGCTTGGTAGCAAAACATTAGCACTTCCGGGAAATGACTTCAAAATACGCAGCTAGGTTGATATTTTAATGACCGCCACGGACTTTTTACAGTCAGAATCGCTTTTTTATTTATATATAATCATTAATACACACGTGCCTCAATTATTTGTAGTGAATATTTGGTGAAAGGGCGGTATGAATAAACGAGTCGCTTTTATTTTGAAGAGAACTGCGCCCACTTCCGTTTAAACGTCCTTTTAACTTGACGGCCACCAAAAAAAAAGGGGTGAAGTTACAAAGCCTGGGACCAAAACAAGACTTCGCAGCCCGCGGTGGACAACGGAGCCTTGTCATGAATGGGACCGGCCTCGCCTCGCTGCGGGTCCTGCGGCTCTGATGCCCCTGAAAGTCGGTGCTTTGCGTCCGGAGCCCCCGCTGGAGAACACGGTAAGGACGCGTTAATACCTGGGGGTCATGTTTCTGCGTGGATACAGCGATGGGAAATGCAGATAAAATCACTGTAAATACATAATATACCAGCAGCTATTCACATGTGAAGTTATTGTCCATTACTAACTACCCATAGACCACATGCATTATAGTTACTTACTTGTAATAACTCCCCAGTGACGTTTTTACTGATAACATTTAGATTTTTATTGCTTGAAGATCAGTGTAGCCCCAAATCTCTTCGTATTACGTTTGATCTACTCAAAATTAAGGCATTAAAAGTGTTATATATTATGAGTAGGTATTACATTTTGTTCATCTTGGTCTTAAATTTAAAAAAAGGTGTTGCAAACTTTGGCATTTATCAAATCAATCACATAAATCATTGTGGAGTGAGAAGTCTCATTCGTGTTCAGTCCAAAGTAGAAGCTTGTCCCTGTCAAAAAATATGGAATATTTTAAAGTAATACTTTATCACTGACAATAGAGAAGTGCAGTATACAATTTGCGACCTGGACTTTTAACTCGCCCACTTGCATGCGCCTTTAGTTTGTACGTTTCTAAAAGCTTTTGTTACAGACCTACTGAGTATGAGCTGCAGAATTTTGCATAAACATCATCGCAGTACATTTACTGAAAAGCCTTTATCGATGAAATGTATGATTCAGTTCTAAGTTGTTTTAAGTTCTGCAGGAATTTGGAATTTGGAATTAAAACCCTTGAGTGTCAGTGTAGTACAAACATTCAATTTTTGTAAAATTCATTCAGATTATTGTTCTTTTGCTGGCGATCTCGGCTTTAAATCTTATTCAAAGTGGCATTAAAAGTCTTAAAAGGTCTTAAATATCACAAAACAAAACCTGAAGCTAAGTATTAAGAGCATCATTAAGTACATTTTAAGTAAGATAATGATTTAGATACATAAGTTCTTGTTATGTGCCATAAAGTCTGCAGTATTAACACTGCAGTGCTCTTTAGTTGTTACATAATTTTTAATCTTCTGATCTTTTACTACAAGTTTCATAAAAAATGTGCCTAAGAGATGTTTTATGGTTGAAGATATAAAATAAATCAAGCAGTGTATTACTAGTATCTTTCTAACTTGATTTTTTAAGTTGAAATCTGTGATAGATTTGAAAAGCCCTCATACTTTGATGCGTGATAATAACACGGTAATGAGACTGAAATGTGTGCAGACTTGATCTTATAACGCCATAATGTTGTCAGTGTGAATCCCTTCAACTCTTAAAAATTGTGCTGATAATAAACGTTGTTAATACATTTGTTACTCCACTTGGAAAGTCATAGTGAAAAGGTGAAGCTTACACCCCAAATATTATGGTTAATAATACAAACTTGTACCTCTCACATTATCAGTAATTTTACTGCTATGAATTTTATACTAGACCAATAAATGTCTTTAGATTCAGCCAAGTGGGCACTTTAGTACAATTACTTGAGCAATTAAAGAGTAGTTTTAGGATATTCCTGATGCTATTCAATCTTTTGCATTATTTCCAGTCTAATGCTGTTTTCCACTTGTTAAACTCCGACTTCTGAGTTGCAAATTTTAATTGTAACACCGTCTGATCTCGGATTTCCACTTCGGGAACTGCTGACCCCACGTTAGGAAATCCAACATGGCTGCATCCTGCATTACTAGAAAACTGAAACTATTATATTTATAATATTAGTACATCTTATGTTATTTTCCGATGTGTTGTCCACTGCTAAGTGTGTAAAAATAGGAAAATGAAAAAAGGGAGTGAAGTCTGCGTTTGTGTGACTAAGAATCAGACTCATCAGCAGGGACTAGTGATGGGCGATACCACACTTTTTAGATTCGATACGATACTGATTACTTTTGGGGGGAATTTAGTTGATATCGATACTTATACCCGATACCCTTGGTTTCTTATGGATGTACTTTTTTATTTAAAAAATTGTTACCCTTGAAGACAAGTCCCACGACTACTACTGGTCATTTGACAATTTTAATGTACACAGTATAAAATAAATAACTTAAGTGTGCACAGAAGTGAAAACTGCAAACTTCCTGTCACATGACCTCAATGGACCAGACCAAAATTGGGGGAGTTTTGGCACAAACCACTGGAGTAAGTTACCCCCAAGTGATTATTCCACATGTATTAATCAGTATCGATACTTTATTCAAGTACTCGATACCCAAATGAGTATTGTGTGAGTATCGATATATCAATACCACAGTATCGATACTCCCATCACTAGCAGGGACAAGTGTAAACAATCATCTGTTGAAGTCTCTGTTTGAAACAGAAACAGACGTCAGAGATGGAAGTTTGAGTGTGTTCTGCGATGTGTTCCAGTCGTCTGCTGCTGAAAAGTGGCATTACGGCCAAAAGCAGTCGAGGTTTTGGGAGTAATAAGCTCGATAAATTCACTTGACCTGGTGTGATAACTGCTGTGAGTGAGGTGGAGAAGTAATGTAATGTTACCCCTAACATCCAAGCTCTTTGGCTTATAACGTTCAGCTTTTTAGTAGTGAGAAGGCTAATGTTAAATCTCATTAGCTGTGTTAAACGCTAATTAAATAACATTACTGTCCAATAACTTTGTTTGTCTATGGTAACGTCAGTATCTAGACTTTCTGAGATAAAAACACATGAACATTAGGGGTGTAACGATGTATCGATGTATCGATTTTTTTTCCCTATGATACAACTACATCGATACATGTGACCTTGTATCGAATCGTATTGTTTTCTAGGAAGTGAATATCGATACACATGAAATATCAATCGATAATATCGGAAATATCAAAATCAGAAATTTGTATGTTAAAATAAAAACAGATATGCCTTTTTGGAGATAAATTTTGTGTTTTTAATTAAATAAAATGTTATATTCAACTTTTCTTCACTCTCTGTCTGCTGGACATAATCAACCCCGGCCGCGGTGCTACATTTGAGAGTAAACTTTTATGATTTTTGGCAAAAAGTTGCTGTATCAATTATCGATACGAAGGTGTTGAATCGTATCAAATCGTATTGTTCCAAATTAGCCAATATCGTTTTTGAATCGTATCGAAACACTTCTAATCGATACATATCGTATCGTTGCAAAAACGTATCGTTACACCCCTAATGAACATAAAAACTCAAATGAACGCAGTATTATATTCAGGAGATTCTATCCCTTCTCAAATCCAACCTTAAGCAAAAGCAGCATTATTTAAACTTTTAGCTCTGACACAGGAGTAAAGTTTATCCTCAAAGTTGAACCCATGAGGAAGATGAGTGTGGCTGGACTCTGAAACCTCCTCTGCATCTGTCTCTGTTGTTTGGAGCTGTTTCCAGTGGAAGGATTGTAACACTGTGATGTTTACAGGCTTCACACTCAGCTGTAGCGTCTTCGTCCCTCTTCCAAAATAGGAGACAAACATGAGGCACAGAGGGAAGAGCAGAGGCTTATGGGAAACTGTGGCGCGTCTCTGGAAAAGAATCCGCTGAGCAAAATGAATTGTGATGAGCTGTTTGATTTAATATCTCAAATGTGTTCCCGTTTATTTGTCTTCAGTCAGACTCCAGTCAACAGTGAGAGGTTTATTAAGAAGTTTATGTGCAGTAGACACTTTTAGCAAACTTTATGGCTGCTCATGACAAATGGAGCCATAAACTTAAGAGGCAGCAGTACATTTTCAATAGAGGAATTAGCTTTATCCACCAAATATCGCAAATAATAAACCATTAAGAAGGTTTTGATAACTCACGACCAATAAACTACATGTATGTAATGTGTGTGCTGTCAGAGCCCGGGGAGATAACATTAGCGAGTGTATCAATATTTTTGATTAGCTGTTTTATTTGATGTAGTAGTTAGCATCTTATTCCCTCAGTCATTGGCCAGGGGTGTGAATCTTTCAGCATCTGCCTTTTCCATGCGATTTAGATTTTTGGGATCACGGTTTGATTAAGAATCGATTTTTTTATTCAGTATCACTGCATTAGAATACTCCAATCTTAATTTGAATATGAGCATTCTCTGAATAAGATACTTTCACGTAAACACATTGTTAGAACTAGATTAAGCCTTAATCAAAATTAGGAATATTCTGGTCTTAATCGCACTATTGCTTGTTCTCACCTTTTGGACGAAGTTACCAGTGGCTTTGTGAAGTATAAAAAATGTTCATATCAGTGCTGTTCTTCACAAAACAAGCCGTGATTATAAACAACAGCTCTATAATGGATTTTGTTGAAATGTGCAGTTTATTAGTATTGTTATTAATTTTTAAGATATTTATTTATTGTGTTTTTAGTATTGCTTTACTGAGTATGCTTTGGTTACGTGTGTTGGTGTATGCTACCGGACACCTGAGTTTCTCCTCATGGGGATGAATAAAGTATCTGTTCTATTCTAGCTGTTTCCAGTTTCAGACGGCACCTCTTCGTAAAACAATTATTACGTTTATTCTTGAGTCAAACTAGTAATGTTATATAGTGAGTTGTTAAAATGTAAGGTTAGTTCAGTTGCACAGAAAGCTAGGTCTAAACAGGAAACAGGAAGTCTACAGTAGTGTTAGCATTAGCTTTACCTGAAGCCGTTAACCATTACACTCCAGGATTTATTAAATACTGACAACGCAGTAATGTTTTAAATTTCTATCTGTTTTCTATCTCATATATTACCACAACATTTAAAACAATAACCAGCTTAATCAAAAAATGCTTTAACCTGTAAACAGGAATATTCCCATTCCATTAGTGCATGTAAACACCTTATTCAGAGTATGGCTGCACGATATGGAGAAAACATGCAATATCCGATAACTATGTTGAAAATTGCGGTAACGATATTATTGCGATATTTGTAAAATAAAATGTAAGTTCCTGTATTTACAAGTCAAAACAGCCACAAAATCAAACTTAACACAGACTAAACCAGGAATAAAACAAGGCTAAGCTGTGACTAAATTAATTAAATTACCACTAAAACTGGACTTTTTAAACATTTTTATTTAGTCACAACACATGTTCTTTTAAGGCTCTGGTGGAAAATGATTCTTCAGTGTAAATCTCTGTCAGATGGAAGACCACAGCGTTATTGTGATATATTTAGATTCTTGCGATACGGATATCGCGTTTCTGATATTGCGATAATTTTGCGATATATTGTGCAGCCCTTATTCAGAGTATGAGCTTAATCTGAATATGGACCTTAATCGGAGTATGATGTGTCATGTAAACGCACTCATCGTTCTAAAACCACTTTTATTGAGAATAGTTACCAAAATGTTAATGACAGATTAATTTTTAATCAATATATAAACAACAAACATCTGTTCCTGCTCCAAAAACGACTACATTAATACTTTTATTTTGCTCAGAACGTTAATCTCAGTACCAGGCTGCCTGCGCAACTTTTCTAGGGCTGCACAATATATCGCAAAATTATCGTTATCGCAATATCCGTATCGCAAGAATGTAAATATATCGCAATAACGCTGTGGTCTTCCATCTGACAGAGATTTACACTGAAGAATCATTTTCCACCAGAGCCTTAAAAGAACATGTGTTGTGACTAAATAAAAATGTTTGTGGTAAATGTGAACAGTTACCAAAACGTTTACACTTTTATTTCCAGGTTTGCCATTGAACCCGCCATGTCCAGCCCGTCTCCACTGCCCACTGAGGAGTTCTTGTAATCAGAGGAGGACCCTCTGTCTCTCTCTCTTACCCCTCCCTCGGGTCTCCCGTCCGGAGCCATGACGGGTCCGAACTCCCCGAGCCGCACCGGCACCGCTCCGGCCAAACTGAGCAGGCACGGCCGGTCCAAGAGCACCAGCGCCCACTGCCTGCTGAGCCGCTGCAGCCCGCGGGACGAGAGCTCCTCCTCCCCGGTGAACAGCAGCAGGTCGCCGGGGGAGGAGGAGGAGAAGGAGGGCGGCGTGCTGTTCTACGTGAACCGCGCCGGGTTCCCCATCGAGGGCCAGACCTGGGACAGGATGTGGGCTCACGTGGCGGCGGTGCATCCGGAGGGGCAGGAGATGGTGGACAGGATACGCAACGCAACCTATCTGCCCAAGGTAAGGCAACGAGAGAGGGTTAGGAGCTACAGACCAATGATGAGGCAGTACTGACGGTTATGGACCAATGATGAGGCAGTACTGACGGTTACGGACCAATGATGAGGCAATACTGACGGTTATGAACCAATGATGAGGCAGTACTGACGGTCACGGACCAATGATGAGGCAGTACTGACGGTCACGGACCAATGATGAGCCAGTACTGACAGTTATGGACCAATGATGAGGCAGTACTGACGGTTATGGACCAATGATGAGCCAGTACTGACAGTTATGGACCAATGATGAGGCAGTACTGACGGTTATGAACCAATGATGAGGCAGTACTGACGGTCACGGACCAATGATGAGGCAGTACTGACGGTCACGGACCAATGATGAGCCAGTACTGACAGTTATGGACCAATGATGAGGCAGTACTGACGGTTATGGACCAATGATGAGCCAGTACTGACAGTTATGGACCAATGATGAGGCAGTACTGACGGTTACGGACCAATGATGAGCCAGTACTGACAGTTACGGACCAATGATGAGGCAGTACTGACGGTTATGAACCAATGATGAGGCAGTACTGACGGTTATGAACCAATGATGAGGCAGTACTGACGGTCACGGACCAATGATGAGGCAGTACTGACGGTCACGGACCAATGATGAGCCAGTACTGACAGTTATGGACCAATGATGAGGCAGTACTGACGGTTATGGACCAATGATGAGCCAGTACTGACAGTTATGGACCAATGATGAGGCAGTACTGACGGTTATGGACCAATGATGAGCCAGTACTGACAGTTACGGACCAATGATGAGGCAGTACTGACGGTTATGAACCAATGATGAGGCAGTACTGACGGTTATGGACCAATGATGAGGCAGTACTGACGGTTATGGACCAATGATGAGGCAGTACTGACGGTTATGGACCAATGATGAGGCAGAACTGACGGTTATGGACCAATGATGAGGCAGTACTGACGGTTATGGACCAATGCTGTGGCAGTACTGACGGTTATGGACCAATGATGAGGCAATACTGACGGTTATGGACCAATGATGAGGCAGTACTGACGGTTATGGACCAATGATGAGGCAGAACTGACGGTTATGGACCAATGATGAGGTTATGGACCAATGATGAGGCAGTACTGACGGTTATGGACCAATGATGAGGCAGTACTGACGGTTATGGACCAATGATGAGGCAGTACTGACGGTTATGGACCAATGATGAGGTTATGGACCAATGATGAGGCAGTACTGACGGTTATGGACCAATGATGAGGTTATGGACCAATGATGAGGCAGTACTGACGGTTATGGACCAATGATGAGGCAGTACTGACGGTTACGGACCAATGATGAGGCAGTACTGACGGTTATGGACCAATGATGAGGCAGAACTGACAGTTATGGACCAATGATGAGGCAGTACTGATGGTTATGGACCAATGATGAGCCAGTACTGACAGTTATGGACCAATGATGAGGCAGTACTGACGGTTATGGACCAATGATGAGGCAGAACTGACGGTTATGGACCAATGATGAGGTTATGGACCAATGATGAGGCAGTACTGACGGTTATGGACCAATGATGAGGCAGTACTGACGGTTATGGACCAATGATGAGGCAGTACTGACGGTTATGGACCAATGATGAGGCAGTACTGACGGTTATGGACCAATGATGAGGCAGTACTGACGGTTATGGACCAATGATGAGGTTATGGACCAATGATGAGGCAGTACTGACGGTTATGGACCAATGATGAGGTTATGGACCAATGATGAGGCAGTACTGACAGTTATGGACCAATGATGAGGCAGTACTGACAGTTATGGACCAATGATGAGGCAGTACTGACAGTTATGGACCAATGATGAGGCAGTAGAGACGGTTATGGACCAACGCTGAGGGAATTCAGTAGAAAAAGTCAATTACTATTATTTTAATTTGGGTTGTCTGAAGTTGTATTCTGAATAAGACTGATTACCTTCACTACTGAGCAGAGGTCGATCGGTGTGGGTTTTTCTGTGGCCGGTGCTGATACCGATTTTAAAAATTCAGAGCAGCCGATGGCCGATCAACACTACAGATTTTTGGGACCAATATATAGGGCCAATTTTCTTAATTTTATGAAAGAAATTCATATAATATAGTCATTTGTTTTAGTAATGCTAATTAAAATGGAAACAAATGTGTTAGAATGTGACAGTGAGAACAGGTAAAGATGAGTTTTGTGAGAAAACCATCTCAGTCCGACTCTGTGTAGGTAGCGCTTGGGGAGAGCTACAAAATACATTTGGATTTTTTTTTTTATTCTATGAGGTTCTGCTCCAGAGAAATGAGAACAATCTTTTTATTGCTGTTTTGAGCTTTTCAGGCTGAGATAAAGACATTTTGGATGTTTCCTATGAACTGCAGAGTAAGAGCCCAAACTGAGACAAGATGGCTGGGAAGCTGAGGTCCTGGATCAGGATCACTGTCCGGATCTGATTCTGTTTAGCATTGCGAGATAGGGCAAAAGATTGTCGCTCTAGCCCAGTTCTTCCAGTAAGTTTTGTTTAGCATTCTTTCAACAATTTCTTGCAATGTGGCTGTTATTGTACTTTCAGACCTTTTTTTGGCGTATTTTGTGAATGAATGGGTTCTAGATGGAGAAGACGTTTGCCTTTAACGCCTTTTAGGGGCACATTCTCCAGTGTAATGACATCAGTATTATTTTAACATCCTGGTAACGTCTTGGGAATTAATTTGCCAGTAAGAACCTGGGCTCCATATTAAAGTCCGTCTGTAGCGCTGCGATCGTCTCCGGGGCAGCTCCAGGCTTTCCCTGTGGACGCGCTCGGCTGAAGCAGACTCTGGTGTCGCACAACAGCTGAGTGCGGCTCATGTTTCTGTTCCTGTTGGATCTGCGAACACAAGCAGCCGCTCACCATCTGACTCTGCAGCCCTCTCTTTACTCTGTTCACACTTTACATTCAGCTCTGTCCAATCACAGACAGCTACAGCAACAAAAACATCGCTTCACACCTGGCTTTACACTTTACTGCGCCGTATAGCTCATTTAATTCACTTTTATTTCTACAGCCCAGTATAATAGCAGCAGTTTTTAAAAGCGCTTTACAAGGAAGCATCCCCTTCCCCTGGACCCTCAGGTATTTTACTGTAGACTTTTTGGTCCGTTTTGTAATACAATCCAAAAACTCAGATGGTAAGCAGAGAGAAGAGGACATATTAGTAGTTTTGGGGATAAAGTCAGATTTTCCACATTAAAGGCTGTTTTATAGCCCTGGTTTATTTTTAGTTTAGTTCTGGTTTAATCTTGGTTTAGTTCTGGTTTAATCCTGGTTTAATCCTGGTTTACTCTTGGTTTAGTCCTGGTTATGTGGGGGTTAGTCATGGTTGAGTTCTAGATTAGTCCTGGTTTTGTCTTAGTTCTGGTTTAGTCCTGGTTTACTCCTGGTTTACTCATGGTTTACTCCTGGTTTACTCTTGGTTTAGTTCTGGTTTAGTCCTGGTTCAGGCCTAGATTAGTCGTGCTTTAGTCTTGGTTTAGTTCTGGTTTAATCTTGGTTTAGTCCTGGTTCAGGCCTAGATTAGTCATGCTTTAGTCTTGGTTTAATCTTAGTTTAATTCTGGTTTAATCCTAGTTTACTCTTGTTTTACTCCTGGTTTAGTCCTAGTTTACTCTTGGTTTACTCCTGGTTTAGTCCTAGTTTAGTGCTGGTTTAGTCTTGGTTTAGTGCTGGTCTACTCCTGGTTTAATCTTGGTTTAGTTCTGGTTTAGTCCTGGTTCAGGCCTAAATTAGTCTTGGTTTAGTTCTGGTTTAGTCCTGGTTCAGGCCTAAATTAGTCTTGGTTTAGTCTTGGTTTAGTCCTGGTTCAGGCCTAAATTAGTCTTGGTTTAGTTCTGGTTTAGTCCTGGTTCAGGCCTAAATTAGTCTTGGTTTAGTCTTGGTTTAGTTCGGGTTTAGTCCTGGTTCAGGCCTAAATTAGTCTTGGTTTAGTCTTGGTTTAGTCTTGGTTTAGTCCTGGTTCAGGCCTAAATTAGTCTTGGTTTAGTTCTGGTTTAGTCCTGGTTCAGGCCTAAATTAGTCTTGGTTTAGTCTTGGTTTAGTTCTGGTTTAGTCCTGGTTCAGGCCTAAATTAGTCTTGGTTTAGTCTTGGTTTACTTCTGGTTTAGTCCTGGTTCAGGCCTAAATTAGTCTTGGTTTAGTCTTGGTTTAGTTCTGGTTTAGTCCTGGTTCAGGACTAAATTAGTCATGCTTTAGTCTTGGTTTAGTTCTGGTTTAAGTCCAGTTTTAGTCCCAGTCTAATCCTGGTTTAATACATAATTTTTCTTTATTTAGTAAAGCTAATTTCAGTTCATTAAACCCAAATATTTTCTGAGGTGGCGTTTGTTGTGAAAAGTTTGAGAACCACTGCTTTAGCGCACGCTTCAAAAACCTTAGGAAGACTCTCTCTCTCTCTAATCATTAAAATTCACCAACATATTCGCCGTCCTTTATGAGTTTGTCGACTTTTAAAGCATTGTCGTCCCTTCTCAGAGAATCAGAGCTGTAAGTATGTGTCGTATCTGTGTCTGCTCAGCTGTGGAGGTTTAATAACTCTCAGCTCTAATCTCTGTCTTCACGTCTTAAGTGTGAATGGCAGCTGTTTCCACACATTTCCTCACATTTATCACACAAACACACTTCTTCACGACGACCGGGGCTAAATCTGGCTCATACCTGTCACGTTCAGGTGCGTCAGAGTTTGAGGAAGTGAAACGTTGCTCATCATAATCAGAAATGCATTTATTTTTTACATACAAAGCGGATTCTCAGCCCAGCACGACCGCACACATTACGCAGCTTTTGTTTTTCTCATTTTATTTTTTTGTTTACGCTCCCGTCCTGCTGCCGTCCCTCCGTCTCCGTCTGTCCCCGAAATAGGATTGAGCCGCTCTGTGCCAAACGGGTCACTAATGACTACGGCGAGCACATGGCCAATTACCGTCAGCGCGGCCACAAACGCTTTTCTCCAAACACTAAACGCTTTCATACAAGTCACTGGGAAAGAACAATGGAAACCTGCAGCGAGGGGCCCTCAGTTCAGATCCATGAGGCGATCTGTTGACGTTTTTATTGATGCAGAAGAGAAGATTTAAGCTAAAACGTTACTCTTAGCAGGAGACAGTAATATCCTAATGCTGCTTGTACTGGCGCCTGGGAAACGGCCGCTATTGACTTGGCCTCCCTGTCTTCGGCTCTAATGGATGGCCGGAGCATGAAGCTGCTGCCAATAGACTTCACTAAACTGGAAAGGCATTAGGTTAGCAGCGCCTAATTATTTCAGCGAGTAGCTATCGAGAAATTACAGTGCCCTTTGTAAGACAGCTGCTCTCTGCATCATCGGTCCAAAGGATTCATGTGCACTGTGTTTTATTCTCTTGTAGGCATTGAATGCACATAAATCCACTCTGTTTACAACACTAAGGGCATCATTTACACAATTATAATTTAATTCATTTGCATAATTGCACATTTCTGGAAGGCAAGAGGACTTAAAGGTCAAATATTCAGTTTTTTTAGGCTTTTTGAAATAGTTTTGGACACTTTTACATTAGTATTTCAGGTTTTATAACAAACAATGGATGAAAAACATCTTCCCAAACGTGGATTAGGTGTCTGTCGCCCCCTAATGGCAATGATGGAGAATGGACAGAGCATAAAATGGCTATTTGGCACAGCTGTTTGCTACTGCTTTGTAGTGACGGAGGTTTAAGGCTGAAATGATCAGAACTTATCATTACACTCCTAGAACAAAGCCATTCAGATTAGGGCTGGGTATTTCCAACAACTTCACGAAACAATACTTATCCCGATACATTTTGAACAAAGCACAGAGTCAAACAAGTTTACTAAATGAATGTTTTATATTCTGTATATTGGCAGTGAAGGACATAACCTAACCAATAGCAATAACAGACATTATTACACATTCTAACAAGCTTTAATATAACCTTATTAACTGCCTTAACTAGCAGCTATGGCTTATCTCGCCTACGTCTTGTCATGTTTTTGTGAAGAAACAAATGTATGTCCATGTTGAGCTGAGCTGTCCCAGCAGTGGAGCTACTCTCTCTGTTCCCTGGATGCAGAGATTATTTCAGGCCACGTTAGACACAAGAGGATCAGTAACTTTGTGCGCCCTCAGTGACCCACGTTGGCTCTGCGCTGTGCTAACGTTACCTGTTGCTAGCTGGCAGATCAGCGTAGTGTCTCGTGTGAAGACAGAGATCGAACGATAACTGATAATTTAGCGATATATTGTGCAGCCCTAGTCTGATCAGTGATAAATTGTGTGCAGACCAGTAGAGAACCACTGTAGTAAATGCTGACGTGTTACCGGTCCAGTTTTTAAAGCCATGTTGAGTTTCTGTTGATCGTCTGCATAGTTTCTCTCCCATTTATCACCAGAACACCCTCGTCATGTAAAAGCACTGGTGTTATTGTTTAGGGCGTCCTAGATCTTACGCTGACTACAGAACAATGGGAGCGAGCTGCTGGGCCATACATACATCTAACGCCGGTTTACATCGCGCCATTGTTCACAGTAACCTGACCCTGTTTTCTGTGCAGTCTCCGCAGATACAGGCGCTCTCACTAACGCTGCCGTTGTTAACAAACGCCTGCTGATGTTGCCTTTCACCTCCGGAGCAAAACGTGACGCCTCATTAATCCAAACACAAGCCACTGAATAATCCTCCAAAATAAAATCCTGGTAAAATCAGCGGAGGCCAAGTTCATTATAACTGGATAAAACTCGCCCACAACAGAGGCCATTGTCAAAGCTTTGTTTAAACAGAATACCTTCAGTCTCGTTTCTCTCGTGTTGCAGAGAGAGGGGTTCCTACAGTGAAGCTGATCCATCTCTGTGTCGATTGCCTTTAACGCACAAGCCGCAGAAGTTCTAATATTCTTCCACTGTCCGGTGTCTGTCGTCTCCTCAAAACCCAGTGGATTTCAGAAAAACAAGAAAACAACAAAACTACTGAAGATCTTACAGGCTTCTTCTGGTGGTACTCAGGAGTGTTTTGCAGTTCAAGTCCCTGATTTAGTTTAATTTAGAGTCAGATTATTTCCTGGTTTAGACCTGCTTTTAGTTCCACTTTTAGTCTTTGTTTAGTTTTGCATCCATCCTGGTTTACACCAGGTTTAGTCCTGGTTTAGTCCTGTTTTTGCTCTGGTTTAGTTGTTGTTCAGGCCTAGTTTAGTCCCATTTAAGTCCTGGTTTAGTTCCTAGTTTAGTCCAGGTTTAGAACTGTTTTTGTCCTGGTTTTGTCTTTGTTTAGTTCTGGTTTAAACCTGGATTAGTCCTGGTTTAGTCATAACTTAGACCTGGTTTAGCCATGATTTTGACCTGATTTAATCTTGGTTTAGGTCTAGTTTAGTCCTGATTTAGACCTGGTATAGCCATGATTTCGACTTGCATTTAGTCCTGGTTTAGACCTGGTTTAGTGATGGTTTAGTTCCAGTTTAGTCCTGGTTCAGTCCTAATTTAATTTTGGTTTAGACCTTGTTTAGTTTTGCATCATTTAGTCATTGTTTAGGCCTGGTTTAGTCCTAGTTTAGAACTGTTTTTGTCCTGGTTTTGTCTTTGTTTAGACCTGGTTTAGTCCTGGTTTAGTCCTGCTTTGGCTACATTGTCTTTTCTTCATTATTTTCCATTTGAAAGCACATAAAAACAACACTCAGCCTTCACAAACATGAAACTCGTCTGTATATGAAAGGTGCCATTTTATTCGTCTCCACACCTGTGCCTCAACCTCCTTCACCTTCAGCTCTAACTCCTCAACTTTGGAGACTGAAAACTTGGTTAGAAAAATTCCGTTGGTGTAAAAATATCCAGGTATGTGTAGCTCAGGCTCGGCTTACTCTCCGTTTGTCTCTGAGCTGCAGTTACGGTGGAGGTCAGCCCTAAATCTCCGGCTCATTCTGGACCTTTAGCCCCACAGAGAGGCTCTTAAATTGGGCAGCCGCTGCAAGTTTGACCCCTGGCCTCGGTTTGGAATAAGACCAGCAGCAGGAGAGAGGAGACGCAGTGTTGAGGATTTTAGAAGAGAAAAGGTTACAGCTAAGCTAGAGCTGGACAATTTGAGGATTTTGGATTGAGAGTCACTTGTCACAGTCTGTTTTTAAATCTAACTAGAGGTGAATGGAGAGGTCACAGAGTATGACCTTGCTGCTGTTCAGCCATATTGCTAGAGGCTGCAATTATTGTATGTTTTAGAAAAAGAAGTAAAGTTGCTTCCGGTAGGGCTGCACAATATATCGCAAAATTATCGTTATCGCAATATCAGCCAATGCAATATCCGTATCGCAAGAATCTAAATATAATCGCAGCATCTGACAGAGATTTACACTGAAGAATCAATTTCCACCAGAGCCTTAAAAGAACATGTGTTGTGACTAAATAAAAATGTTTAAAAAGTCCAGTTTTAGTGGTAATTTAATTAATTTAGTCACAGCTTAGCCTTGTTTTATTCCTGTGTTAAGTTCTGACTTCCATTATTTCTGAGGTCACCACAGCAAATATTTCACATCGATACTTTCACACCCCTCTTGGCGCAACACTTTCCAGTTATCCAGGCTTGGGACTGGCACTTATTTGCATTTATCAGCTCCGCATTTTGGAATCGAACCCTTGACCACCTTATTAACAGGGAGCCCTAATCTTTTTATGTATTCAATGTGAAAATTCATGATTTATCAGAGCATTAAGTTACATTTGGGCCCAACAAATACAGCGCCGAGTTAGGTCAGTAGCACCAAAGCTATTGTCCATATTTCTTTGTGAGTTTGAATAGTAATTTGTCATGGAAAAGGACATTAGAAAGGGACATACTGTCTTGCAATATTCAACATAATTATAGCTTATCACGTTTTTCAGTCATTGTGCAGGTCCCCTATTAAACTAAAGTTACTTTTTTGAGCTTTTAACCATGTTCTAATGCTGTCTCCTCCTCAAAAACAGAGCTGCAGTAGTATTCTGTCTGAGTAATCCTGTATGCTGAGGCACTGCCCTTCTCCAGAGCTGAAAACGCTCGGTCTCACAGCTCTACATAGACACAGTGAAACCAGGAAGTGCTCCTGCGCGTTTCTAAAGCCCAGACACCGTCACCGGACTCGTTCTGATCATTTCAGCCTTAAACCTCCGTCACTACGAAGCATCAGCTCACAAATCTATCTGTTAGCATCATGTCGCTAACTGCTGTGCTAAATAGCCATTTTATGCTCTGCCCAGTCCCCAACGTTGCCAGCAGGGGACGACAGACTCCTAATCCAAGCGTTCTCTGCAGAGTCACAGTAACAGCTCCCAACAGAAGAGGTTTTCCACAGATACATTATTTTAATATAAAACCTGAAATACTAATAGCAGAGGAGTCCAACACTGTTTCAAAAAGCTTGAATATGGGACATTTACAGGGCAGCCCCAAGCTTAAAAATATTAAAAAGGTGTGGACCAAAATCAAGGCCTTAAAGATATTAAATCTTATGGGTAGGTATTAGATTTTGTTTGTTTCCTAAATTGTCTGGATTGTGTTTATATTAGACCACACGACAAGATATTGTTAAAATGTGACGATTTAGTTTTAAGATGTTTTTTATTGCACTATTGTTCTGCTGTTGATGATGCTGACATTAAATTTCACTCTAAATGGCATTAAAAAGTGTTAAAAAGGTCTTAAATTTCACTTTCGCTTTAGTAATAATATAGGTCTTCTGTCTTTGCTTTGACGTTTCTTTTCTTTAGGTCGCCACAGCAAACCGTCCGTATCCTAGAGTGTAGCACAGTTTTGTTTTGTTTTTTACGCTGGATGCCCTTCCTTGGCTGTAATGAAAACTGAATATAGATCAACATCCTAAAAAAAGATTGTTTTGTCATCTTGCACAGCTCTCTTCTGAGGTCACCATTACAGACGAGGAAGTGAAAGAGATAAAGGGGAAGTGGTGTTAATTACAGAACAAACAGAGACTGATGTTTGTTCCCTGTCCTGGAGTCGGCGCGTCTCAGGCAGTGCCCCCAAACGAGCGCGGGCACCGGGTTTCACCTCCTCCAGGGACTGCGCAGTGCACGGGCAGCAGCAGCAGATTACAGAGAGGAGGATAAAAGTGAAAGTGAGAGTCGACCAGCTCCGGCAGATTTACTGTAAGGCTTTACGATGAGGGAGATTATGAGCCACTAAAACAGGACACCGGAGCTGGTAACACTGGGAGGAAGGCTGTAAACATGCGATATCCGATAACTATGTTGAAAATTGCGATAACGATATTATTGCGATATTTGAAAATAGCGCCTACTTTTGGAACATAGTAAGTTAAATTCACTACATTTCACAAAAATGTAAGTTCCTGTATTTACAAGTCAAAACAGCAACAAAATCAAAACTTAACACAGACTAAACCAGGAATAAAACAAGGCTAAGCTGTGACTAAATTAGGTAAATTACCACTAAAACATGTTTTTTTTCTTAAGATAAATACACAAATTGAAATATATAACAAATATAGCTTCACAAGATTGTTCCCCCAATATTAATGGATAAGCAGCTGCTTTTTTTTTTTTTACCAAACAGCCACATTTTCTAAATTAAAAAGCTTAATGCATGAACCTGAAACACCGAATATGCTTCATAACTTTAGGGCCCATTCATAATCCTGAACTCGGCCCCACATTTCCAAGTTACTCCACTGGAATAGATTTAATTTTTCCATTTTATGCTAAATGTTGTCACTTTAAGATCTTCTCCTAAGCTTTGTGTTGCAGGATGTCAACTTTTGTTAGCAATATATCCCTAAATAACGAATAACCCTTTATAATATGAACATTTTCAGTGCAGAACCGCACACATTTAAACCGTGTCATTAATAATAACAACTTCATATCATCAGTAAGACCATAAATGAGCCTTTTTCCTGTCTCATGTTTTGCCGATTCTTCCTCTGCAGCTGTTGTTGTCTGCTGTAAACAAACGGCTCGGCTCTAACTCGCAGGAAATGACTGAGCTGGTGTTGTGGCTCACCCTTCCGCACACACACCTCCCTCTCTGAGCCCGTGTCTAACCCACACTTCAGCCCACACGTGTGCTGCTCTGTCGGAGGAAGTGCGGCGCATGACTCACCCCTCAGCTGCCGTGGGTCGGTTTCGGGTTAAGGTTTGGCAGCGTCTCTCTGAGGTGGCGATGGTTTCTGAGGTGATAGAGTTTAAGGAGAGTCGTCTGCTAAATGCTCCTGCAGTGAGCGTTTCCTGAGCGCAGTGGTTTGCCGCAGAGCTGACGCACGGCTCGTACTGTTTATTTTATGTGTTTATGTACCGTATTTCCCGCACTATAAGGCGCACCTAAAAGCCTTTAATGTTCTCAAAAACTGACAGTGCGCCTTATAATCTGACGCGCCTTATATATGGATCAGTGTTGGTTAATTATGGCTACCGTATTCAGGGGGCGTCGCCGATGTCTGCGAGGAATCAGCAGAAACAGAGCTGTACACTGTTTTTTGGATAAAACAATGAGAGCAGACTGGATGTAGAGGGCGGGTGTTTGTAGGAGCGGCTGAGGCTCATGGTGGAATCGAGCGTTCTGAGGCCTCAGAAACTCAGCGCTAGAGAATACAAGATTATTCAAACTAGGGCTGCACAGTATATCGCAAAATTATTATCGCAATATCAGCAAACGCAATATCCGTATCGCAAGAATCTAAATATATCGCAGCATCTGACAGAGATTTACACTGAAGAATCATTTTCCACCAGAGCCTTAAAAGAACATGTGTTGTGACTAAATAAAAATGTTTAAAAAGTCCAGTTTTAGTGGTAATTTAATTAATTTAGTCACAGCTTAGCCTTGTTTTATTCCTGGTTTAGTCTGTGTTAAGTTTTGATTTTGTGGCTGTTTTGACTTGTAAATACAGGAACTTATATTTTTGTGAAATGTAGTGAATTTAACTTACTATGTTCCAAAAGTAGTATTTTCAAAGTATTTTCAAATATCGCAATAATATCGTTATCGCAATTTTCAACATAGTTATCAGATATCGCATGTTTTCTCCATATCGTGCAGCCCTAATTCAAACTGGCGCGAATTTAAAAAAATAAATAAAAATCCAGGTATGTTTTTGATTGAATAACATGGGAGACGGAGGAAATCAATTTTGCTGAATAAGTTACGTACGTTGAACTGACTTGTGTTTTGTTTAGTTGGGGGAATTTTCCCACTGCAGCGTGACACATTTTGATGTAGCAGAGTTTTTTGTGCAATATTTGATTATTGTAGACTCATTCCATTGTGTTTTTATTGTTATTGTGGGTTGTATGTCGCATTTTGAATCATCTCCTGACATGTTTTTGTGTTGTTTTTCTCGCAGACTCATGCTGTAATCAGAGACAGATAGGTCGATATTTCTTTTCAGACTAATGGCCATTGGTTGACGCTTGAGCTTTAATGCCGATTTTTGGTCAGGCACTCGTTTGGGCACAGCTCTGAGCCTCAGCAGCCGCACAACCACAGCCTGCGCCGCTTAAAGGAGGCGTCAAACACATCTGAGTGTTTACAGTTCCTCCCACAAAGACATGTTAGTGTTTTACATTACATGCGCAGCCTTTGAAAGAAACGATCCAAGCCTTGCTGTCATTAACATCTACACAAAATACGTTGTCTCTAAAGCCGCCGTTGACGTTACAGCAGTTTTAACCCCTTTACGCTGTATGTCGCTAATTCGCAACCTGCCATTTAATCCAAGACTGCTGCAGAAATAATGCATGTTTTCCTTTGTTCAAATGTGAAAAGTGCAACGTTCACCTGAGCTTAAACAAACAACTGCTTCTGTCTGTTTCATGCATCAGTTTGTCTGTCTACCTGCTTAAAAACAATGTAAACAGAAAGCTTCATGAGTAAAGAGTGCTTTTGTTTCTTGTTTTCAAAACTGTTCATTTGTAAAGCGTCAGAAGTTTATTTACAAATTTTTGAGTATTTTGTGAAAAGCTTGAACTGTGTTTACTCTTCCATTATTCTAATCTGAACACATAAGTGTTGGAAATAAATTCAGGCATTAAGCGGTAAAGTGAACACTGATGTCACTGTCCAATCCTGAAAATGTGCAGTGCTTATCGGTCATTGGCTGCTCTGGATTTTAAAAACTGTTATTGACAACGGCATTAGAACAAACTTATATCGGTTGTCCTCTAGCTGTTCTGATTAAAGACTCATGCTTTTCTTTCTGTTAATGAACAAAATTGATTTATGCAAATGATTTAGTAAATTACACTGGTCTACAAATGTTTGGACTCGATCTGCTTCTGAGATAAATGTGGCTAAATCTCATTTATTTTGATGAACTGAAAATCAATGATAACTGTGCTGGTTTGCTAATGTATTCAAGATATTTAATGATATTGTTTCACACAACATCTGTATATACAATAGATTTAGGCATTTTTGCTTAAAAATAATATTTATATTTTGAAAATATTTAATTTCTCTACATGCATGCATTTTGTCCACTTCCAAGAGAGAGATTTCTGCAAATAAAAACAAAACATTTTATGTCAGAACTCTAGCCATATTAAAATGAATGTATTGAATGTGCAGCTTTCAGATGGAACTGGTTGCTTGTAGCCACACTGTACCTTCTGATAAACTACCGTTTTTGCCTTATTTTGCATAAATTTCCAATTTTGACCCAATACAGTTTTTTGGAAACTTTCGCCAATCTGCACTTCTCACTTACTTTTTCTTTATTAGTGACCTAATCCAAGAAAAATTTCACTACTTTTGTTCCGGAAGCATTTTGCTGTAGACCTGTGTTATTTATATTATTAACTTTACTTTTTATATTTGTAAATTCATACAACTGTTGTACTTCCAGCTCTGGTTGTTGCATGTAAATTTAAGTTTAATATCTACCTGTTATCCTCAAGCATCTGTGAAGTCTACAAGCTGCTAAACAGAAGTTGTTTTTACCATATTTATAGCACCATCTTCATAACTCAGAGCATTCCTAATGGCCCACAGTAGAAGGGATTAGCTGCAAGTGTGACCAGTGGAAAAGAGACAAAGGTTTTCTCAAAAAGACTAAAAAGCTTCATTAGCTTTGCACAATCAAACTGTAAACCTGTTAAAGTGTAAAGAGTGTCAGCAGTGAGTCTTGGTGCATTAACCTGTTAAGCTCTGAGGCCTTTTTCCTGAAGATTCTATATCTACATTTATTAAGGTTTTACTTAGCATTTCCTAGGTGTACATAGCTAACCTTGGTAGCAAATTAATTGGTGGACTTTGGGGATTACTGTGGAAGAGAAATAATATTAATAAATTATATTGTTTGACCATAAATTGAGGTTGAAATGGATTATTCTAATTTCCGCCTGAAAAAAAAACACATATTTGCCTCCAAAAAAGCCTTTTTCCTTCCTGTAGTGAAGCAAATAACAACATACATTGAAAATTTCACATATCTTGGTCTACTGCAGCAAAATTTGTGCCAAATAAACAAAGTAATGGAAAGATATACATGTTTTATTTTTAAAAAATCCAGGCGGAATCCAACTGTTGAATAGAAATTGAAGTAGATAGTTTTGTTGCCATGAATTGTCCGAACACGAGGATGTCAAACATGTGTGTGTCAGCCGTTGTATCTCCCCGCTATGGTCCCAACAAGCGGACGCAAGGGGGCGGAGCCACGTCGGGCTCTGTTCAGGTTTAAGAGGTTAAGCAAATAGACTTTTAAGCTCTGGATTGGAAACACTGTGTATAATTCTTATTAACGCCTTATCTCTCTCTGTTGTGTTTGTTTCTCTGCAGCATCCCATTCCCTCGGTCCCGAACTTCAAGCCGTCCATGTCCATCGCAGACTGGCTGGTGGCTGTGCAGAACTACATGAAGGCTCTGCAGTATCCTTAACAGAAACCAGAACAATATTCAGTAATAATGAGCCATAGACATTATAAAGGAGTTTGAGAATGAACCTTAACGTGTGGATCAGATACAACCACACAGGGACTCAGTTCTTTGAAATCAAGAAAAGCCGGCCGTTGTGCGGGTAAGTACCGTATTTTTCGGTCTATATGTCGTCGGGCGTGGGGTTGGTGTGTCCCAGGCTTAAGAAACCTGACCGTTTTTGAGCTACAACAGATGATTTTTTCCAATATTTGTCTGGGATTGTGCAGTGTATACCTATCTTTATTTAAAGTTTTTTGGGTACCGTATTTTCACGACCATAGAGCGCACTGGATTATAGAGCGCAGTTTCAGTTACGGGTGCTTTTTCTGTATTTAACACATACAAAAGGCGCACCAGGTTTTAGGGTGAGGGCACGTTAAAACATACCGGTAAAGTATGCATGCTAGTGTGTGTTTTAAAAAAGGCAGCGGGAGCAAAACTGAGTTCAGTTGTGATTTATTGAAGTATTTAGCAAAGTACTCACATTATTTTTTCAATCATCAATCAATCAGCATCCAAAAATCCATCAAAGTCCTCATCTTCTGTATCTGAAAAGAACAGCTGGGCTAGATTTCTCTCATTTGAAGCTGTACTACTTGCAAGTTGCATTGTAACTGAAGGCATATTGACAATTGAATTCATTTTAATGGACTAAAATAGGTCTAAACCCAGTAATAAAATAGGCATTAGAATATACCAGGATTAACTTCCACAACTGGGCTTGAACCAAAACAAAAGTATGACTAAATCAAGACTAAACTAGGATTAAATCAGGTCTAAACCAGGACTAAGCGTGGTCTACAAATTTAAGGCCTAAACAGAGCAGGTCTAAAAAATCCATTGCCATTTTCTTTTATTCTTTGCTCTTACTCTGACCAAACAATCCTCTTCCTCGCTGTGGCATCTGTGCAGTTCATTTCCGTTATCGCTCTCATATCCCGTCTTTAATAAAAAACATCCTGTCTCCGCTCTTCTCCCTCAGGTTGATGGAGACGGCTCGGGAGATGATCCGGGAGTCTTTACCGATCAAGTGTCTGGAGGCGGTCATCCTGGGAGTGTATCCTTTTACATTACATCAGTGGTTCTCAAACTGTGGTACGGGTCCCCACTGGTGGCACGTGGGCTTCTACTGGTGGTAGGTACTCGGGAGTTCATGGCCTGGTTTAGCTTCATTTAAAGCCACACATGGTTTTGTCCTGGTTTAGACCTGGTTTTGTCCTGGTTTAGACCTGGTTAAGTTCTAGTTGACACCTGGTTTTGTCCTGGTTTTGTGCTGGTTTAGTCCTGGTTTTGTCCTGGTGTAGACCTGGTTTTGTCCTGGTTTAGACCTGGTTAAGTTCTAGTTGACATCTGGTTTTGTCCTGGTTTAGACCTGGTTTTGTCCTGGTTTAGACCTGGTTTTGTCCTGGTTTAGACCTGGTTTTGTCCTGGTGTAGACCTGGTTTTGTCCTGGTTTAGACCTGGTTAAGTTCTAGTTGACACCTGGTTTTGTCCTGGTTTAGACCTGGTTAAGTTCTAGTTGACATCTGGTTTTGTCCTGGTTTAGACCTGGTTTGGTCCTAGTTTACACCTGGTTTTGTCCTGGTTTAGACCTGGTTTTGTCCTGGTTTAGACCTGGTTTTGTCCTGGTGTAGACCTGGTTTTGTCCTGGTTTAGACCTGGTTAAGTTCTAGTTGACATCTGGTTTTGTCCTGGTTTAGACCTGGTTTTGTCCTGGTTTAGACCTGGTTTTGTCCTGGTTTAGACCTGGTTTTGTCCTGGTGTAGACCTGGTTTTGTCCTGGTTTAGACCTGGTTAAGTTCTAGTTGACATCTGGTTTTGTCCTGGTTTAGACCTGGTTTGGTCCTAGCTTACACCTGGTTTTGTCCTGGTTTAGACCTGGTTTTGTCCTGGTTTAGACCTGGTTTTGTCCTGGTGTAGACCTGGTTTTGTCCTGGTTTAGACCTGGTTAAGTTCTAGTTGACACCTGGTTTTGTCCTGGTTTTGTGCTGGTTTAGACCTGGTTTAGTCCTAGTTTACACCTGGTTTTGTCCTGGTTTAGACCTGGTTTGGTCCTAGTTTACACCTGGTTTTGTCCTGGTTTAGACCTGGTTTAGTCCTAGTTTACACCTGGTTTTGGCCTTTTTTAGACCTGGTTTAGTCCTGGTTGACACCTGGTTTTGTCCTGGTTTAGTCCTAGTTTACACCTGGTTTTGTCCTGGTTTAGTCCTGGTTTGGACCTGGTTTTGTCCTGGTTTAGTCCTGGTTTGGACCTGGTTTTGTCCTGGTTTAGTCCTAGTTTACACCTGGTTTTGTTTAGACCTGGTTAGGTCCTGAAGTAGTCCCAACATTTAGTAATGCATTTCGGGGTTTATCCCTGTTTCACTCCTTAATTTAGACCTGGTTTAGTCCTGGTTTTGGCCTGGTTTAGACCTGGGTTTTGGGTTTATTGATTCCTTTAACCATGGTACTCAGAAAGCTGGATATTTTATCAGCTGGTATTTGGTGTGAAGTTTGAGCACCGCTGCTCTAACTCCAGCTAATTCTGTTTTCTGTGGAGGTAGAACGTTAATGAGCAAGCAGCAGCAGCACTTTTGCCCCTCCCTCTCTTTCATTTTGGGCCCTCCCACTCTCCCATTTGACTCCTCCCACTCCCCAATGGCCGCCCCTCCCACCTCCGTGTGCTGTTGCCATGGAAACAAGCTCGTCTTTATCCCCCTCTCTTCCTCTGGGTATCAGCATCAGGGCTTAATGTGAAGCACAATATGGGTTTTAACAGGACGTTTGGTTTATAGCTGCAGGTTATGTAACAAACAGCGATGGTAAAAGTGCAAAAGACTATTAGAGGCCTTCCTGCGTGAATAAGATAAATCTTTATTGTATCTTTATCTCCAGCTGAGACAGAAATTTGTCTTTGGGAAGGCTTCAGTGCATTCACAATCCTAATACATAACACACACACGTTCCATTAGAAAATAAAAAGTTATAAAAGTTAAAAAGTAATAACGTTAGAGTAAAAATAATAGGATGGGACAAATGATTTCTTGTAAACATTTTTCAGAGCTAGTGGGACTTTGTATGTTCTCCCTGATGGCAGTAACAGGAAGTGTGGATGAATGTCAGGATTAACTGAGTATACAATTTTATTTTTTTGATTATAAATATAAATGTCTGGAGGCGGTCATCCTGGGAGTGTATCCTTTTACATTACATCAGTGGTTCTCAAACTGTGGTACGGGTCCCCACTGGTGGCACGTGGGCTTCTACTGGTGGTAGGTACTCGGGAGTTCATGGCCTGGTTTAGCTTCATTTAAAGCCACACATGGTTTTGTCCTGGTTTAGTCCTAGTTGACACCTGGTTTTGTCCTGGTTTAGTCCTGGTTTGGACCTGGTTTTGGCCTTTTTTAGACCTGGTTTAGTCCTAGTTTACACCTGGTTTTGTCCTGGTTTTGTGCTGGTTTAGACCTAGTTGACACCTGGTTTTGTCCTGGTTTTGTGCTGGTTTAGACCTGGTTTTGTCCTGGTTTAGACCTGGTTTACACCTGGTTTTGTCCTGGTTTAGACCTGGTTTTGGCCTTTTTTAGACCTGGTTTAGTCCTAGTTTACACCTGGTTTTGTCCTGGTTTTGTGCTGGTTTAGACCTGGTTTTGTCCTGGTTTAGACCTGGTTTACACCTGATTTTGTCCTGGTTTAGACCTGGTTTTGTCCTGGTTTTGTCCTGGTTTTGTGCTAATTTACAATTTTATTTTTTTGATTATAAACGTCATGGAAGGATAACTGTAGGATTTTTAGAAGCCACAGTAGCTCTCTAAGTGCTTCTGTATTGAGGAAACTAATGTCTACTTCTGTTTATGTGTGCGAGGCGCTGTATCGGTTTGTCACTTATCATCCAGAGCAGAGGTCGAAGGGGCAAAAGTCTCCAGGCCCCAGCGAGAATTGAACTCGCGACCCCTGGTTTACAAGACCAGTGCTCTAACCACTGAGCTATGAGGCCTCACCTGTACAGGTTGGTCCAGCAGTGACTCTTTAATCTCCTGAAGGACCACACCTGTTCAAATTTGTTCTATTATTAGATGGTGATGGAAATGGCACAGGTCACGCCCCGCCTTCGTTCTCAGTTTGTCCTCTCAGTGTTTAGCCCACAGTGTAGTGACGAGAGGCTGAAGGCACTGCGGCAGTTTAACAAGTCGCTGTAGACGTCGGGAATGTGTCGTCCAGGGACAAGTGGCCGTGCTGCAAGCTGTTCTCAGCAGACTTCAACTGGAGAGTAGGAAACAAAGTTATTTTTAAACAAAGTTATTCTGGCAACAATAATAAGTGCTTAATAAAAACAGATTGAGACAGGGAGCTACTGGTATCCACAAAACCAATGGTGCTCATGGAAAGGGTAACAGAAGTTAAAGAAAAACAAGGTCCAGGCACTCACTTGGTTGGAAAGATATAAAGATATAAAAGGTCTTTATTTCATGAGGGCTGGAGACATTAAAACACACCAACGCGTGTCGGCTTGCACCTTCTTCAGGGTGAACACAAAGACAAAGGGAAACACAAATTTATATTTTATACTATAGGAGTATGAGGACTGTAACTATCCTCCTCCCTGACACAAGGGGCAGTAACCAGAAACTTTGAAACAGAAAAACCATGGCCATCCCTCCACACACAGAAACCAGTACCTAGATATTTGAAATAGAGGAGAAAATACACACACGTATATATATATATTGCTATTACAATTATAAAAAGCCTGAAAGATCCCGGATAATTCATGGCCTTGAGAACCTGGATCCAAGAGGCTTCTCTTTGTTTAAGGCGAAGGATTTTGTCCCCGCCCCTGGCATCCATAGTAATAGCTTCAATGCCAGACACCTTTAAGGTAGAGTCCCTTCCATGATGAGCCTCCATATAATGTTTGGCCATGGGATAATTTAAATTACCAGTACGAATGGCACATCTAAGCTCAGCCACTCTATCTCTGAGCCTCCTTTTAGTGAGGCCAACATAGAAACAGCCACAGGGGTATTCCAGACGATACACTACATGGGTGGTAAGTAAATAATAAGTGCTTGTTTTGTCACAGCCGACGTGTGAGATATTTGCCAAATGGTTGAAGTTACAGGATACCTCACGTCTTCCACAGTGAAGCGGAGCAGTTCCTTACGGTCTGGTGGAGGAAGAGCTCCGAGAAGCTTGTCGCGTTCATCTGAAAAATCCTTCTTGTCAAAGCGAGCATAGAATGCAATGAGCTCTGTAAGAATTGTTCATTTTCTGGTGTAAGCATCAAAGAGGACGATGATTCAGAAGTGTAGTCAGATCAGAAGGTTTAATGTAACAGGTTACAGCGTAGCTACGAGCACTGCAGAAAAGGAGAGGGCCCTGAGAGAGGAGTGTCCTTAGTTTTTATATTGTGTATGACGATTTCAGCAGAGCATTATCTTCTTGTCTTCGAGTAACTCTTGTGCAAGGCAGGGCCACGGAGTTCTCAGTTCAGCGTAGCGTTATCTTCTTTTTCTTCCTGAACCTCCCGCGCATCGGCCTGGGCCACGGAGGTTCACATCTGCAGCCTTGAGTCTGATAACTTTGTAGCAGCTCTATTATGTGTGCAATTTTATGAATGAACAATGCATCCGTGGGATTTTTGTCTTCGTCCTGTTTCCATTTTAACAACAGTAAAGTCCCTCTGACGTCCCACGTAACCACCACATTCAAACAAACCCACTTTCTCCACAAGTCTTTGTACAACTGGCTTCTGCTGCTGTCCCCGTTCACAAATAAGTACAGAGCTGCTCAGAATGCAGAGGATTCTGGTGTTTTATGGAAAAACGGCAGTCCACCATGTTTGTTTTGGGTACAGGTCAGCGGTGCACTGCTTATGTTGTCCCATTTCTCTGATTTGTTACTCCGCCTGTGATTGTTCCAGTCATCGAAACAAAACTTAAAGGCACCAAACTAACTTCTTTATACAGAACAGGAAAAGAGTTTCTCTGGCCGTCCAGGCTAGGATTATCTGTCATTAACATTTTTAAGTTAAGGCCCACTTTTTCCCAAAGGGACCCCAAAGTAGTCGCCCTTATCAGCAGTCCTAAAGCTGGTTCTGTTTTTGGGATGCTACAGACTTGGCCACTGCTTTACCAGCTCAGTGTAATGGGCTCGACACACGGGAGGCGAGGTCGCTTCTCCTCTGTGTTCCCTGTGGAAGCTGAGCGATGAGGCGACGCTCGCGAGTCTCCCTCCTGTGCAGCGACATGCGACACTCGTGAAATGTCGCGCTCGTGCATGTGTTGCTGGCTTGCGACGCCATCCAAGAAAGTTGAAAAATGTTCAACTTTTCGTCGCCATCGCCTGACGAGAACCAGTCAGTGAGAGTTTAATCAGCGGACGAATGAGCGGACAGCACGCTCAGTCACTGAGAGCAACATGGAGGAGAAAATAACAGCCCTGTGTCAGGCTTTAGGACATTTCCAGATGTGATTACAGAGATGTAACCAAAATAAACAAACAAAAAACAGCAGCTTATTCACCTTTTTTTCTTGACTGCAATATGGGGTTTAGTCGGCCGACCCATGCACGTCTTTTTCTTGTTATAGAACAGATTCATACTAAAAGTCTACTTCATTCAGTTTGAACAAAATCTTGATGTAACAGCCTAGTTTATATTTGTAATTTTATTTCCCCACTTTAAAACCTGAAATTCCATTCAAATTGAATTAATTTTGTGTTAGATCGGAGATTTTCTTTGGAACTGAGGCCCTGTCACCAGCTGCTGTCGCTCATCACCTCCTGTGTGTCGAGCCCTAAAGGTGTGATTAGTTAGTTCAAGTGCACCTCTCTCCAACAGGTGATGTCGCCCACAGGAGGGTCAAAAACACAGGGCTCAGGCCTCAGCGAGAATTGAACTCGCGACCCCTGGTTTACTAGACCAGTGCTCTCACCACTGAGCTATGAGGCCTTGTCTAAGTGCTTCGTTATTACAATCCATCTTTAATCCTGATCAGAACACACCTACTGTCACTGATGTGTATTGTTTGGTTAAGTGGCAGCCGCAGGTAATAAACTCCGCCTTCTACAGCTCCAGAGCAGTTTGTCTTCTCTGTGTGTTTTAGTTTGTCTTTACTGAGCATGCTCAAACCTCAGTTGTTTTCAGCAGAGAGGTTGTTCATATTCTTGGCAGTGATCCTCTCAGCTGCATCCTCTGATCATCAGCAGGAAGACGGTCTTTTAGCCCCTTTGGCTCTTCATAGTTCACTTTATCTGCCTGGCTCTGGAGCTCTGCCTTTTCTAATGGACCCCAGTATAAGACTTTAAGGCGCTAGGTGCGAACGGAGTGGGACGGGTCGGTTTGGGGGTGTTTCCACTTCCCAAAGGCCTCCCAAAAAGTGTTCTGAACCGTTCTACTTTTGGCCCTCCTCCCTGATGGGGTCCAGCTCGGTTAAGCGTCTGGAACAGTTAGAGGTGGGCAGTGCTGCGAGCCGATTGGACGAGAGAGAATCCTCGCTCAGGCAAAAACAACGAACAGAAATAAGAGTGATTTTTTTTTTTAATAAAACACATACTCTACTTGTGATAAACAGCCGTATTCAGAGAGGACGAGCTAATGTTGAGGCAACTTTTTCTAAATATAAAGCTGTGTATATTAGCTACAGCGGTTTACGGTTTAGCAAATTACGGCTCTTGCTTTGAGAATCTAAATGTTTCATTTTTAGTTTAGTCTGGATTAAACACGAGTTAAACTCATGTGGTTTTAAGGTTCAGAGGTTAAAATGTGTTCAAGTGGAGCAGAGAAATGAATTTAATGCACAGAAAGCTGGAGATAAACCTGAAGTAGCCTCCTGTTTACTGAAGCTAATACACACCAGCCTCACACAGACACACACCGGCCTCATACAGACACACACAAACCTCACATAGACACACAAAAACACACACCACCCTCACACAGACACACACCAGCCTCATACAGACACACACCACCCTCACACAGACACACACCGGCCTCACACAGACACACACCACCCTCACACAGACACAACCGGCCTCACACAGACACACACCACCCTCACACAGACACACACGGGTCTCACACAGACACACACCACCCTCACACAGACACACACCAGCCTCACACAGACACACACCACCCTCACACAGACACAACCGGCCTCACACAGACACACACCACCCTCACACAGACACACACGGGTCTCACACAGACACACACCACCCTCACACAGACACACACTGGCCTCACACAGACACACACCAGCCTCACACAGACACACACCGGCCTCATACAGACACACACAAACCTCACATAGACACACAAAAACACACACCACCCTCACACAGACACACACCAGCCTCATACAGACACACACCACCCTCACACAGACACACACCAGCCTCATACAGACACACACCGGCCTCACACAGACACACACCACCCTCACACAGACACAACCGGCCTCACACAGACACACACCACCCTCACACAGACACACACGGGTCTCACACAGACACACACCGGCCTCACACAGACACACACCACCCTCACACAGACACAACCGGCCTCACACAGACACACACCACCCTCACACAGACACACACGGGTCTCACACAGACACACACCACCCTCACACAGACACACACCAGCCTCACACAGACACACACCACCCTCACACAGACACAACCGGCCTCACACAGACACACACCACCCTCACACAGACACACACGGGTCTCACACAGACACACACCACCCTCACACAGACACACACTGGCCTCACACAGACACACACCACCCTCACACAGACACACACGGGTCTCACACAGACACACACCAGCCTCACACAGACACACACCACCCTCACACAGACACACACCGGCCTCACACAGACACACACCACCCTCACACAGACACACACGGGTCTCACACAGACACACACCACCCTCACACAGACACACACTGGCCTCACACAGACACACCACCCTCACACAGACACACACGGGTCTCACACAGACACACACCAGCCTCACACAGACACACACCACCCTCACACAGACACACACCGGCCTCACACAGACACACACCACCCTCACACAGACACAACCGGCCTCATACAGACACACACCAGCCTCACACAGACACACACCAGCCTCACACAGACACAACCACCCTCACACAGACACACACCACCCTCACACAGACACACACAAACCTCACATAGACACACAAAAACACACACCACCCTCACACAGACACAACCACCCTCACACAGACACACAACCACCCTCACACAGACACACACCGGCCTCACACAGACACACACCACCCTCACACAGACACACACCGGCCTCACACAGACACACACAAGCCTCACACAGACACACACCACCCTCACACAGACACACCGGCCTCACACAGACACAACCACCCTCACAAACACACACCACCCTCACACGGGAGGTGGAGCTGTTGTCGATGGGGATGGGAACTGATAAGATTTTATCAATGTCAAGGTCAAAAGCAGTCTTTAGGCCTCAGCGAGAATTGAACTCGCGACCCCTGGTTTACAAGACCAGTGCTCTAACCACTGAGCTATGAGGCCTCACCTGTACAGGTTGGTCCAGCAGTGACTCTTTAATCTCCTAAAAGGACCACACCTGTTCAAATTTGTTCTATTATTAGATGGTGATGGAAATGGCACAGGTCACGCCCCGCCTTCGTTCTCAGTTTGTCCTCTCTGTGTTTAGCCCACAGTGTAGTGACGAGAGGCTGAAGGCACTGCGGCAGTTTAACAAGTCGCTGTAGACGTCGGGAACGTGTCGTCCAGGGACAAGTGGCCGTGCTGCAAGCTGTTCTCAGCAGACTTTGACTGGAGAGTAGGAAACAAATTAAACATATTATTATTATTCGCCAAATGGTTGAAGTTACCCAAGTGGATTTTTTAAGGCTTTATTGGAAAGAGCAGTCAAGAAGTTACAGGAAGTCATGTATGTAATGTGTATTTGCCAATAGTGACAAAGCCATAAAAGAGTTGTCTCAAGGCTCGATTCTTTACTTTTTTATTCTGCTGTGACTAATGCAGCTCTATTATATTTCACTGTTTGTATAGAAAGATGGTGGACTCATCCGCCTGAACACCTGTATCAGTGTTCAGGCGGATGTCATTAGTCTCCTTGATAAGAGCAGTCTCAGTGCTGTGATGGGGCCTAAAACCTGACTGAAAATCATCAAAGCAGTTGTTCCGCAGAAGAAAGTCAGTAAGTTGTTGGTATACAACTTTCTCAAGGACTTTACCTAAAAACTGCAGGTTTGATATGGGCCGATAGTTGTTGAGTACTGTGGCATCAAGACTGCTCTTCTTTAGGAGAGGTTTGATGACCGCAGTTTTCAAGGCCCTTGGAAATGTCCCAGATTGCAGTGAGATGTTAACTAAATGAGAAAGTTGAGGTAACAAACTGCTCAGCACAGATTTTAGAAATCTAGTGGGTAACACATGGAGGCAGCAGTGGATGAACTCAGACTGGAGATGATCTCTTGGACTGTTTTGTCAGTGACAGGGGTGAAGTGTGTCAGCTCTGAGTCTGGATGGCTGCAGAGTTGTTATCTGTGTTGTGGAGTTTATAGCATGTTTAATTCTCTGAACCTTGTCATTAAAAAATCTTGCAAACTCATTGCACTTAGATGTGGAAATGAGTTCTGAAGGCATTGGAGCTGGGGGGTTTGTTAACCTGTTTACTGTAGCAAACAGGACACGTGAGTTGTTACTGCAGTTTGTAATGATTTCAGAAAAATACCTTTCCCTTGTTCTACGCAGAATTTGATTGAAAACATTCAACATTTTTCTGTATATGTCATAATGAACCTGGAGCTTTGACTTGCGCCATTTTTGTTCGGCCCTCTGGCACTCCCTTTTCTGTGCCCTGACCGAGTCCGCATTTCTCCATGGCGCCTTCTGCCTATTTCTAACCTTTTTAACCTTAATAGGTGCAATGGTGTCCAGAACATTTACAACACTAGAAATATAGGAGTCCAACGACTGATCAACATTAGAACATGAGGTATTTTCAAACCTAATTATTTCCATGAACAGAGTCCCCGTCTTATCATTTATGTGTCTCCTCTGGACAACTGCAGGACCAGCAGCTGGTTTGGGAATAACAGACAGGTCAAAGAAGACACAAAAATGATCAGACAAAGCAACATCAGCCACAATAACATCTGAAATATGAACACCTTTAGTAATGAGCAGGTCCAGAGTGTGGCCTCTGGTGTGGGTGGGCTCACTCACTGCTGAGTAAGGCCAAAGGTTTTAAGGGCAGCACAAAGTTCTTTAGCATTTCTGTCACAGATGTTATCCACATGTACATTAAAATCACCTGTAATAACTCTACAGTCAAAGTCTGTGCAGACAACTGAAAGCATTTGAGTAAAATCATCAATAGAACTCTGACAGTGTTGAGGTGGCTTGTATATGATTATAAAGATTATGGATGGAGATACTTTTAGCTCCATTTTGAAAGATACATAATCAAATGATGGAAACACCCCAAATGACAGCCTGTGGGTAACTATATCATCCTTAAGTAAGGCACACACCCCACCCCTTTTTGTTTTCCTGTGTTTCTGATACAAAAGTGAAGTTAGGTGGAGTGGATTCAATAAGAACTGCTTGACCCATCTTGCTGTCTAACTATATCTCTGTTAAAAACATAAAATCCAGGTTATAAGAGGAGATAATATTATTGATTAAAAATGATTTGTTGCATAAAGATCTGACATTGAGCACTGCAAGCTTCAGATCTGTCTGAGTAGAACCTGACATTATCTGCTTACAAGGGAACCTCAAAGCAGGTACCCCATGTCAGCAGTCCTAAAGCTGGTTGTGTTTTTGGGATGGTACAGACTTGGCCAGTGCTTTACCAGCTCAGTGTAATGGTGTCTCATTGGTTTGTCCAAGTGCACCTCTCCCCAACAGCTAAGGTCACCCACAGAAAAGTGCAAAGGGGGAAAAAAAAAGAGCGAGCAGGCCTCAGTGAGATTTGAACTCACGACCCCTGGTTTACTAGACCAGTGCTCTAACCTCTGAGCTATGAGGCCTCACCTGGAATCTAAAATGTCACATTGCAATTTTAATCCTAATTATGACACACCTACTGTCACTGCTGTGTATTGTTCGTTTAAGTGGCAGCTGCAGGTAATAAACCACGCCCTTCAACAGCTCCAGAGCAGTTTGTCCGCTCTGTAGTTGAATCTGAAAATCCCCAATTGTCAAGGAACTTCCTATCTCCTTAAGCTCTAACCCAGAGGTGTCCAAACTTTTTCCAAAGAGGGCCAGATTTGAAAAGGGCCGACAGATGTTTTCTACAAAAGGAACTGAATGCACATACAGTATTTTGTTTTCTTTGCACATAAAAAACATCTCCTCTAGGTCATATATTTTCAATGCTTACTATGAGTGATGACAGAATTTCTAATACTTGAAAACTATACAAAGCTTGCACTGACCTTTTATACAAATTATTGTGTAATCTAGAGACACAACTGCAAGTATTTTTCAATTCAATTCAGTTTTATTTGTATGTCCCAGTATCACAACACAAGTTGCCTCAAAGGGCTTCACAACAGTTGATCAAACATAAACATAACACAAACAATAACTACACTAAACTAAACAGACCCAGGACACTCCTGTCCTTAGACCCTCCTTCTCGGTAAGGAAAAACTCCTAAAAAAACCCAGCTGTGGGAAAAAAGAAGAAACCTTATGGAGCCCAACTGAAGGAGAGCTGAGGGCCATATGAAATCTCAACCTGTGCCACAAATGGCCCCCGGGCCACACTTTGGACATGACTGCTCTAACCGGATGCATGTCATCGCCCGCCATGATAAGAATAAGAATAAGAATAAGAAAACCTTTATTAGTCCCTCAGTGGAGAAATTGCATTGTTGCAACAGCATCAGTACAGCACACAGTGGTATCACACAAGAGGACAAAGTGTATCAGAGAGCAGTCTGGCCAAAGATAATTAACTAAAAAACTGAACTACAAGCAGAGCTAAATAAACTAAATTAGAATATAAGCAATTAAATACACTGTAATAAATATGTACAGTATACAGTCTGACAGAGTATTGATATTCAAAGTACCATAAGTAAAGAGTGTGCATTGTGAATAAGTGCTTCAAGTAAAATAAAATAATTATGGCACATAATAATATAAATATTGCACAGGTTTCCACAAGGTGCTGACAGTTAAAACAATATTGCACAGGTGTATGAATTACAGTCAGGAGTGTTCACTGTAGAGTCTGACAGCAGCAGGTATAAGGACTGATAAGGACTGTCCTGATTGTTTTCTCAGTAAGAAAGGAGTTATTTAAAGGAGCTTCATTGCTTCCTTAAATTGCTCCTTTAGCATAGGAAGCTCCAGATGTTCCTCACCGACCAGCGAGGAGCTATCCCATAATGCACTGCGCCATCTCCCGACTGTTTCCGAACACAGCCGCGTGACGTGGATCTCCGTGTGATGAGTTTGGAATGAGTTAAATGTGTCACAGCCTCAGACTTTGGTCCAAAAAAGTATCTGAGTAAACCTCACTTTATAAAAGAGAAGTCTGACTCCTGATAAATGATTACTGTGTAACGCTGTGAGATGGATTTTAGAGAAACGGTCCAGAGCAGAGACAGAGCTGCTGTTGCTGAGTCTGAGAGAATATTTATCACAGCCTGTTCTGTGTGGATTACCGCAGTGTTTCAGGTTTAAACCTGAGTTTCTGTGAGTCACAGATGATTCTAGAGTCTGTGGAGTTAGTGCAGAGCTCCTTATTAAACAGAGCTGTAGCTTCTCTAATATGGAGTGATTTCTGTTTATTTCTGTACATTGTAAAGTTAAAGAGATCATTAATATAAGCGGGACAGTGGAGGATAAAGTGCCCTTATTGTAGTCCATTTTCTGGGTGTTGTAGTTTTTATTAAACAGCTGTAGGTCCACGTAACTTCCGTGGTTGTTTCCACCGCTGGGTTACCCCAAATTCACACCCAAAACATCACGGGGGAGTTGCAGCACCAGATCGTTTTACGCGCGTCTTTTCAAAAGCGTCATTTCACACCGAAAGCGTCAGAGCTGCGTTTGGACGGCGCTGCGTCTGTGGATCTGCTCCCTGTTTTACCAACTTCATTCCTATAACTGGTGGATATTCTTGCTTCTTCAGATGGTTAAGCAGAAATATTACAAACTGATTTATACCAAACTATTTTTGTTTGAATAAAATGTACTTTTATCTATAGTACATGACCAATTACACTTTTTTTTTATTGAGCTCGCTTGGCGATCAGACAACAGTACTACTATCGTGCTAGAAGTAGAATTACAGTCGTTTTGTGTCTTAAAGTTAATGTTAAAGTTCTCCACCTCAAGAATTAACTTCTCGTTGTCCATGGTGCAACATTCACTGAAGCCCTTTGTGCGATGCGCGGTGTTTACGTCAGTCATGCATTTAGAAAACCTTTATTTTGAAAGTGTAGAGGAAGTTTATTTTGACCCTTGGTGCCTGTTTCCTGTGTTTCTCCGGCTGTAGCGCTGCCGGTCGACGCGGAGACGCTGGAAAAATAGAACTCCAACCTAATTTGAGCGTAGCGTCGCGGCGTCGGTCGTAAGACGCGCGTATGACGTCCCCGCTGTCTGATTGAATGAAACAGAAAGCAGTTCACTGGCGTCTGACGTGACGCTGCTGTTACGCACTGCTGCTGCTTTGGTGTGAACTGGGGGTTAGGAAGGTCGTATCCTCCAAACACAGCTAAGGCTCCTTTCCTCACTGCAGCAGGAGTCTTACTGTTGACCTCAGGACGTAGCTCTCAAAGGTTAAGGAACAGGAGGCAGGAGCAGGAGCTAGGAGGTTTAGGAATTCAGATTCAGCCTGTGTGTCTCGGTTTGTCTTTACTGAGCATGCTCAAACCTCTGTTGTCTTTAGCAGAGAGGTTGTTCATATTCTTGGCAGTGATCCTCTCACAGCTGCGTCCTCTGATGGTGAACAGGAAGACGCTCTTTTAGCCCCATTGGCTCTTCATAGTTGACTTTATTGGCGTGACTGTGGAGCTCTGCCTTTCTGATGGACCCCAGTATAAGCCTTTAGACCTGCAATGCTCCATAACTGAACATATCTATTCTTAAGACTTCTTCATTTCTAGTTTCATAAATGTTTAATTTTGGAAAGAAGGAGACAAAACATCACTGATGACCAAGGAGATTGTGTTTTTGTTGGTGTTTGTTGATTTTGTTTGTTAGCATAACTCAGAAATATTGGTTGGACATTTTTAGGAAAGGTCAGTAATGGACCAAGGAGGAAATGAATGTTTTTTGGTGAGTTTTGTTTTGGGGTTCTGTGCCATTGTGAGATAGGGCCAGAGATACTAACTGCAACACAGTGGTTCTGGTTGGAGCTTAGATTTGAAGTTTAGACCACTGCTTAGTGCTGGTTTAGTTCTAGTTTAGTCCTGGTTGAGTTTTAGTTTAGCCCTGATATTAAGTTAATTTGCTACGGACGAATACAAAAAACATGGACACACTGTAAAACAGCCTATGCAGGCATCATAATGCTTTTAGCAAGAGATAATTTGCAGCATTTGTCCCTCGATGGGCTTTTCTGCACAGTAAGACTAAAAACGCAGAGAAAAGTGAACAGAGTGATATTAAAAGATAACAATTGTGACATTTACAGACATTTACAGACTTCAGAACACGGATGGACAAAGACACATGACGACAGAAACACATTCAACATGAGCACAGTGCTGCTGCTGCACATCCAACATTTAGTTTGTTATGATAAAAAAATGCTAACAGTACATTCTCCACTGAGGCTGCTCTGGTGGATCTGCTGCAGCTCTGCAGTTTACTCACAGTTACTCAGTGGTTCAGGGGCAAGTCCATTCAGACATTTAAAGGTTTCAGATAGTTGTATTTGTAAATGTTAAATTGTTATAATTTGATCAAATATTAAAGTGATTAAATCTGATTGACTTTTGGTCTAAAACCTTCAAGGCCCGGTTGTGAAGGCTTTGAACTGGTTTAAGTGTGGTCTGGTTTGTCTCTGACCAGACAGTAGCGTAGTACATAAGACAGATGAGAGAAAATCATTGAGTTTAAAAACATTTGTGCATTTTAGTCCCGACTTAGGCTGATTTTAGTTCATGGCGCTTGAAAAGCCACGATTTTCTGAGTTGGTACTTGATGTGAAAACTTTCAGAACCACTTTAATTACAATACAAATTACATTTTCATTTTATAAATGTCTTAAAAAAATGTATTAGATGCAAAACATTTTCCATTTTTCATGTTTTTAAAAGTAAACATCATCAAAGTGACATCATCCTAGCAACAGTTGCTACTGTAACAGCATCATAAAGTCCACGGAATGTTGCTGCAGAACTGTGGCAAACTTTATCACTCTTCAACTCATTTAGTTCAAGTCACTTGATGAGACAAGACGAACAAATTTTAGCTGCACAACGAATGAATTTTAGCTGCACAACAACTGCATTAAGAGACGATAGTGAATATATAAAAGTTCACATCGAAAAGCCATGGCCGATGACAAACTCCGACAGCTCAGGGCACTGATGCAGACCTGGAAATGCTCCGAGAGGAGCTGGGAAAGCATCGAGGAGCAATGGAGGGAGAAAGAGCGCCAGTGGCTCCAGAAAGAAGCTGAGTGTTTTAACACCAGCGAAGGCCCAGCAGCAGAGGAGGAGGCTCCATGGAGAGAAAGCGAAGCTCTGTGGCTTTGCAGAGAAGGACCTTTCAGGGCTCACAGTGAGGCCTGGCTGTTGGAGAAACCTCACCAACTCCTGGACTGCGGAAACCTGCAAGACATGCAAAACATGTACAACGCTCGGCAGAAGCACTGGGCCCAGAGAAAAATACATTGGCTCCAGAAGCAGGCGTGGTTTATGGGAAGAGAGAAGGTCATCGCTGCAAGAACCATCGCCAAACCTGCCGCCAAGCCCAACGCCCGTGAGATCCAGACCCAGACTGACATGACTCTGGAGATGCACCAGATCATGGAGCTCAAATTTAAAATACTCTCTGAGGAGAACACTGAGCTGAAGGAACGCATGGAAGAGCTGCACACAGAAGTCATGGCGTCTAAGGAACGAGAGCAACAGTTTGAGAGACAAGAGAAGGAGTGGAGAGAGCAGAAGGAAGAACTGGAAAAGAAAGTTGCCAGTTATGAGAAACAGCTCAAAGCAGCCGACGAGGAGCTGTTAGCATTTGTCCAGAAAGAACTGCAGCTGAAATATTTGAAGTGGAAGGAGTATGTTTATAAATATGAGAAGGTCATTGACGAACTGACCAAAAGAGAGAAGACGGCCTTGGAGATGGTGCAGCACTGGGTGCAAAACTTGAAAAATGAGCGGCAGGATGCTGAGGAGCGAGGCCTTCAGTGGTGCGTTAAGGAGGGTGGGCTGCTCATCCCAATCAGAGACTTGGAGAAGCAAGTCAAAGGCCAAGTGACAGCATCCAAGGAGGAGTTGGAGACCAGAATTATCGAATACGAGAACCAACTCAAGACAGAGCAAGAAAAATCTGCTCAAAAAGAGAAGGACTGGGAAGAGGAGAGACAGAAATGGCTCCATAAAGAGAAAGAGTTTTGCCAAGAAATTGACAATCTCAAGCTCAAAGCAAAGACGACAGAAGACCAAAGAGCAGAGAAGAGTAAACAATCTGAACTTGAGCTCAAATGTGAGGAGTGGCGGCAGAAGGAGGTCAAATATGAGACGATGCTGCTCGAATCGACCAAACGAGAGCAGAAAGTCTGCGAGAGGCTCAGGGAGAGGATGCAGCTCGGCCGACACCACGAAGAAATGATTGCATCTCTGAAAGAAGAGCAAAAGAAGTGGACTGAAGAAAGGCAGAAGATGGCCGAGCAAATACAGAAGAACAACGTCGCCACTCGCCATGAAATCAGAGCCAAATGCATCTACGCAAAAGGAGATCCAGTCCTGAGAGAGACTTCAGAGGCAAAGAACGTCACCGAGTCTGCACAGCCTGTCGTCGCAGAGAAAGCTGTCACCAGGCCAGAGGAGAAGGAGAAGAAAAAAAAGCGAAGGAGCTTCTTTTCAAGGTTGTTTAGCTCTTTACGAAAGAACCAAGCAGAAGTAGAAGTGTAAAGTTCTGGTCTGATACATCGGCGTCAGTAAAGTGTGCGACTCCAATGGATAAAATGGATAAAAATTAGCCTAAAATGTTAATTTAAGCAGGAAAACCAAAGAACTAAACAAGTCCCTGCTTTGTTGAGGACTAGCCTCAACAAAGCAGGGACAAAAACTTGCCATGTTTCAAAATATTTTTTCACTTTTTCAAGCTATTTTTTACTTCAAGCAACATTATCTTACCCCATGGACAGATAATTTAGCTTGAAATAAGTAAAAAAAAAAATAGCTTCAAACTGTGAATAAATACAAGCCAAGGCCAGCTGACAGTGGAACATTCTAGGCTCCCGGGCCACACTTGGGACAAACCTTCCATTAACAACATGTCCTCAATCAGTCGTTAAAACACAACAGAGGTTCTGCGCTAACTACTTTCACATTCAGCGAAACAGAATGATCCACTTCCGGTCACAGTTTGTAAGCGAGCAGCCGGACAAGGGCAGCTTCAAAAAACATATTTATGTCGTACACGTCGCAAAATAAAATCAGCAAACTAACGCTGCTATGGACTAACGCAGTTTTATCTTCAAACAAGGGTTTTAGCTTTTGTGTGTTAAATATTTAACTAATTTCTGAGCGCGGATGCAGGATATTGTTGTGTCAATAACTAAAGCCGTCACCTGGAGCACTTTCAGCAGATATAAAGCACACAGCAAGTTAAATTACGTGATACTCAATCACAAACAACATAACTGCCCATTTTAGCACAGTCTTAATTTATTATACACCTATTAAGGCACTTTGATGTATTTATTAATCTCTACACTCCGAGGCTACAACCGATGTTTTGAAGCCGCTTTACAGATGTTTTTGTGCACACTGTGGCACAGAAAAGGTTAAATACATGTTTTATAATATTATAAACAAAGACTGGCTTAATTAAAATGGACAGAGTGTGTTGTTTGTGATTGAGTATCACGTAAATAAATTTGTGTGCTTTATATCTGCTGAAAGTGCTGTGACCAGAAGTGGATCATTCTGTTTCGCCGAATGCAGAAGTAGTTAGCGCAGAACCCGTTACTCGTGCTTGCTCTGGTCTTGTCCTCGCTGACTCGTCACTATCGATTAGTTTGGACTCACCTTTCACCCACAAATGGATAAAAAAAGCCACCTCAGGCCCCAGCGAGAATTGAACTCGCGACCCCTGGTTTACAAGACCAGTGCTCTAACCACTGAGCTATGAGGCCTCATTTATTTCCACCTCCAAGTTTCTTCTTTAAACCAGCTGAAAGGCCACACCTGAAAGAATGACTTGTTGGTTAATGAGTCACCAGACAAACGAGTCGATGCTCAGTTTAGTAACTTAGGCACAGTCCAAATACAGAAGCTCGCTGTGTTCTCTCTCTACTGCTGCTCAGATCGTTGCCCCATAGTCAACTAACAAAATAGAAATTAACCCTTTGGGCTCCAGATTATTATTATTATTATTATTATTATTATTATTATTATTATTATTATTATTATTATTATTATTATTATATTATTGTTATTATTATTATTATTTTATTAAAGAATTTCAAATAAATAAATAAACAAATGAGAGCAGATTATTATTTCTATGTTGCTAATGTGTTATACCCACTCACTGACGTCACACATATGTTTCCCCCAAGGTACCATTTGGCAAAACCAATGCAAAATGTATGACTTGAGGCTGATTTTGTCTGAATTATAACATTTCCTAAGTGGCTGGCTGCTAAATAAGACCTGAAGATGCCTACTTTGTGTCTTTTCAACCCCCGCTCTGCATCAGCCTCATGTTGAATTTGCAAATACTGAAGCTTTGCATTAGTAGCAGTTTCTTTAGAGAGTATTTTTGCCTCTCGTTCCTTTCCATTCCACATTCGTCTGACGTGAGGTCTCTGCAGGAAGCGCTGGTTTGTCTGGGGTCAGGCTAAATGTCGTTCTGTCTGAATGCATGGGCGCATCTAAATGCGCCCAGCAGTTATTGTTCTGCCTTTGTGCACCGGTAACAGCAGGACAAGGATTTTTCTGATCATCTTTTGGTCACAGTTTGAGGATTTTTGTCTTGGAAAAAAAACAAGTTGCAGGAGCTATGTGTGTTTATAAACCCCCTCCCTTTAGCCCTAGTCTGTTTTGATTGGTCGGGCTGCACAATATGATAAAAATATGCAATAAATTAGATTAGAGTGCACTTTATTAACCTCTTAAACCTGAACAGAGCCCGACGTGGCTCCGCCTCCTTGCGTCCTCTTGTTGGGACCATAGCGGGGAGATACAACGGCTGACACACACATGTTTGACATCCTCGTGTTCGGACAATTCATGGCAACAAAACTATCTACTTCAATTTCTATTCAACAGTTGGATTCCGCCTGGATTTTTTAAAAATAAAACATGTATATCTTTCCATTACTTTGTTTATTTGGCACAGATTTTGCTGCAGTAGACCAAGATATGTGAAATTTTCAGTTTATGTTGTTATTTGCTTCACTACGGGAAGGAAAAAGGCTTTTTTTGGAGGCAAATATGTGTTGGTTTTTTTTTCAGGCGGAAATTAGAATAATCCATTTCAACCTCAATTTATGGTCAAACAATATAATTTATTAATATTATTTCTCTTCCACAGTAATCCCCAAAGTCCACCAATTAATTTTCTACCAAGGTTAGCTATGTACACCTAGGAAATGCTAAGTAAAACCTTAATAAATGTAGATATAGAATTTTCAGGAAAAAGGCCTCAGAGCTTAACAGGTTAATCTCACAGGTGGAGAAATTCAGTTGTTAAAGCAGCTTTTAATACAGAATAAAGTGCAGAAAGCAAGAAAATCACGAGCATGCATCAAAAACAAAAGGTGCAATACAAAGTAAAAATATGTAACATTATAAATATAAAATATAAATATAATACACAGTAACAACAATAACTGTGTTGAATATTGCGACTGCGATATGACAATGACAATATTTGAAACTCCTTAAAAAATGTTAAGGGTTTACTAAGCATAGACAAAGTAAATGTTTCAATTCATTTTTATTTTATGAAGAGATACAAAGCCTCTGCTGTGGTCCAAACTGAAGCTCGATTAAGACCAAACCAGGACTAAATTAGGTCTAAACCAAGCTTAAACCAGGACTAAACAAAGTCTAAACCAGGTCTACATATTGTGTTTGTTGATATTGTGATAATGATACATTTTTGTTCACAATTTGAGGATTTTTGTCTTGCATCGTCTTCTGAAAATCTTGAAAAAAAACATGTTGCAGGAGCTATGTGTGTTTAAATCCCCTCCCTTTAGCCTTAGTCTGTTTTGATTGGCCGAGCTTTGATGACGCAGACTAGATTTCTAGATTTAGAGACACAAACACACAAAAGTTTGTCCAGCAGCAGTTTCTCTGTTTGTGTCTGAGCAGAGGAGCACAGAGCTCATTATAATATGAATAGATGTGAAGGGTGTGGTCTTAACAACTGTCAGCGAACACTTCGCTCAGCAGGAAATGCAAATACAAAAGTAGAGACACACACGTTTTTGCAGTAGTATCATATTTAGAAGCCATTGATTAATATAGATTATTTAAATAAGGTATGAGATATAAAAGCTTCATGGCCTAATGCAGCCGTTCCCAAAGTCAGGACGGTTGTGGCCTCCTTAAATTTCCGAAAATCCCTCGCGGACCCCCAACGATAAAACTTCCCTCTATTCAAAAGACTCTGCCATGTTTTTTTTTTTTTTTTTTTTTTATAAAAACATTACAAAAACACTGATTATTGACTAAAAGTTGTTTTAAAGTAATATTTAAAAAAAAAAATATGCATCTGTACTTAATTTCATGTAATTTCAATTTAATGTTTTTAGGTACTTAATATTTTCCTTGACTTTTTATATATATTATATATTTATATATATATTTTATATATATTTTTTGTATGTTTTATTTGTTTTTATGAACCAAAACCATGTGTCTGAAATAATAATAAAAATAATAATAATTTAAAAAAAATTCAAATTCAAATTGAAATATAGACAGCCTCTGCGGGCCCCCCTGTAGTACCTTCGCGGACCCCCAGGGGGCCCTGGACCCCACTTTGGGAACCACTGGCTTAATGAATAAACTTAGACTTTATTGATCCACAAGAGGAATTACTTAGCTCAGTTGCACTTAAAAACACTTTTAAAAAGAAAAAATATGTATAAATTAGACATAAGCAATATAATAATATGAATAAAATACAACAGGATAGAAAAAAATGTACAAGATTTGCATATTTACAAAAAAAAATAAAAAATAGAAGCATTATACTACAGTCATGCAACAAAGAGTAATGGAGAAGAAGTAATTCTAGGTTCTATATTCTGCTTGGATTAGGAGTCTGTCGCCCCCTGCTGTCAACAATGGTACATGGACAGAGCATAAAATGGCTAATTAGCACTGCTGTTAGCAACACGAAGCTAACAGATAGATTTCTGAGCTGATGCTTCGTAGTGACGGAGGTTTAAGGCTGAAATGATCAGAACGAGTCCGGTGACAGTGTCTGGGATTTAGAAACGCGCAGGAGCACTTCCTGGTTTCACGTAGAGCTGCGAGACCGAGCGTTTTCAGCTCTGGAGAAGGGCAGCACCTCAGCATACAGGATTACGCAAACAATACTACTGCAGGTCTGTTTCTGAGGAGGAGACAACATTAGAACATGGTTAAAAACTCAAAAAACGGACCTTCGTACTTAACACAACAGGCACAATTGAGTTGAAATTAGTCATAATAAATGGTAAAAACTTTGCATAATGTCTCATAATGTTAAAAAGACTATGATCAAAATACTAATCCTGGAAGCACGTGGATGATGGTGAGAATACAGTGCCTATAAAGAGGATTTCATGCTATTTCTAGGCATTTCTTATCACATTTTTCTGCATTGGATAAGGAAGCATTAGGATAAACCCATTGAATTTACAGCACACGTTTATTCAGGAAGTCCCATTACCAGCTGAGACTGTTTTTGTGGAGAACAGTCAGAGGCAGTCCAGTGTCTGTCCTGTGACTTCAGAGTGTGACACAGTTAGCGGCGCTGTCACATGTTTTTTAATAAAGAGATCATTAAATAGAAACGCAGAAGAAGAAGGGAGTGCGTTGTGTGCAGCCTCGAGTCAAAGCTTCATGTTACAGAACAGAAGAAAAGACCAGAGACGCGGCAGTGATACTGGGAGAGTTTCAGCATGACCTAACCTCATTTGATCAGGACACACTGTCAGAGAAACTGTCTGCTGCCGGAGCTGTGGTATAGATCTGTAATAAGTCACGTGTACTCGCCTGCACTGTAAAGTTTATTTGGTTACTCCTCCACTCCTCCAGGGGGCACAGTACACTCAAGTCTGTGGTTAGTGCTGTCTTCCGTTCTGTTAACAGTTCACTTTAGTTTGATTTATTCGGTGACTTTATGGACCAATGCTGTGGCAGTACTGATGCTCACTCTGTTACTTTGCAGGTTAAGAAAACAGAATTATTGCATTGCTCCTATTCCACTGCTCCGCAAGCAAAATGCTTCCAGAACAAAAGTAGTGACATTTTTCTTGGATTAGGTCACTAATAAAGAAAAAGTAAGTGAGAAGTGCAGATTGGCTATAGTTTCCAAGAAATTTATGCAAAATAAGGCAAAAACGGTAGTTTATCAGAAGGTACAGTGTCTACAGCAACCAGTTCTATCTGAAAGCTGCACATTCAATACATTCATTTTAATATGGCTCGAGTTTTGACATAAAGGGCCAGATTTATCAAAGGTTAGCTGCACGCTAACTGAATAATATGCGCTAAAATTGGAGCAAACCCAGACGCAGTTGAGATTTGCGTGTCTTACAGGAGCAGAGCGAACACAATGCAGATTTTGCTCCTATGACCTAATAAATCTGTAAACTGAGGCGTTCTTCCCAGAGTGCGCAAAATGGAAGGCGGAGAAAATGCAAATTCATTCATTTACCGCCCGCAATATTATTTATCAATGCTCACCATGACTTTGCGTGCGAAGATAGCGTATAAATGTAGCACGTTGGAGAAGGACGTGCTAATCTTTTGCACAGATGGCTCCTGTGATTCGTGTGAGACGAAGGAGAAGAAATGAACAAATACGTAGGGTTAGTGTTTGCAGATCTATTTACCATGACGGATGAAAAAATTATTCACCAGCACTTTCAGCTCTTCTTGGTTAAATTTTTGCTTCTGTTTGTGTTCCACTTTCGCACCTTCCATGACACAAAACAATACACGCAATGATGCTGTTTAAATAGCTCCGCCCCCTCTGTTTGCACCTGTACACCGGCCCGCAGTTTGTCTTAGTAATTCACGCGCAACACGAACATTAATAACGGCCGCATATTTTCTCACTGCACTCGCAGTTTAGCACCCGTCTTAGGAAATATGGCCCTAAATGTTTTGTTTTTATTTGCAGAAATCTCTCTCTTGAAGTGGACAAAATGCATGCATGTAGAGAAATTAAATATTTTCAAAATATAAATATTATTTTTAGCAAAAATGCCTAAATCTATTGTATAAACAGATGTGATTTTGATGTGAAACAATATCATTAAATATCTTGAATACATTAGGCAACCAGCACAGTTATCATTGATTTTCAGTTCATCAAAATAAATGAGATTTAGCCAGCTTTTATCTCAGAAGCAGATCGAGTCCAAACATTTGTAGATCAGTGTTACAGACGCTGCTCTCACTGCACTGCGGCACAGAGGACTGCAGGGGGCGCACAGGAGTCTGTAGTTCAAGTCCTGCTTTAGTTTAATTTAGAGACAGTTTTATTCCTGGTTTAGTCCTGTTTTAGTCCTGGTTTAGTCCTGGTGTAGTCCTGGTTTTAGTCCTGTTTTAGTCCTGGTTTAGTCCTGATTTTGTCCTGGTTTAGTCCTGGTGTAGTCCTGGTTTTAGTCCTGTTTTATTCCTGGTTTAGTCCTGTTTTAGTCCTGTTTTTGTGTAAGTCCAGGTTCAGTCCTGGTTTAGTTTTATTTTAGTCCTGGTTGCATCCTAGATTGGTCTTGGTTTAGAACATGTTTTGGACCTGGTTTAGTCTTAGTTTAGACCTGGTTTAGGCCACGTTTAGACCAGTGTTATACCAGGAGTTTAAACTGCTGTAAACTCAGGACTGTGATTGGGGGAAGTAGTCATTCAGATTTCTCTTTATCTCGTGGCACACTCACATTTGTAGACCAGCGAAGACATTTTGTGGGTTCCTCCACCGCTCGTCTTTAATTGTTTTGGTCCATTTTGTGTAAAAGTGAAAGCTCGACTGCCGTAGCTTTGATACATTTATGGTGCGGCCTGAGATGCATTTACTTATTCTAACTTCCTGCACAATGCAGCATAGAGGTTGTGGGTTCGATCCTTGCGCTGGCCATGAACTCTGTGCGTGGAGTCTGCAGGTCCTCCATCGTCACTGTGGGGATGCATGCGTTAGAGGAACTGGTGACTCTCACATTGCCCCTAGTGGTTGAATGTGAGAGTAAAGGTTTGTGTGTCTTTGTGTCAGCCCTGAGACTTACAGGTCTAATGCTGCTTTCATGTACTATAGGAATTATGGAAAATACCCCTTGCCGTGGTCAAATTTGCACATGAACGCCCCCTTTTGTTGTAATTTCCACTGGAGAACTCGAAGATAACTTTGATACCCGAGTTCCTGAGATGAGGTCGGATTTGAGCTTTCAAAATGGCGGAGAGCAGCGAACAAACTGTGGATGGTAAGAAATGCAGTAGGCTAATAAATAAATGTTTTACTCACGTTAGCTCATTGTTTAATTATGTAGCATACACAATTTTAACGTAGTAATTTTAACACAGTAACATTAGCAAACTTGTTCAATTGTGTCCTTAAAATTACTGTATGATTCATATTCCATACAAAATACAGCACACTTCCTGTTTTAGTTTTGATACTTCCTGTTGTTGTTGTAGCAGATGAATGAATAAGTCCAGGACTGTTTTACCCATGCAGCAATTCAAGATAAAGTTTCTGTCCGCCATTTTTTATTATGCTACGACCACAACAGCACTTGAACACAACAACTCCTAATTTCCTTTTTACAAGTGGAAAATATCATCTTTCCCATGTCACGTGAAGGCAGCGTAAGTTACGGGAACAGTACCCATTAATAAGCGGAAGAAGACGAATGAACTTCCTTAAGTTTCATTTAGTAAAGTAAATGTGTTACTGTTTATATTTTTGGTAAAACTATGATTACTGCAAAAGTCGTTTATTAGCATTTAGCGCTGCTGAAGTTACCCGGCTCTCTGCTCTGCACGCAGACTGAGACAAGAGCGGTCTGACCTGTTCTCTGGAGAAATCGCTCTGGAGACAGGACAGGAGCATAGTCACAGTACGCTCTGCAGGTAAGTGCAGCGACTTATGGATCTGTACGTCTCTAACCCTAACCCTTGGTTGATCCAAACACCTCCAGGTATTTTTCTAAAGTACCTGACCTTGGCACACTCGGTCTACGGGAGAAAAAATAGTTTGAATTGTTTAAATTTGTCGCTTGTGTTCACATCTATATTTAGGAACACAGACTTGTCTAAACTCATGCAGTGTTCTAGTTGTTCCTCTGCTGCTGCTGCTGATTTTATTTTATTTATTTTTTTATTTAATATGGGACAGTGCACATTAATTAACATGTGTTCATCAGTCCAACATGTAAATGTGCCAGAGTTAGCCAAACAGGCTAATTTTCATCTGTAGTCCCATTGGCTGATGGCAAAGAAAAAAGGACGTATAACAGACACATAAACAATCAGGACGTTACACAGGACACAGAGACAAAAGTCCATGAGATATCAGAACAGATTAGTAAAAATTAGAACATGCTAAAAACACAGGGTAACATGAAGCACAGATCAGACTGAACAACAGACAGACAACAGTCTCTCCATAGACAGTAAGAAGGTTAGTTAACAAAAAGTTAATTTAAGTTATGTGGACTTGTCTGATTATCCAGCAGCCACTGTTTAATCGATCTATTAAAGATGTTAAAGGACGTTATGTTTCTCAGTTCTGAAGAGACTGTATTCCAGGAGTGTGATGCTTGTACTGAAAAAGCCGATTGTCCAAATGCTGTTTTTCTCAATGGAATTTTGCAATCTCCTCTGCTTGATGACCGAGTACTTGTGTTTAAATTTAACTGAATGAACTCCGTTAATGGCGGTGGGGCCAATCCATGAAGAATTTTATAGACAAGTATAATATCTGAATAATTAATAATGTTTTCCCAACTTAAAAAATTATATTTGCTAAGAATTTTACAGTGATGATAAGAGTTTGACTTTTTGTCCAATGTATGATGGTGAAGAGGCTTTGTCCAGAGACAGAGCTCAGTTTGCAGCAGATGGTGGTGGTCAGTATTAGACAGGAAATATCTGGGTTACAGAGGCCAGAGTGTCCATGTACAAGCCTTGGTATGTGGTTAGTATGTGGTTCACAGCAGGAGGCCACGCTGAATATAGATACCACCAGTTTGGTTAACCCTGTTTTCATGAGATTTGCGGGATTTAAGGCGGTTTGAAAGACTAGTGTTGGCTTTATATCTATGGCTCTAATAAACTTAGACTTTACTGATCCACAAGAGGAGTTACTTAGCTCAGTTGCACTTAAAAACACTTTTAAAAAGGAAAAAAAGTTTAAAGTTTATTTGGATTTCAGCTGAAATCCAAATAAACTTTAGCTGTTGTTAGCCACTTAGCTTTCCTTTAGCTCGCTGCTAATGACAAGCTACTTTCTGAGCAATGGTAAACGGAGTGTGCCGAGGATTTAAGTTCTTGTACAGCTTTTTATGTTCTCAGAATATTTGGTTCATGATTTTACGAGACCTGTAAACTAAAACTTGATATAAATTAAAGTTTCTCTTCAGTAAAATGGCCAATGTCAAACCACTGAGCCAGATTACGTACCATTATACTTTGGTGGGACCTGGTGATGCTTTTTTTTCCCCCACCGTTTCAAAATTTCTCTTTTTTGCATCGCTTTTTAGCCGATTTATGTTGAATCTTTACATCCCTATATTTTAGTAAGAATGTAAGACGGCAAAACAAAATGACAGTGTTTCCTCTGCAGCAGATCAAAGCAGATGGGAGCCCAGCATGGCTCCAGTTCTCCATCAGTGTTCATTGTAAGAGCGACTTTATGTCCCACTGTCACTAAATTCCTGCTTTAATAAGGATTTGGTGCAGTCCTCGCTGCTATAATTCTGTGAACTGCAATAACAGACATAGACATAGACTGCTCCACTCTAAAGAGATTAAAATCATGGCTAAGGTCTTCCAGGGTGCAACCTGATTTTCAAATTTTGAAATTAGTTTTTATTTTAGCAATGTGTGGAGAAAAAAAAAAAGGAAATTAAGTTGAATATTCATGTTTAAATGTTTGAAGTAGGGCTTTTGCATTGTCATTTTTTAACCACTAGATGGAGTTGGGAGTTACTGTAGTCTGCCTACAAATGTAATAACAGAGACCTTTACTAACGACCGTGGTAGGCAGCTTGTTTCTCAGCTTCGTGGACAGCTGTGACACAGGTTTACCTCAGCACACACACAGCCAATCAGAGAGACAGAGCGCCACATAAAGCCCGCCCCATTTTAGATAAACACTCATGATTGGTCAGGGTTGGTTGAATGGGAGGAGTAAGCATGAAGAGTCGAGTCCCTGCTCTTTGTCGAGCGAGTCGTGTCATGTTTGTGTTAGGACCAACTGTTTTTGCACAGTTAAATGGTAACGACAGTAGTTATTACCAGGGTTGCAACAACTCATTGGAATAATTGATTATAATCGATTATTGAAATAATCATCAACTCATTTAGTAATCGAATAATCGCCAACTGGGATATTTAACAGACTCTGACACTGCCAGGTTCTGTGAGAGAAGGTTTTATTTCCTAGATAGAGCAGTAAACGTTAAAAACAATGTACATTTTGTGTTTTTGATTAAAAATATCAATATGTATTACAGATGATATTTTATGTATACATGCTCTATATAAACATCTTCAAGAAGCTTGTAGCTTTGTCTGGTTTAATTTTGTAAAAATTAAGTGATTTTTGGTAGCATTATCACCAATTTTTAACAAAAACTATAAAACACCTCAAGTTTTTAACCATTTTACTCACACTTCTCTTTCCGATTATTAATCGACTAATCAACTTTCGACTAATAAAAAGTAATCGACAGATTAATCGATTATCAAAATAATGGTTAGTTGCAGCCCTAGTTTTTCTGCACAGTGTCTGTATGTTACCTGTAGGGCCACACAGAGCGAGATTTTTATAACAAAATAAACAAAATGAGATGTCTTCTATGTAAAAACAAGTAATTTAAAGTGATTCAGCTCAAGTCCAGACAGAGTCTTGTCAAAAGTCAAGTCGAGTCTTTTTGGAGCATTTGTCAAACAAGTCTGAAGTCCTAAAAATGATGACGCAAGTCTGACTTAAGTCAAGTCATGTGACTCAGACCCACCTCGCTTGGCTAAGAAAGTGAATCGGTCTGGCTAACATTATCCCTCTAATCTCATCCTAAATGTTGAAAGTTGCCAAAAGCGTTGTGTCCTTCCTTAACGCCGTACACCTCAGTTACCTGACCAACGGCCTGACGTCCCTGGAGCGGTTCCCCATCAGTTTTAAGACGCAGTTCTCGGGCCACTGCTTCCACCACGTGGTGCTGGGCGTCTACTGTAACGGTCGCTACGGCTCGCTGGGCATGAGCCGCCGACAGGACCTGATGGACAAGCCCCTGACCTACAGGACTCTGGGAGACCTGGTGGCCGAGTTCGAGAGCTCCTACAAGAGATACCAGCACACCATCAAGAAGGTACGGCGGGATTTAAAGCTGCGCCGCTCGACCGCAAAACAGCGTGAACCGTGTTTCTGTGTTTGTCTCAGGTGAAGATCGGTCTGTACGTGCCTCACGACCCTCACGTCTTCCAGCCGATCGAGTGGAAACACCTGGTGCTGAACGCGGCTCGACTCGGAGCGCTGGAGATGAAAAAGGAGCTGGAGAAGCACGGACGGGACATGAGGATGAAGGTACGGTCTCACAGTTACAGGCTGCCCCAGCGCTGTGATAAACATCTAACAAAGAATAATGACAATAAAATGAGTTTGATGTGGTCAAAATCAAGGCCTTAAAAATAGTAAATCTACTGGGCAGGTATTAAATTCTGTTTATCTTGGTCTTAAATTTAAAAAAAGGTATTTTCTATGTTGTTGGCATTATATAGATCACTCAGTAGATGCTTGCAAACTTTGATATTTATCAGATTAATTCCATAAATCATTGTGAGAAGTCTCATTCATGTTCAGTCCAAATTAGAAGCTTGTCCTTGCCAAAAAATACGTAATATTTAAAGTTATTTCATAGCTAATAATAGGCAAAACAGTATTTCTTATTTGCAACTTGGACTTAGGCATGAAATTAGATCATAAATGGTTTAAAAATGTTTTAAGTCGCCCACTCCAATGTGCCTTTCATTTTTAAGTTTCTAAAAGCTTTTGTTCCAGATCAACTGTTTGTATGGGCTGCATAATGCTGCATAAACACCATCGCAATACACTTACTGAAGAATCTTTATCAGTGAAATGCATGATTCATTTTTAAGATTTTTATTAATGCAGAACAGTTTTTTCCTCTGTTAGGCTTTAAAAATTCTTCTTCTTTTAAAAATCTTTTGCCAGATCTTAAAAAGGTCTTAAATTTCACAAGGCAAAACCAGGAGCTACCCTGTGACAACACAGACGTACCATCACTCGCCTGTTTGGCCTTTGAGGTCTGCTTTTATAGGTTTACGTATTTCTGTCCCTTCTTATTGGTCCTTTTCATTATTTTGTTACTTACCTATCTCACTATGAAACAGCACGCCATTTACTGTATTTTATGGAATATAAGTAGCTTTTTTTTTTTCATAGTCTCGCTGGTCCTGTGACTTATAGTCAGGTGCGACTTCTATATCAAATTTAACGTGAATCAAGGAGTGAACATTACCGTCTACAGCTGCGAGAGGGCGCTCTAGGCTTGTGACAGCTACTGTCAGTGACGTAGAATAAGATGGAGAGCTCAGGGAACTTGTTTGTCGCTAACTTGTTTGTCGGACTTGCTGGCTTGTTATGCTAATTTAGCTTATTCAGCCTCCCAGGTTCTTTATGTTCTCTATGCTATTGTGTAGCTGAATAACTCTTAATATGTTACGTAAACATACCTCGGACACCTATTCAGCCTTTTGTTCTGTGAGCTAGTCTTGGTTTTGGATTTTGTGAAATACATTTTTAAATAAGTGTGATATATCGTCCAGTGCGACTTGTATATGTTTTTTCCTCTTCATGACGCATTTTTTCACCGATGCGACTTATAGTCCAGAAAATACGGTAATAGGCCCTTTTCACGATGACGTCAGACAACTTCCGTTTTGAAACGATGGGATGTATCTTCATTTCCAGTGCTGCTGCTCGCCAGTATGGAATTTACTCGGAGTCTTAAAAATTTGCCAAATATAAGGCTACGTGATGTACAGAGATTTGCTGATGAATTAAAGTAAAGATTAGTTTGTAGTTTTGGCAGTAGATGTGAAAAGTCTATTATTTTGTCACAGACTGATCACTACAGCAGAGTCAGTGTTCGAGCACAGAGCTTTACTAAATGAAAATATACTGTAGTACTATCCAGTGGTATTTCCTGATAAGCAGATTGTCAAATATTCAGATAAACTCAGATCATGACATGATCTAACACTGTTTTATAGCGCAGCTCTATCACTTAGCCATGTTGCTAACGCTATCTAGCGACATAACAAAGCACTCACTTCATAATCCAAGTATCCTTCGTTGAAGAATTAATATCCTTTCGCAAGTTTTGAACGTTTTGTGGGTAAATATTCATTTGAAAATAGCTGTATACTGTGTAAACTTGTAAACGGCAATTTGAAAAAAGTCTGGGTGAATTTCTTATGGGAGAAGCGCGGCACCGGAAATGAAGATACATCTCATCGTCTCAAAACGGAAGTTGTCTGACGTCATCGTGAAAAGGGTCTATAGAGTTTAGAGAACTGAAGGTGCTTCGAATGCAAGGATTTGGGTCCTGGTTTGAGGAAAAAGACGCTCACTGAAGACCAGCAACATACAGGATTAAACTATTATGGGTTCAAAAACTAGGCTGATAAAAAAAGTCTGCTGTCGCCTACGTAACCCATTTATTCAACAACTCCTTTTATGTGCATCTGCTTCCATTCTGCATCCACCGTATATCTGTGCTGTGTCCATTCTCTGACAGTCGTAGCTGCTTTTTGGACGAGTTCCCGGTTTAAGAGAGCAGGACGCTGTCTGGCAGGAAACAGCAGAGAGGAGTGCACGCCACAGACAAGCTACAAAATATATATCTCCCTTAAAATACAAGGCTGCGGTTAGCTCGTGTCCAAAACAAGACGACTAAACCTGGCCCTAAATACCAAGACGTCTGCCTGGATGAGTTCGAGGAAGTACAGTGACCTTTTTACAGAGAAACTAAACTAAACTGAGCTTCTGTTTACGGTCACATGAGCCACACAAGCTTCCTGTTTGTCACACGCCCGCAGAGAGGGCCGAGGCCTGAGGAGCTTTAAATGAAGTTAGACAAACGTATTTAACTGTACGAACGCTTAAAGCTGCAAGTTTAAACAAATAACACTATCATGGACTATCATGAAGGAAACAAAGTCAGTTTATTTCTCTATAGACGCATTTAAAACAACCAAACTTCCCTAAAGTGCTGTGCAAGCTATGACCAAACTTCCTTGTGTTGCGCTGTGCAAGCTATGTAAATTAAATGAAAATGAGCTGCAACAGGGCAGAGTGAAGACAGAGCAGTTGTGCAGATCGATAAAAACACAAAGGTGGCTGACTGTGATTGGCTGACAGTGACAGACAGGTGGCAGAGTGTCAACGGGGAAAATAAAAGAAAAAGTCTTCCTGGTTGAAACTACGCTACAGCTTCATTACTATTAGAGATTGACCGATTTTTGCAGTTTTTAGTCAATCGGTTATCGGACGATTCTTGCATTTTAATGATTTTATGGTCGGGCACATGTCTGGAGAACCATGTGACTGAAGGACCCTGCACTACGCACTACACACTTTGTTGAAGTGAAAGTGCTTAAAGTGCGTGAGTGCACAAAGGTCCAGGGGGGGTTAAAAAGAGAAGAACTGGGACAGTCCACACTTCTTCGACACAGGCGCTGTGAAAGTCACCAGGTAAAAACATTTAATACAGTAAACATTGCTGTCTGTTAGCGGTGTGTTTGCTAAACTGCTGCTGGGTTTATCTAAAAGTTAATAACCGTTTAATAACAGAGTTTTAACCTGGACAATAGGCACGTTCATTAAAATTTCCATCACTTTAGCTGTTAATGCATTACTTTTTATTTTTAGTTAGCGCTCACTGCTAAGTTGCTAAGAAACAAACGCAGCGTCAGTTCGAAAACATCACAGTGAAATGCATCAGTGGGTAATATACTTCAGTGAAGTCCGCTCTGATCCACGCTGACTGGAAGTGTGCAGTGAAGTTTGTGATGAAGTGTGGTTCCAAACGTTGAAGAGAACTGGGACACACTGCGTATTTGAAGGACAGCAAGTGAGAAAGAGCGAGTATTCGGACAGGGCCTCAGTTTGGGCGCTTACTCTGCAGTTCATAGGAAACAAAATCTACAAAATCTCCATCCATCCATCCATAGATAGGGCGGAGCAAACCCCAGTAAACTGACAGCAGAGTTAGCCAATCAGAAAATGGCGGACGTGACGTTAACAAAGCGACAAGAAAGTGAGCAATGCCGAAAACATCTTTTTTTTTTAAATAAAGGCTTCTAGTGCTGTAAGCTGCTGTGGTTTTAACGACTCGATATGTTTTTGGTCATTTAAAACGGAATTTACCTGCTGAATGAAACAAACTCTCAGCTCCTTGGTCGCCATCTTGATTGTTGTTGTTGAGGAGACGAGTGACGCTGCTCGCGAGGAACACGTGACTTAAATAAACGAATCAAAATGCACGGTACGGGTGGGATTTGAATCCAACCACGGCGGACGGCGGGTGACCAGACTGATATTTATTTCTCTGTATAATAATACAGAGACATATCATTCTGGATTTTACAGGCTACCTACCTACCTACCTACCTGTCTGTCTGTCTCAGCCTGAAAAGCTCAAAACAGCAATAAAAAGATTGTTCTTATCTCTCTGGAACAGAACCTCGTAGAACAAAAAAAAAACAAAAAACAAATATATTTTATAGCTCTCCCAGTCAGACTGAGATGACTTAATGGTTTTCTTACAAAACTCATCTTTAACTGTTCTCTCTGTCACATTCCAACACATTTGTTAGCATTTTAATAAGCGTTACTAAAACAAATTACTATATTATATTGATTTTCTTCATAAAATTAATCAAATCTACACATCTGTACAGAAATTTATTGGCTACCACGTGCTCTGAATTTAAAAAATCAGCATCAGCCACAGAAAAACCCATATCTGTCGACCTGTAACTACTATATCTGGAGTTACATGAGCTGCCTGTTCTTTCCCAGCGAGAGAAATTCCTCAGTTTTTTTCCACCAGAGCAACACAGGACGGGATTTCCCTTTTATCCTCACGCAATTCCGACTGCCAGGAATAATTGAGGCCACCGCGCAGTCAGGAACGTGCAATTACCCCAGGATTGTAGGTTACTGGTTCAACATTTTTACAACAGCTTTTTTCTTGTAGCATCGGTGCAGTAAATGTGAATACTTGCATATGCAGTTACCATGGGCAGTACTTCATGTTGGTAGTACTAGGAGTATGTAGTATGTAGGTCAGTGGGCTGCAGCTGTCACACATTCATCTGTGAGAGAGCGAGGCGTGTGAGGATCTGAGCCACACTGGAGAATGTACCAGGAGTATTTATAGATATTGGTGAACCCTGTGCTGGTATGAAACCTGTTGTACCTATTTTTTAACAAAAGACTGCATTATAAAGACGAAAATCTCTACTGTTGTCTTTATTTCATCCAATAATGAAGCAGGTGTCTGTACAATCGAAAGCAAGGCTAACATTAAAGGTCCCATATTTTGCTTTTTCAGGCTTTCTGAATAGGTTTGGACTCCTTTGCATTAGTATTCATGTTTTATAACTTAAAATATTGTGTATGATTTGTTCACTTTTTTTTTTCTTTCGATTTATGAATGTAAAACGAAAACGCGACTCATGGTTGATTTTTTTCTAGGGCTGCACGATACGGAGAAAACATGCGATATTCGATAACTATGTTGAAAATTGTGATGATAATGTATTGCGATATTTGAAAATAGAGCCTACTTCTCGAACATAGTAAGTTAAATTCACTACATTTCACAAAAATGTAAGTTCCTGTATTTACAAGTCAAAACAGACACAAAATCAAAACTTAACACAGACTAAACCAGGAATAAAACAAGGCTAAGCTGTGACTAAATTAATTAAATTACCACTAAAACTGGACTTTTTAAACATTTTTATTTAGTCACAACACATGTTCTTTTAAGGCTGTGGTGGAAAATGATTCTTCAGTGTAAATCTCTGTCAGATGCTGCAATTTATTTAGATTCTTACGATACGGATATTGCGTTTGCTGATATTGCGATAATTTTGCGATATATTGTGCCTCCCTATTTTTTTTCCTTTTTCAATTTGATACTCAAGACAGACTCGGAGACTGAATTCAATATTTTATTTTTCTTTATTTGTTTAGCGTGACCCAGAAGTTGATCCTGCGTGGCCTGTGTAGCTTACACTTCATTGTCACAACTGATAAAAGTTAAAAGCGTTTCTTAACTCTCTCTTGGACTTAAGCTGGGAACACACTACACGATTTTCTCAGTCGTTACAGATTCTGAAAAGACCAGGAGCTACACACTAACGACTGGTTTCAGCAGATTTAGTTCTGATGACTGAAAGACTGGGGCTCACACATTTAACGACTGCGCCTCACACACTACAAGATCTGTAACTGCAACTGACGCCAAACAAACGCAGCAAACTCTGGCGAGAACTAAATGGTAAACAAACATGGAGCTACCTGGGTCGCTGTTGCCGTTGTGTGCGTAGCTATCTGTTTAGAAAAAGGGAAAGAAAAAAAGGCTATGTATCTAGTTTCGCTTGGGTAGCGCTCAACTTTCTTCGGTGTTTGCCATGGTTGTTTATGTTTTCTTCTTCAAATTTCCGCTTATATTTTCCCGCCGCTTCCTGTTTCTTCGTCTGCGTCCTGACGCTTTTTCCTGTGTCCCATCAACTGTTTTTCATCGGCCGCTGGACTCCATGTATTCCCAGTTGGATGTAAACAGCCCACACTACAGGAGTGTGCTCCAGAGTCGGCTTTAAAATTCAAACATGTTTGATTGCTTGCGACTGACGTCAGGCCAGGTTTTTGCGGCGCACACACTTAACGATTCGAGTCTTTGAACATCACACACTAACGGATTTCAGGGCCGACTGGTGATTACGATTCCCTGCAACTGTTGTTGACTGGTAAAGACTCACTGCAACTGTGAATCGTTATAAAATCGGGCAAAGAAATGTAGTGTGTCCCCAGCTTTAGACCAGTGGTTCTCAACTCTTCTGTGCGGAGACAGATAACATTCGCTGATATTCCTGACCCTCCATCCGCTGTAGGCCTACCCCTCTCTCGCTGTCTGTGGTGTCGATGTCTCTTTTTATTTGTTAAATTTAATAACTTTTATGGTTTAATGTTTGTTCTGAAATTCAGAGCAGACACACTGAGGATTTTTATTGTCACTAGAGCAGTTTACGTCCAGCCTGTCCATGTGATGCTTAAATGAGTTGTAGTGGGGTAAATGAAGCGGCCTTCATCGCCCCCTGGTGTCTCTGGGCTGAAAGTGACACTTGTAAGCCTGAGCGCCGCTGACCTGGTGTCACAGAAGCCTCGGGTCTCGTGAGAAAGCGGCACATCGCAGTTAGCAAAACAACAAGCTAGCCATGGCTTTATTTCTTGATTTTTGTTATGGCAGAAAACAACTTTGTGTGGATACGAGGAGGGGAAAAACGAAAGTAAAGACGAGCGAGGGATCACAGGAGACTCAGCTGGACTTGGGAGTGACTTGGGAGTGTTTCTGAGGCACTCAAAAAGATTGGAATTATTAAAAAGTCTTTATTATCACATGGCTGGTGAGTTTAAACAGTGCCAACGCTTTTCGGCTCTTAGGCCTTCATCAGGGCAAACTGGAGACGCTGCCAGGATGCAGCTTTTGACCCTGGCCTTGGTCACATGCACAGCAGGGGCTGGCTCTCAGTCGCCTGGTACATGATGTAAGCCAGGATACAAACAACTCATTACTTAAAAAGATTAAGACAAAATTTCTTTACTATACATCTTAATAAATATACTTTTTTACAAAAACATACATATAGTACTTGAATGAGGGAAGCTATTCCCTAGAGAAAGGGGGAAAAAACAAGTTCCCCATTCAGACCTGGATATTGTGTAGCTTTGAGAGCATAAATCCAGAAGGACTCTCTCTGTAGGAGCTTCTTAAGCCCATCACCTTGTCTTACAGACTCATGAATATGTTCAATACCACATATTTTTAGAGTATACCGCCTTGTGGATGCCTGATCCCGTCAGACCTCAGAAGCTAAGCAGGGTAGGGCCTGGTCAGTACCTGGATGGGAGACCGCTGGGGAACACCAGGAAGCTGGTGTGAATGTGAGTGAGTGGTTAGTGGTGGTCGGAGGGTCCGTTGGCGCAGATGTGTGCAGCCGCGCTTCTGTCAGTCTACCCCAGGGTAAACTGTGGCTACAAAATGTAGCTTACCACCACCGAGTATGGAGTGAATGAAATACCCCTTCCCTACTGTGTGTAAAGCGCTTTGGGTGACATGTGTCATAGTTAAAGCGCTATATAAATACCTTTCCCTTTCCCCTTTCCCTACCATGGTCAGTGTTTTCATAATGCTTTTTTACCAGTGTTGATGCTGATCACTACACTGAAGAGCACCATCATTTTAACAAACTCATCACATCCAAGTAGCGCTCTTGCATGCTACGCTTTGTTTACGATAGTGTTTTACTCTGAAATGTAGGGGGCGCTCCAGAGAGGAAATTGAGGCAAAACAGTGCTCTAACGTCTACAGCTAGCATTTCTCTTGTCCAGGCTAACAGTGGAAAACCTTAAACATTAAAAACAGATGCTTCCTGCAGCATTCGCCCACTCCTCCGGGGATAAAGTTAGAGCACCGTTCTGTCATCTCCCGCCTGTGGTTTGCCCTGCTCCTAGCTGTAAATGTGTATGTATGTGAGGAATCTGAACCATGCCCACTCCGTCGTCACTCATTATCTTTATTTATGCACTGCACAGACAGCACTTCACACAGACAGCTGCAGAGGCCTCATGTTGACAAGACTAATCTGCTGTAGGACCCACAGCCCGCTCTCAGGGGACTGGGAAAGGTCATGGTTTACTGCTGAGGCTCTTAACACATTAGGAAAAAGTGTGCTTCTCCTCCAGCAGTGCTCAGTTTGTCCTCTCTGGGCAATAATTTATATCTAATTGTTTTTTGCTTCAGAGAAAAAAAAGGTAACCCAGGATTTCTCCAGCCTGGAAACTTTCCTTTTCAAAGCAGGACAGTCTGGTTCCTCACTCACAGTGAAGCTTTTCTCCACGATCGTTTTGGAAGCGGTCTATCACCGCCGTTTATCTGCAGCGCGTTTTACAGACTTTAAAAAGTAACCAAGATGGCTGTGGCTTATACAGAGTGGATGTAATAACCTCTCCTCTCTCCTGATAAATCTGGAATTACAGGAAGAAGGTAATGAGGGACAGAAATTATTGGGATTTGCTCAAAACAGCCAGACTCTCTTTTCTAAAGCAGGAGAGTCTGGTTCCTCAGCCACAGAGAGCCGTTTCCTGTCGACTTACATGATTCTGGCCTATCACAGCCATTTATCTGCAGCTCGTTTTATAAAAGAGGAAGATAATCTCCTCTCAGAAATAACCAAGATGGCTGTGGCTTATACAGAGTGAATGTAATAACTTCTCTCTGATTAACAGCGTTTAGGTCTTTCCTTCGTCTCCTGTTGGTTCTGCTGAAATCCTCGTTGTTGTTCAGTCCTCTGTGGGATTTTTGTCTTCGTCCTGTTTCCATTTTAACAACAGTAAAGTCCCTCTGACGTCCCACGTAACCACCACATTCAAACAAACCCACTTTTTCTTTCACAAGTCTTTGTACAACTGGCTTCTGCTGCTGTCCCCGCTCACAAATAAGGACAGAGCTGCTCACAATACACAGGATTCTGGAGTTTTATCAAAAAAACCTGCATCCTGGCCAGGCTAGACGTAGACTTAGATAGACTTTATTGGTCCACAAGGGAAATTGGTTTCTCATATTTGACTGTTTCTGCTGAACACACGCTCAGTGCAGTTACAGTCTCTGCTCCACTTGGCCCATAACAAAAGCACGCCTCGATAAACAGACTGCACCTGGTATTTGGGTTGAATTACATCATCGTACAGAGACAGAGACCCGCAGCTCTGACAGAGTCCCAGTTTAAGGAAACCCGAGGCCTTAATGTAGACTTTCTGGAGAAATATAACTTTACCAGCAGCAGCAGCAGTAGTTTTTGTATGGATCCAGATTTTTTCTTAAGGATTCTTTATCATTTGACAGGGAAGTGGAGGTCTGTGGTAGGTTAAATATAAAACACTTGATGATGAACTATGAAGCTAATTCTGAATAAAAGTTTCCACAGCTGTGACTCGACTTCCTGTTTTTACTTTTAGCCTGAAAACTTCCACCACCATTTTCCTCTCAGTGTGACTCCTCTCTAATGATAGCTCCTCTGTCGCTGAGTGCACCACAAACAGAGCTCAGAGGGACTTAATTTGCAGTTTAGCAGCACCATCCACACTGCAGCTTCTTCTTCCATCTACAATTAAGCAAAAGAAAAGCACTGTTCCTCTCCTCTGTTATGTATTTTGTTTGGTTGGATCTGTCTTAGCCCTGTGGCGTTTGTAGCAGAAGTGAAAGTCAGCGTTGCACCAACATCACGGGAAGCCTGAGGTCTGAAGTCAGTGGATAAACAGCAGGAGTCCACAGTTTTAAAAGGACAGCAATCAAAGAGAGTTACACATAATGTCCTCTCCACAGATGGTAGCGTTAGTATAAGGCTAACTTCTCTTTACCTTTCCTTATGAGCATTTCATTTACACCCATTAAAATGTTCCAGGTGGCAAAGTAGTTAGCTTCTTCCTGTGTCTGGGTGGGTTTCCTAACCTGGCAAAAGCCACATTGAAATAACATTAGCACAGAGTTGCTAACGTGATATCAATCTGTAATGGCTCTCTTTGAAAATGTTTGTAAAGGGGCGGGACATTCAGAACAAACAAACTACTGAAATCTCTTTAGTAATAATTTCATTGTGAAGTTTGTGTGAAAATGCCCCGTTGACGACTGTGTGGCGTCACTTGGAGGTGCGTGGATAAAGCGCCGACAGTAAACGCTACAACAGTAAAACAACACAATAAAGACGTTTGAACATTTTTGCTGTTTTTGTAAATGTAGAGCAGCATACTTTACATTTTTCTGCGTCGCCCTGTTGTTAACAAGTATCGCTAAAAGTGCTGTTCCTGTCCGCAAACCTAAAACCCTCCCACTACACCGCAGGTCCAAACCCAAATCAGCAGGAGCCTGACGAGATGGACTGTCATAAGTTTGCGAACTCACAAAGTTTATGACAATCCAGCTGCTGTGCACGGTTACTGGTTTCCTCCATCAGCCTAAAACACGCACAGCAGGCTGCCACAGTCGGCGGCAGTGAGGGACATAAAGAAGAGAATAATATGAAAGAAACTCAACCAGAGCAAACAATCCAGTTCTACAACGTTACTGTTATACCTAAGGTTGACGTGAGTACTGCTTATTTTTCCTCAGTATCTTTCAATTTTCCTGAAATATCTCTTAATTTTTCTAAATATCTCCTAATTTTCCTGAAATATCTCTCAATTTTTCTTAATATCTCCTAATTTTCCTGAAATATCTCTCAATTTTTCTTAATATCTCCTAATTTTTCTGAAATATCTCTCAATATCTCCTAATTTTCCAGAAATATCTCTCAATTGTCCTCAATATCTACAAATTTTCCTGAAATATCTCTCAATTTTTCTAAATATCTCCTAATTTTCCTGAAATATCTCTCAATTTTTCTTAATATCTCCTAATTTTTCTGAAATATCTCTCAATATCTCCTAATTTTCCAGAAATATCTCTCAATTGTCCTCAATATCTACAAATTTTCCTGAAATATCTCTAAATTTTTCTCAATATCCCCTAATTTTCCTGAAATATCTTTTAATTGTCCTCAATATGTTTTTTATTTGAGCGGCAGCTTGTCATCATAGCGTGATGGTGCGTCTGAAGCCAGATCAGTTCAGAACCACTGCTCTAAAATATTCTGCACATTGCTTTTATCTATGGTCACAAACCAGGCCTTTAAAAGCATTTAAACAAAGCAACGCTGGGGGATTAAATTTGTGTAGATACCAAATGAAAGCGTGCAGCCAGGTCTCAGTTATTACCTGTGTATGAAGTTATTTATAGACATCAGTAAAACAAAGATCTCTGTGTGAGGTGGCATTGGGGAAGTAAACATGCAAATTAATGGTTGGTGGCGGTGCCATAAAATTTCAGCCAAACTGTGCACGTGCTGGTCCCAAGCCTGGTTACGGAAGGGCATCCAGAGTAAAAATATGACTAAGAAAGCAGAATGGGACTTTTTATTTTCTTCAGTATGTGGCCCTGAGTGAAAAAACCTTGAACTTTCCTGGAACATGAGGTTCAGTTCCCTCAAACAGTCCCAGCAACACACTTTGTCCCAGTCCCAAGCCTGGATAATAGGGCTGCGCAGTACATCGCAAAATTATCATCATCGCAATATCAGCAAACGCAATATCCATATCGCAAAAAACGCACAAACTTCTCTTCCATCTGACAGAGATTTACACTGAACAATCATTTTCCACCAGAGCCTTCAATAAAAATGTTTAAAAAGTCCAGTTTTAGTGGTAATGTCCTCAATTTAGCCTTGTTTTAGTCTGTGTTAAGTTTTACTTGTGAATACAGGGACTTAAATTTTAGTTTAGGGTGTTTAAATTAAGTTACTGCGTTATAATAGCAGGTCCTGTTTTAAAATACCACAAAAATATCGCAATATTTAACATAGTTATAGAACATCGCAAGCTTTTTCCCAGAGTTGTGCCAGTTTGTTGTAGCAACCCCTGAAAGAAAGGGGGCAGCCAAGAGCGACTTAAAACAAAAACATTCTGGTCTTTCTCTGCCTGTTTTTCTATAATTTATTAAAAAGTTAAGTTCCTTATATTTTGGAGCGTTATCGGGGCAGCCACAAAGTCTTGAGAGCATTAAATATTATAATAAGTATTAAATTTGATCTCGTCAAACTCAACGCCTTAAAAGTATTAAACATTATGACTTAGGCGTTAAATTTTGTTCATCTAGGTCTTAAAATTTGTCAAAACATTATCTTAATGTTATAATAAAATTAGAGTCACAGCAATAACAAAATATATTTATTGAAGAAATGTATGATTTATTTATTCTTGTGCTGTCAGTCTCTGGTTGTTTAGTCCAGTGGCTCTGAACTGGACTCATGCCTCACAGCAAGAAGGTCCTGGGTTCGATTCCCAGATCGTGTGGGGTTTCCCAGACTCCTGGACTCCCTTATGAATGAGATTCTGAATCTCAGTGGGACTTTCCTGGTTAAATAAAGGTCAAATTAAAAAATAAAATGAATTGATCGCTCTGTAATGACAGGATGTGACCCAAATAAAAACGATACTGAGGAAGAGATATTTCAGGAAAATGAAAAGATACTGAGGTTTTATATTTGCCTCCACACTGAAGCCAGTTTATTGTACAAGCAGGCAATCCAGGTCTGACAGAAAACCCATGAGATGGCATCATTGTGATATCATAAAAAACACAAGCTTTTTACATTTGAAAATTGTTAAAATGTTAGTATTTTAAAATAGTTTTTTAAATGTTTGAATTGTGTGTGACCGTTGTTCTCAGTTCCAGCGCTCGAGCCTCTGTCGGTGGAGACTGAAGCATCTTTGGCCAGTCCTGCTTCTCTTTTAAAGCCCAAACTGTCAAGGTCAAGGTTTATTTCTATAGCACATTTAAAAACAGCCACTGCTGCACCAAAGTGCTGTACAATTCACTAAACAATGTGAAATAAGAGACAACATAACACAAATTGAAAATAAGGACACAATAATAGACTATATAACACAACAATAAAAACACAATTTATGACTAAAACACTACAACCAGAGATCAAAGGTAAAACAAGAAAATAATAAAATAAACAATAATAAAATGTCCAGCTCAGCTTGTATTAAAAGCCAATGCAAAGAGGTGTGTTTTTAGCAGCGATTTGAAACTCCCCATGGATGTAGCAGCTCTGATGTGCAAAGGGAGAGAGTTCCAAAGTTTTGGACCTGCAACTGCAAAAGCCCTGTCTCCTCTGGTTTTTAGTCCAGACCTGGGACAGTCTCGAAGCAGCTGAGGACCTCAGTGCTCTGACTGAAGTCTGCCAAGTCAGCAATTCTGTAAGAAAATAAGAGATTTAAAAACAAACAATAAAATCTTAAACTGAACTCTAAAAGCAACAGGCAGCCAGTGGAGGTTTAGTAGCGCAGGAGTAATGTGGTCCTTGCGTCTCTTCCCTGCTCTTGCAAACTGTGGAACTCCCTTCCCACTGAATTAAAACTGCACTTAAACATGAACATCTTTAACAGAGCTCTAAAGCTGTGGCTTAAATCAGGGCAGAGGTGTTCTCAGGAGAATTCCATTGCTTAATTGAAAATTTTGTCTTGTGTAAAATTTCTCAGTGGTCCTGTTTTATTGTTTAGATATTTACATTTCTTCTCTTTTAGAAAAGCCTCCTATGGACAGGTGTTGAGAATTAGCATTGTGCTGTAACACTTGAACTGTGCACCTGGTTTGTCCGATAGAACAGAATAACTTTATTGTCATTGTACATAATACAACAAAATTGAGTGTAATCCTCCTCCGGTGCAAGTGCAAATAAATAAATAAATGAATAAATAAAATAAAATCAATAAAAACAACAATAAATAAATGAAGATAAAAGTGCAACATTAAAAACACGCACACATCCATACTCAAGTTATTTCATGGAGTCCTAATATATGGCACAAAGGAGTGAAAATATAGCATTAAAAAGGCACTCAAGTTCCGGCAGCATTTAAAACCGTGATAGCTCTTGGATAAAAACTGTTTTTTATTCTGTTTGTCCTTGTTTTAAAAGTTCTGTATCTTCTGCCTGAAGGCAGCAGTATAAACAGTGAATGTCCGGGGTGGGATGGGTCCCGTAAAATATTTAATGCTTTTTTCAAACAGCGGGAACTGTAGAGTTCTTCCAAAGATGGGAGAGGGCGGCCAATGATCTTCTGGGCTGTGGTGGTGACCTCTGGAGCGCTTTCCTGTCCGCAACTGTGCAGCTGGAAAACCAGGCACAGACACAGTGTATCTGTGACGTCCAGATCAAATAAATACATAAAATAAAATTAAACAATACTCACGTCAACCTTATGTACGACAGTAATGTTATAGAACTGGATTTTTTTTGCTCTGGTTGAGTTTCTTTTATATGATTTTATTCTGTGATTTATTTTTAAAAATTAAACTTTCTTTTTTTTGCCCTGACAAAGGCCTGCAACCCACTTTTGGGTCCTGACCCACCAGTTGAGAACCACTGGCTTCGTTGATTAATCGGTGACGTCTTTCAGTTCAGTTCAGTTTATTTCCCATTTGCAGTAAAAAAAACACACACATTGGAAAACAGAGCTCAAAGTGCACTGCTAACATTTAAACAAACACAAAAAACACAAACCTAAAAAAACAACACATGGACTGATACTAAAAACACATAAATGCTAAGAAACAATAAAAATAAATCTCAATAAAAGACATAACTAAAACAATAAGGTTCCTAAGGTATTTCAAAGTTTATTGGTCGATAAGTTGCATGAACTCTTTGCACCAATAAAGATGGTTTAATTTATGACTTTATAATATTTATTTTTCATTTTATTTAAGCGAGCATAGATGATTTTTAGATAGCAGTATATTTTACAGCCAGATTTTCTAAATGTTTTATCTCCTAACCTCCACAGCGACTGCACGAGCGTTGGAACACGAGTGTTTGTTTACAGCCGGCATCAGCAGAGATTCACCTAAACCTAGACCTGCATTGTTTGTTTGCGCGACCTTTGACCTAGTTCCCCACACAGACCCAGTCACATGCACAGTCCCTAAATGTGAGCAAACATCTGTCCTCCTGCTGTTGGTAGCATTAGCAAACTGACTGCTGTACAGTTGAAATGGTTCAACAGATAAAGAAAAAAGGCATTTTTTTCAAACGATAAGATAAACGTTACCTGTCCAGCAGAAACTTGGCGACCAATGCATCGTCTGAAGCCCTTTCTGTTCCTACAGCGCACGCCGTCCTTTGAAGGAATCGCCAATAACCACACAGGTTTTATTCTGCTCTTCTACAGTTTTTCTCCTCCTCCTCTGGTTCACTTCAAAAACAGTTTTCCTTTTGTGACCGCCCGGTTCACGGTTTTCCTCAGCCATTGTGCTCTTTGAAGTCAGGCTGTCCCCGTTAATATAAAGTCACTTGTTTGTGTAAAACTCTGGTAAACTTTGGTTGATTAATTGCTGAACTGGGCATAGTTTTGGTAAACTACAGCCTTAATTTATTCATGATTTTTTAATGCAGCACTGGCTTTCGTCCGTATTAGACTTTTAAAATAAAACTCTTTATAGTTTCAGAGTAGTGCGGATAATTCCTCAGTGTAAAATACAGATTATTGTTCTGTTATTGACGATGCTGGCATTAAATTTCACTCTAAGCGGCCTGAGAAAGTCTTAAAAAAGTCTTAAATTCCACAAACCTGGAGCTACCCTGATTGTATTTTTTTAAGTACCACTGCATTAAATGTTGTGTTTTTATTTGTTTCAGATCCTGAAGTCGTCCAGTGCCCAGTCTCCCATTAAAGAGCGCTGTCGGGGGAAGTCCCTGTCTCCGAGAAGACGACAGAGCAGCCCCCAGCGACGCTTCACGCGCAGAGACAAATCGTACGTCCACTCGCTCACAAACCTGCGAAATATCTTCTTTCACTGCATTGTTTCTGTGACAGGAGCGGCACAGTAATGGCTGTGGGCAGAGGAAGGAAGTGAAGGGGACTTTTTGACTTTAGTTTGTACAGAGCAGCTGTAGTTTTCACTTCTACTTCTTTTACAGAAGTCTGGACAAATTAACGGAAGAGGATTAGGGCCATTGTAAAAAAAAATATTTTTGAGGGTTAAGTTCTGAGATTAAAGTCAGAATTCTGAGAAAAAAAGTCAAAATTCTAAGATTAAAGTCAGAATTCTTCCACTGTGTCTGCACCTGTGGTTCCCGCCTGCGCTGCACAAATGAACATGACTCAGGTTTGATCCTTCCAGGCACTTGTAGTGAAACTACGGTAGCCTGTAAGGAAGGCTTCTGCTATGAAATATTACATATTGTATGTAAAAATTAAACATTTTTACCCACAGAAACATACAAGAATGCACTTAAACACTTATTGGGGAAGTAGTCACCTTTTATTTAATTCGCTGCTTAAGAATTTGCGCTCTGTTTATTGTTGCCACAGCGACGGCCCGTCCATTACTGTCGCTGCAGCAACAGCGCAAGAGAAAGTGCTCTAGAACGTATAAGAAATGTATTTTCTGAAACAAACAAAGACAACATCACAACCTCATCAATAATAATGCATTTATATATTTATTGTATGGATTTTGTACTCTTTTTCTTGCACAACGTCAGTCCTTACAGGCACCCATACTTCTGACTTTAATCTCAGAATTCTGACTTTAATCTCAGAACTTAACCCTCAAAAAAAAATTTTTTTTAACAATGGCCCTAATCCTCTTCCGTACAAATGAAATGGTTGCTCAGACTTGATTTAATAATCTTAGGCTGCTTTAGGGAGGTCATGATTAATGTAAGATGAAATATTGCGATTATACCATTGTAAAGATATATACAGTGAAGCCCGAAATTATTCATACCCCTGGCAAATTCTGACTTAAAGTTACTTTTATTCAGCCAGCAAGTTTTTGTTTTGTTTTGACCGGGGGAAAAAAGCTGAGAAATAATTATTTTCCACAATCGTCTTATTATCTTTCGGGAGAAGCCTGTATCATTTCCAGTCAAATAAATTCCGGTTCAAACAGTAGGCTCTAGTTTCAAATATCGCAATAATATCGTTATCGCAATTTTCAACATAGTTATCGTATATCGCATGTTTGCCCAGTATCACAACAACAGTCGCCTCAAAGGGCTTCACAAACTGTTCATCAAACATAAACACACAATCAACACAAACAATAACTTAAACGAAACAGACCCAGGACGTCCCTGTCCTTAGACCCTCCTTCTCTTAAGGAAAAACTCCTAAAAAAACAGCTGTAGGGAAAAAGAAGAAACCTTATGGAGACTACGTTGAATGGACAGACTGTAAATGTGTCCAGGACTGTCCAATAAAGCCCATTAGCTCATCTTTAGGAACATAGTTGTGAATAAAAGTACAGTTGGTTAATCCTGACATCCCCAATGGTCTTTGTTGGCTGAAGCGTATCCCAGCAGCAGCTGTGGGCCTGAGGCGGGGCTCACCCTGGAGTCCCAGCGCTAACACTAATGCCCGGTTCACACGGCAAGATCTTAAAATTGTCGGAAGATTTTCAAAACCTGAGACACCCCACACACGGCGATAAAAAATCAAAGCTATCCCAGGTTTGGTCCTACAGTGTGTGGCAAAGACAACACACCACACACCAACAGATTTCACTCACCAACGTTCCCAGGGTCAGACGGGAAATATCGCAAAACCTCACGAGATTAAACGTGACTTCGGCGTACGCAAACATGGCGGACGACGAAGAAGCAGCTGCTATTTCTAACAGAGAAAAAACAATACAAAAAGAAAAGGCGTTGGTTAAAGGAGTGGAACATGGCCATGACAGCTGTTTGGATTCTGGATTCCCCTCCGTGCTTTCGTCATATCCCCGATTTGAGACGGGAGCGGTCCCGACGTCGTTCCGAGCAGACCAGAGCACTCTGAACACACCGCACACAGCAGGAATATCTGATCACATTATCTTTAGTGCCATTACGATAATCGGGGCGTCCTTGAGATTGTCGGATGGGGAGAATCGGGTCAGAAATCGGAAGAATTATCTTGCCGTGTGAACCAGGCATTGGAGACAACCACAGCGCTAACCCTAACCCTTTTGCCTTTTTAAAATTGCGTTATCCACCAACTTCTAGCTCTGACCTTTGTATTAAACCAATGTGATCCTGCGGTGATCTGTCACAGGCCTCACTAAAAACTCCTCTTGCAGAAGCTCCAGGTCACACAGAGGTTATTTGTGGGTGTTTTTGATGCTCTCATGAGAATTCATCACTCTGACATCGTCCTGACATCGTCCTGACATCGTCCTGACATCGTCCTGACAGTCAGAGTTAAACCAGAGCTGACAGAGCGAGCGCCGCAGACAGTAATCAGCGTCTGCAGCTGTCAGCGGTGTGTTCAGGGACACTCTGTCACCAGCACTGTCTGTGTGGCTTTTGTTTGTCTTTTTAAACCAATCTCCTCTGGAACAGCAGCAGGTTTTACAGCCTTTGAAAACATTATGTGACTAAACAGAATGTTTTTAATAAGAACTCTACTGGTGCCATAAAGAAACAGGAGACCAGCAGAGGGCAGCAGAGAGCAGCTCTTTTTAACAGAATCTGAGAAAAAAGAGCTTTTTATTTCCTTCAACATTTTGTATGATCAGATTTTTTTCCCAAAGTAAAAATGTCTGTGAGGTCCTCAGAGTCCCAGCAGAGACCTGTCCCTGAGGTTCTCAGAGTCCCAGCAGAGACCTGTCCCTGAGGTCCTCAGAGTCCCAGCAGAGACCTGTCCCTGAGGTCCTCAGAGTCCCAGCAGAGACCTGTCCCTGAGGTCCTCAGAGTCCCAGCAGAGACCTGTCCCTGAGGTCCTCAGAGTCCCAGCATAGACCTGTCCCTGAGGTCCTCAGAGTCCCAGCGGAGACCTGTCCCTGAGGTCCTCAGAGTCCCAGCGGAGACCTGTCCCTGAGGTCCTCAGAGTCCCAGCGGAGACCTGTCCCTGCGGTCCTCAGAGTCCCAGCGGAGACCTGTCCCTGAGGTCCTCAGAGTCCCAGCAGAGACCTGTCCCTGAGGTCCTCAGAGTCCCAGCAGAGACCTGTCCCTGAGGTTCTCAGAGTCCCAGCAGAGACCTGTCCCTGAGGTTCTCAGAGTCCCAGCAGAGACCTGTCCCTGAGGTCCTCAGAGTCCCAGCAGAGACCTGTCCCTGAGGTCCTCAGAGTCCCAGCAGAGACCTGTCCCTGAGGTCCTCAGAGTCCCAGATGGTTCATATGGGACCAACGTCAGAGATGTGCTGTGGTGCTAAACCATGGAGAGACTTGTACACAAGCAGAGATGTTTTAAAGTCTGTTCTCTGAGCAACAGGAAGCCAGTGCAGAGACCTGAGGACAGGACTAATATGGTCGTACTTCCTGGTTTTAGTCAGGACCCAGCAGCAGTGTTCTGGACGTCCTGCAGCTGTCTCACAGCTGGTTTAGTGAGTCCAGTGAGCAGACCGTTACAGGAGTCTAACCTGCTGGAGATGAACACATGAATAAGTCTCTCTAGGTCATGGTTTAGACAGTAAACCTTTGATTCTGGCAGTGTTTGTGAGATGGTAAAATGCTGATGATGTTATAGATTTAATGTGAGTTCAAGTCAGAGTCCAGGATTACCTCGAGATTTCTAACCTGACTTGGTTTTAGTGAAAGAGACTCGAGCTGACGACAGACACCTTCTCTTTGTTTCTGTGGACAAAGATGATTATTTCAGTCTTGTCTGTGCTGGAGAAAGTAGTTTCTCATCCACTCATTCATCTGCTGGGTGCAGTTTTCAACTCCTAATTTATCAATTTTTTCAAAAAGTCTATGGGAGGAGGAGTAATTAGTTTTCAGAAAAACCAGGAACATGATCTGTCTCTGTCTGTGGACTCTGTTACATTAAATCATTACATTAATCATTTATGTATTTGAACCTGTTTGTTTTTTTCCCCTTTATTTCGTCCCAGTTCACAGAGTTTGGGCTTGGTTTGCCTCGGGTTCACGCAGGACTCAGACTGGTCTTGGTCATGACTAGTACGGTCCTGACTGAAACTCTACTGTGCACTCGTCTCAGCTTCGTGCAATTCCTTCTCTCAGTTTCTGTTCCCTTTTCTCTCGACGTCACTTTATTTAAAAATATCTGAAGACGACGAAGCCCTCTCAAATACACACAGCAGCAGTAATATTTCAAAATACATTTAGGGACTTTTTCACTGTGGACCATTACTGCGCAGTATCACGCTCGTATTTTGACACAGCAGTACATTTCCGCCTTGTTTTTTTCGCACTTCACACAGAAACAGGAAGTGTCTGTGTGTGGTTTAGTCGCTCTGTTGTGCGACAGAGGAACTAAAACCTAACGCCTGTGTCTTTTTCTGTGTGAAAAAACAGCGTGAGAGGAGAGGAGCAGTAGAAGTAGTAGTAGTAGTAGTAGAAGTAGGAGTAGTAGTATTATGAGTAGTAGTATTAGAAGAAGTTGTCGAAGTAGGAAAAGTAGAAAGATTAGTGGTGGCAGTAACAGTAGTATTAGCAGTAAACCGGAGTAGTAATAGTAGCTTTAGTAATATCAGTAGTAGCAGCAGCAGTAGTAACAGTAGTAGTGGTAGTAGTAGTAGAAGTAGTAGTAGTAGTTGTAGTAATAGTAGTAGTAGCAGTAGGAGGAGTAGTGACAAGTAGCAGTAATATTAGCAGTGCAGCAGTAGTAACAGTAGTAGTTGTAGTAGAAGTAGAAGTAGTAGTAGTAGGATGATTAGTAGTAGCAATAGTAGTAGTATTAGCAGTAAACCTTAGTAGTAGAAGTAGTAGTAGTAGTAGAGGTAGTAGTAAACAGTAAGAACAGCAGCAGTAGCAGTAAATATTCCTCGTGTTGTGTTTGAGAAAGTGAAAGTGTTCTTCTCTGAGAAGCCAAACGTTTTTCTCTGTAAATTTAAATATAAACAGACACACAGAGACACACAGAGACAGAGCAGAGAGACAGAGACAGAGACAGAGACACAGAGACAGAGAGACACAGAGACACACAGAGACAGAGACAGAGACAGAGAGAAGCCGAGTCCAGCTCTGACAAACCACAGACTCTGAAGTGAAGCAGAAAAAGAGCTTCCTCCTCTGAGCTCAGACCTGCAGTCAGCAGAGTCCAGGCTCAGTCAGCAGTGGGTTAACTCTGAGACAGAGCTGCAGAGACAAACTTCACATCACACACAAATGAATAAATGTTCATTATTATGGCAGATTTTAAGTATTTTTTACTCCTAAGTTAATATTAGATGTGCAGACTTTGGTGCATTTGGTGTGGGACTGAACTGGCTTTAAAGAGCAGCTAAACCCTGAAACTACTTTTTTTTATTTTACTTTTTAGTTTTTAACAGTGCTATGGTTTGTATAAACTTTAATTCTACAGCGTTTGGCCTGAAAGTGTCAGAGTGCTGAGTAAAACGTGCAACAGACGAGACATTTGCATAGGTAAAGCCGCTCATGGCGAGGCAAGGCAGGTTTTTTTGTCAAGCACAGAAGACTCACGGTGCCCATATTCAAAAAACAAAAAACTGTCTCCTTAGATTTCTAGAAAAACATTTAAAAACACCAAACGTTGGCTAAAAAAATATAACTGTAATTCATTCCAAACTTAATGTAAACAACCTCTGGGGGGGGGCTGCAGTACCTTTGCGGCCCACCAGGGGGGAACCATTGGTATAGCACAATTCATACACAGAGTAATTCAAAATACTTTCCAGGGAAAAGAAAGACAAAATACTTTCACTTTCAGTTTCTGACAGTCTTTATTATTGTACTTTTTACCTCAGTGGCACAGAGGGGCTTAAGTTTTAGTAACAGTACAGCGTTTCCCTTTAATTCCCTTTAATTGAATTAAGCCTAAATAATCGTGTTGTCTTTTTTTATAATGATTATATCTACACACGAAACACCATTTCTACGTATAAACTGTAGCTGGTGAAAACCCTTAGCGGTCGACCAATGTGGGTTTTTCGATGCCGATTTTTAAAATTCAGAGCAGCCGATGGCCGATAAACACTGCTGATTTTTTGGGACTGGTATGTAGGGTTGAGTTGCATAATTTTATGAAAGAAATTAATATTATATAGCCATTTGTCTTAGTAATGCTTATTAGAACGCAAACAAATGTGACAGAACAGTTAAAGATGTATTTTTTTTTAACATTAAGACAATTTTGATCAAACTTGCTGTGCAGGTAGAGCTTGGGGAGAGTTACAAAACGCATTTATAAAATCTTTGTTCTACAAGGTTCTATGCCAGACAAATGAGGAAAATCTTTTTATTGACATTTTTGAGCTTTTCAGGCTGAGATAAACAGATTTTGGATGTTTCCTATCAACTGCTTCTTCTGAAAATCTTGCTTCTCGTGGCTTTTTAATGTTTGCGGTGGTGTCTCTACTCATTTATTTGTCATAAAATAAAGTTACTTAGACGGTGTTTACACCTGTAGCTTGTATCAGTGCCATTTTGCCGTCAAAACAGTAACTTCCTGTTTCTTTTTGCTGTGGTTGTTGTGGCGGGAGGCAGGAAAGTAAGAGTCCAAACTGCTACAAGATGGATGGGGAAGCTGGTGTCCTTCAGTCACATGGTCGTCTGGACATGAGCCTGACCAATTTAAAAAAATAATAATAAAATAAAAAATCAGCTTTAAGGGGAAACAATTGGCCGATTGCCTATTGACTAAAAAAGGCAAAAATCGGCCCGATATATTGGTCGAATTCTAATGCTAACTTTTGAAAAACACTGTCAGACTGAAATAAAACAGAGAGCAGCTCCCACACACGTCCGGCACTGCTGCTGCTGCTCTACTTTGCTGTGCATGTGTCACGTACTTCTGCAAACGCGATAATGCTGCCGTTTTATTTTTAGCGCAATGCAGAAGTCGAGTGCCGGCGCGCACCAGAGACAAAGAGCCACTCACAGAGCTCTTACTGTTATCAGCGAGCACTGAGCCGCCCGACACTGACGCAGAGACACTCGGGTTAGAAACTGCTGCAGACAGTCAGGCACAGGCACAAAAACCTCCCACCACAACAACCACAGCCACAGGAAACAGGAAGTGACTGTTCAACAGCCAAATGGCAAAACCTACTAAGCCTTTACACCGCACAAGTTTTATTATTTTACAACAAATAAATGCCCTCAAACATTAAAAAAGCCCTAAGATAAATGCATTTTTTGGGGAAGTAGCAGTAGTTGTGGTAACAGGAGTAGTAGCAATAATAATAGTAGCAGTAGTGGTAGAATTACTAGTTGTAGTTGTAGTAGTAGTAGTAGTGGTAGTTGTAGTAGTTGCAGTGGTAGTAGTAGTAGCAGTAGCAGCAGTGTTAATAGTAGTAGCAGTAGTAACATTTGTAGCACTTGTATTAGTAGTAGCCATAGCAACAGTAGTAGCAGTAGTAGTAGTAGTAGTAGAAGTAATAGTAGTAACAGTAACTCATTTTGAAGGTTGTATGTGTTGTCATAGAAGTATGAATATCAGCAGCAAAAGTACTACAGTACTAGCTACAGTAGTAGTAGTGATGGTAGTAGTAGCAGTAGCAGCAGCAGTAGTAGTAGTAGTGGTAGTACTAGTAGTAGAAGTAATAGTAGTAACAGTAACTCTGGTAGTAGCAGTAGAAGTTGTGTTTGTAGTAGAATTGTAGGTGTTTAGAAGAAGTGGTCATAGAAGTAGCAGCAAAAGTAGTAGTTACAGTAGTAGTTGTGGTGGTAGTAATAGTAGTAGCTGTAGTAGTGCAACAGTAGTAGTAGATGTAGTGATAGTAATAGTAGTAGTATCATGAGTATTCAAGTATTTTGGAGATCTATGCAGTAACTATCTCGTTTTCATTAGGTCTATGGAAAGATTATTTTTAACTTAGATATTTATGGATTTGTGTGTCCTTCTCCTTCAGCAGTGCTCAGTTTGTTTCTCTCTGTGTCTACTGCGTTTGTACACAACACTGTGGGGAAATGATCTGTACGTCAGGAGAAACACCCACAGAGACGGCAGTTTGTGGAGCAGCAAAAATGTTCTGATGCAGCTTCAAAAGAAAACTGACTCAACGAAATAATGAGAGGAAGAGGAGAGAGAGGAAGGATCAGAGAGGATTAATGTGGAGAGTTCAGGCTAAAGCTGAGGAAACTGACAGAGCTGCACTTTCACCACACACTACCACAACAGACTGGTTTTAAACAATTATACAGTGACAGAAGCTTTTATTTGTAGTTTTTTCCTTCCTGGCGTCGGCTTTGAGGAGCGCTCTGATTGGCTGTGTGCTCAAAATCTACAAAAAAGTTCATGACTAACATTAAAATATAAGAAACTTCATCATGTTTCCCACATCTGAGGCTAATGTGCTGCAGTTAGCTTACTTTAGCTTTAGCTTTGTGCTAATGTGCTGCAGTTAGCTTACCTCAGCTTTAGCTTTGTGCTAATGTGCTGCAGTTAGCTTACCTCAGCTTTAGCTTTGTGCTAATGTGCTGCAGTTAGCTTACCTCAGCTTTAGCTTTGTGCTAATGTGCTGCAGTTAGCTTACCTCAGCTTTAGCTTTGTGCTAATGTGCTGCAGTTAAAAAGTAGTTACTTAAAAAATAATAGTACTCAAGTAGAAGTAAAAGTACCCAACAAAAAATTTAATCTTCTCAAAATCTTCTGCTTCTTTCACAGCAGTGGCAAAGTTGGTAGCTTTCTGTTTCTCTTGCAGTGGGAAGGTCCTGGCTTTGAGCCTGGTTTTGGAACATTAGGACTAGTTACAGTAGTTCTTTAGTTGATTTGCATGAAACAGTGAATATTTTAAGGCCCGCCCTCTGAGTCTCCTCTGATTGGTTGGCTGGCCATGTGGCAGTCTCATCAACCAATCCAGATTTTAAAGTGTATGCAAATAATGGATTTAAATGTGTTGTATTGTGTTAAATGTTGTGTGTTTGTGTTTCAGGCCGGCGTCTGTGGACAGGAAACCAGCAGAGCTCAGCACACTCAACGACGGATACCAAATACGGATCTGACCCTCATGTGTTCATCCTCACACCAGCTTTTTATACTCCACACAGAAGAGCTCTGACAGACAAACTGAGCACCAAGACAAACTGAGCACCAAGACACACTGAGCACCAAGACACACTGAGCACCAAGACACACTGAGCACCAAGACACACTGAGCACCAAGACAAACTGAGCACCAAGACAAACTGAGCACCAAGAAAAACAGGGTTGAGGTCTGGACACAAAATGACCGTTCAAAAACTCAACCTCTGGACATGTTTTAGGTTCAAATAAATGAAAAACTTTCTTCATGGAAACAGTTAAAGCTCTTTCTGCCACAGATCAGTGGTTCTCAGACTTTACACCTCAGAAACCAGGACTAGACCAGGACTAGACCAGGACTAGACCAGGACTAGACCAGGACTAGACCAGGACTAACGGATTAAAGATCTAAACCAGAACTAAACCAAAACTAAAACAGGACTAAAGATCTACACCAGGACTAAATCAAGACCTAACCAGGACTAAACCTGCTCTAAACCAAGTGTAAACCAAGACTAAACCAGGACTAAACCAGGACTAAAGGAATAAAGATCTAAACCAGAACTAAACTAGAACTAAACCAGGACTAAACCAAGACTTAACCAGGACTAAATGTGCTCTAAATCAAGTGTTAACCAAGTCTGAACCAGGACTAAACCAGGACTAACCTGGGACTAAACCAGGACTAAAGGATTAAAGATCTAAACCAGAACTAAACTAGAACTAAAACGGGATTAAACCAAAACTTAACTAGGACTAAACCTGCTCTAAACCAAGTCTGAACCAGGACTAAACCAGGACTAAACCAGGACTAAACCAAGACTTAACCAGGACTAAAGGATTAAAGATCTAAACCAGAACTAAACTAGAACTAAAACGGGATTAAACCAAGACTTAACCAGGACTAAACCTGCTCTAAACCAAGTGTAAACCAAGTCTGAACCAGGACTAAACCAGGACTAAACCAGGACTAAAACTCTGTCTCTAAATTAAACTGAACCAGGACTTTGAACTGCAGAAGACTCCTGAGGACCAGCAGAAGACGTACCACCAGAGGGACCTGTACCACAGTTTGGGAACCACTGCCACAGACCAACTTTTATTATCTATTTTTTTCCTTTTTTTGCAAGACACAAAGCATCAAACAACAACAACAAACACCAAGATGGAGACTGACTTTCCGAGCACAATTCCTTTTTTTTCCACATTTAGGATTTTTATTTTTTATCCAAGCATCCTTTAGTCGAGGCGCAGCGGAGCGCGGGACGTGTAATTAGCCAACTCTGCACTCGTGATATCGATTTCCTTTGGACTGGAAGAGAGCGCTCGATGTGAAGTCGGTGGGAAAACGTGAAACGCCGAGTCGACAGAACGAGGATAAAAGAAAAGAGATGCGCTGCGGATCACGGAATTCTGGGGATGCATTTCTCAGCAGAACACTATGCACATTAAAACACGCGCAGAGAGGGAGAACATGGGAAGTTACATACGTTTTTGAAAGACAAGGCAACAACTTCTGATGCATTTTGTCTCCGGTGTGATCTGTGGTCCCTGGAAAGCCATCGTAAATCTACTGAGAGCTGAATTGTTTTGTGGGTTTTTTTGTACAGAATGGTTTGCCCAGGGATGTCAGGATTAAACGCAGAAGGATAAGTTCTTCAGGTCCCTCAGGCTTTAAAAGACTGGGTCAGGCAGGCGACAGCTGAGGTTGAAGTAAACAACAGGTACATTCTTTTCAATTTTGGTTAAAAGCATTCGAACTGTTAAAGAAAAAAGATCTGCGTTTCCTTTTGCGACGTCAGTAATCATAAAAAAATCGCAAAATATGGCATCCCTATTCCTGGCCGGGCTGGCTCTTTATATGGAAACTTAAAGAGAAGCAGCCTCTAATGCTCTTTTAGGACATTTTTATTAAGTCAGTTTGTCTTTGAAACATTTGAAAACATTGTGGAGGCAAGCCACAAAACCACTAAAAGCTTGTTTAAAGGTCTCCTATTCTGATAAATCGCCTTTAACCCTGCTATAACATCGTCGTCCTCCTCAGAAACAGACTGCAGTAGTATTCTGTTTGAGTAATCCTGTATGCTGAGGCGCTGCCCTTCTCCAGAGCTGAAAACGCTCGGTCTCACAGCTCTACGTGAAACCAGGAAGTGCTCCTGCGCATTTCACCGGACTCGTTCTGATCATTTCAGCCTTAAACCTCCGTCAATACGAAGCATCAGCTCAGAAATCTATCTGTTAGCATCATGTCGCTAACAGCTGTGCTAATTAGCCATTTTATGCTGTGTCCAGTCCCCCCGGTTGCCAGCAGGAGGCGAAAAGAAGACGTGTTCCATACATTTGCATTGTTTTATAGCATTTACGCCTGAAAAACGCAGAATGTGGGACTTTTAAACAGTGATTAAATTGAAAACAAGCGCCGTACAAACACAATCGTCTTTTTCAGTGCAGGTAATAAAATGTAACTTCGTGTACAAGCTGAACAATATGGAGAAATGTTGAAAATTGCGATAACGATATTATCGCGATATTTGAAACTAGAGCCTACTTTTCGAACATAGTAAGTTAAATTCACTACATTTCACAAAAAAGTAAGTTCCTGTATTTCCAAGTCAAAACAACGACAAAATCAAAACTTAACGATAATTTTGCGATATATTGTGCAGCCCTAATACTTTCACTTTCACTCTGACGTCTGTTCTTGTTTGTTTGTTAAATGGCAGATGCCCAGACAAAATGGCCGCCGTGCACATTTTTTTAAGAAAGCTTTTAACTTAAGTAGCTTTTACACTCACGCAGAGCGGCCTAGCGCAGTCTGTGTCGCTCTGTGTGTATTTGTCGTTAACGTGCAGGACCGTCCACATCTTTCATTATATGGTGAATGTTTTCGGGAACCGTCCTAACTTGGGGCCTTCGATACTCGTCGCCGCACTCAGAAGCTTGAATTCTCCCGCCTCAAACTCCGAAAAGCGCCGCCCGTATCGTGGTAAGATCGAGCCACGTCTGTCGGCAGTATTTATGAAACCTGTGCTGATGATTATTTTACCGTATTATACTAAGTTCACTTTTCTGCATCGCTACGTGGGACTGGGATTGTGTTTGTGATCAGAAGTGAAGTCGTCTGGGTTTGGAGAGCGGTGCCAGGTCCAGGGTTAGGGGTCTACTCAGAGTTTGGAGTAGCAGACGGGAGCAGTTGACCTGAAGGCTTTATGTTCACGTGGCTGCTAAAGGGCAACTAACTGCAGCTTCTCCAACTTCTAACCCAGGACTAAACCAGGTCTAAACCAGGTCTAAACCAGGACTTAACCAGGTCTAAACCAGGACTAAACCAGGTCTAAACCAGGACTAAACCAGGTCTAAACTAGGTCTAAACCAGGACTAAACCAGGTCTAAACCAGGACTAAACCAGATCTAAACCAGGACTAAACCAGGACTAAACCAGGACTAAACCAGGACTAAACCAGGACTAAACCAGGTCTAAACTAGGACTAAACCTGGTCTAAACCAGGACTGAACTAGGTCTAAACCAGGACTAAACCAGGTCTAAACCAGGACTAAACCAGGTCTAAACCAGGACTAAACCAGGTCTAAACCAGGTACTAAACCAGGTACTAAACCAGGTCTAAACCAGGACTAAACCAGGACTGAACTAGGTACTAAACCAGGACTAAACCAGGTCTAAACCAGGACTAAACCAGGACTAAACCAGGACTAAACCAGGTCTAAACCAGGACTAAACCAGGTCTAAACCAGGACTAAACCAGGACTAAACCAGGACTAAACCAGGTCTAAACTAGGACTAAACCTGGTCTAAACCAGAACTAAACCAGGACTAAACCAGGACTAAACCAGGTCTAAACCAGGACTGAACTAGGTCTAAACCAGGACTAAACCAGGTCTAAACCAGGACTAAACCAGGTCTAAACCAGGACTAAACCAGGACTAAACCAGGACTAAACCAGGTCTAAACCAGGACTAAACCAGGTCTAAACCAGGTCTAAACCAGGACTAAACCAGGTCTAAACCAGGACTAAACCAGGTCTAAACCAGGACTAAACCAGGTCTAAACTAGGTCTAAACCAGGACTAAACCAGGTCTAAACCAGGACTAAACCAGGTCTAAACCAGGACTAAACCAGGACTGAACTAGGTCTAAACCAGGACTAAACCAGGACTTAACCAGGTCTAAACCAGGACTAAACCAGGTCTAAACCAGGACTAAACCAGGTCTAAACTAGGTCTAAACCAGGACTAAACCAGGTCTAAACCAGGACTAAACCAGGTCTAAACCAGGACTAAACCAGGACTAAACCAGGACTAAACCAGGTCTAAACTAGGACTAAACCAGAACTAAACCAGGACTAAACCAGGACTAAACCAGGTCTAAACCAGGACTGAACTAGGTCTAAACCAGGACTAAACCAGGTCTAAACCAGGACTAAACCAGGTCTAAACCAGGACTAAACCAGGTCTAAACCAGGTCTAAACCAGGACTAAACCAGGACTGAACTAGGTCTAAACCAGGACTAAACCAGGTCTAAACCAGGACTTAACCAGGACTAAACCAGGTCTAAACCAGGACTAAACCAGGTCTAAACCAGGACTAAACCAGGTCTAAACCAGGACTAAACCAGGACTAAACCAGGACTAAACCAGGTCTAAACTAGGACTAAACCTGGTCTAAACCAGAACTAAACCAGGACTAAACCAGGACTAAACCAGGTCTAAACCAGGACTGAACTAGGTCTAAACCAGGACTAAACCAGGTCTAAATCAGGACTAAACCAGGTCTAAACCAGGACTAAACCAGGACTAAACCAGGACTAAACCAGGACTAAACCAGGTCTAAACCAGGACTGAACTAGGTCTAAACCAGGACTAAACCAGGACTAAACCAGGTCTAAACCAGGACTAAACCAGGTCTAAACCAGGTCTAAACCAGGACTAAACCAGGTCTAAACCAGGTCTAAACCAGGACTAAACCAGGACTGAACTAGGTCTAAACCAGGACTAAACCAGGTCTAAACCAGGACTAAACCAGGTCTAAACCAGGACTAAACCAGGTCTAAACCAGGTCTAAACCAGGACTAAACCAGGACTAAACCAGGACTAAACCAGGTCTAAACCAGGTCTAAATCAGGACTAAACCAGGTCTAAACCAGGTCTAAACCAGGACTAAACCAGGACAAAACCAGGTCTAAACCAGGTCTAAACCAGGTCTAAACCAGGACTAAACCAGGTCTAAACCAGGACTAAACCAGGTCTAAACCAGGTCTAAACCAGGACTAAACCAGGACTAAACCAGGACTAAACCAGGTCTAAACCAGGTCTAAATCAGGACTAAACCAGGACTAAACCAGGTCCAACCCCAGCCCTCCCCAGTCCACGCTCAGTGCAGTAGGGTTTAAAGTCTGTGTGGCGTTGCTCCTGTTTGCTCCTCCAGACTCGTCCTGGTACAGCTTCAGCCTCAGATGACTTCAGTTTCCGTCCTATGATTGTTCGACCGCCTTTATTTGAATGTTTCTTGTCACTTTTTGTCGTTCGCAGAAAGATTACGGTCTGTTGCCAGTTAAAAAGTAACGATAGTTGGTTTGACGACACTATGCATTGTTTAAACTCAATCCAAGTCTTCCACAAACACCGAACAGAGGAGGAACGACGGCTAACAACGCTACAGCTGCAAATCCTCCACACAAATCCATAGACTGTATATAAACATGGACACAGGGGTTAAAACTGTAATACCACAACTGTCCACTAGGCCTGGCTCTAAGTAACAATCAAGAAAAACTTTTAGGCCACAAAAATAAAAATGCACTCTCTTAACGGCAATTTTAATTCAAAAAGACCCCACAACTGTTTTCTTAAATAGTAATTTTACTAAATGTGAGCCCAGTAGATTATTCTAATATATTTACAAGAAGCAACTTACACATTAGCATCCGTTTTAGCTTAGGCTAAAAGATCTTTTGTCTGATTTTACCCATAATTCATAGCCCTCAGTCGCAGTCGATTGAACAAGTTTGAATTTTAAAGCTGACTCCGGACGTAATCGTGTAAAGTTTACTGATTAAGCCACAGAAAACAAATGGAACGCCGAGAAAACAGCCTCAAAAGGCAGGAGTAGTTGCTAATATCAATGCTAATGAATGCTAACAGCAGGTGAAGAGCCACAAACTTTGCTACCGTGACATAAAAAAAAAAAAATAAAGGGCTGGTTTTAAAGTTGCAATATTTTAAGCCTAAACATTGCAACCACGACTTACTTTGAAATTCTGTCCAACTACGGATGTCAGGAGCCAGTTAGCAATAGCAATATCTGTTAGCTTAAGCGCTATAACATTTTCAAAGGCCATTTCTTACTTACAGCTATATTTTGGCCGCCATTTCTGCAAATACAAGCTCAAAAAAATCAAAATGGCTTCCAGATTTCTAAGCCTTCGTCCACTTTTATAAACAGTCCATGGATACGTTAGCAGAAGGTTGAAAAAAGTGGCTATAAGTAAGAAAAATGCAAATATAGTATCTACAACATGAGCAAAGCAACAAATTTGTACCGAAAGTGAGACTTTTCTGTTGATTTTGCCGCTGAGAAAGCACAACGCTGCTTCGTTTTGGATCCGAGGTTGAACTAAACGAGTATTTTCGTATCACAGTGACATATCAACGCATTTACACACGGAGATTTGTAAAAGAGCAAAAGAAAAAAATGGACAATATTTAAAAACATGTCTTGACGCAAAAATGAACTGAACTTTTTGGGACGGATCTTGAAGAATCTGACGGACTTTGACCAAGATTATCTTGAACTATTTCAAAGACGATGTAGCAACAGAATCGTTCTGACAAAGACTTTGTGGTTGATTATTTTCTGTGAATGTTTTAATGTGTTTTTTGTGTTATGCATTAATTGATTGTATTGGTTTTTGCCTTGATCTTGTGGTCCCATAAGATTTTTGGGTTGTCTTCAAAATCGTCATTAATTTGTGTTTTTGATGTCGACAAAAATAGTCGAAATTTGGATTCCATACAAAACTTGACACCCTTTTTTCCATAAAAAGCTGTCATTTCTACCGATAAAGTGGTCTTTTAAGAATTTGGAAGAAAACCAAGCACCAGTGTAAAAACAAATTTGATATTTTTGGAAACCCTAACCCTAAAAAAATTAAAGTTTACAATAATATTTTCCCTAACAAGAGTCTGGCAGCTGTTGCTATTACGTAGCTTTAGTGTGAATACAACAAATCTTACAAAAAAAGCATTTTAATCTGAAAACCTATTCGTGTGGACATCGCCTGAGCCAAAGAGATTATGACAATGACATTTTGTGAATCAGTCGAACAATCAAGTGTACATTTTTGTGCCACAAAAAACTCTAAACATCTTCTCACATTTTATATTTTAACGCCACCATTTTCTTCACATTTCTGACGTTGTTGTGGTAAATGTTCGGCAAAGACGCACAGCCTTTTGTTACTCGTTCATCTTCTGTGGCCTAAACCGAACCGATACTTGATGAAGTGGTCCACGTTTTCACTTTGAGTTTTTTAAAGCGCTGTTGTTCTAACGTTGAGAGGATTTTGTGTGATTTCTGTGGCGAACGTGTTACTGAAGATAAATCTGTAAAAATCTGCTGTTACAAACTCAAAAGTGAAGCGACTGTAGCAGCATGCCACTTTAATAAATCAAATATGTTTGTAAATCTGTGTCCTGGAGTTTTTATTAAGGCTATGGAAGGACAAAAAAATAATCTACATACATTTATTTATATATTTTGGAACATTTTTTGAACAATGAATGGGTATTTAATACTGTTCGTAGTGTTTTTAGGAAACTGACTAGGTTCCAAATTTCCTGGTGGTAGTATTTTCCAAACTTGGCCAAAAACATAAGGCTATAGTTCGGCAAAAAGGCACAGTTCGGGTCACTTCGAAAAATGGCCCAAACCTTGGTAAAATGCATTGTTATGGGCACAAAAACACAACTAGGAGTATTTAAGGTTATTCTGAAGCATTTTAAGCATTCACTATAAATCCAAAATTTGGCCAAAAAAGGTAAGGCAAAAATGGCACAATGGGGCACCGCGAAATTATCTCCAAAAAGTGGTTAAAGTGAGATTTTGGACTTTCATAAACACATCCAAGGGGTATATAAAGCAGTTTTGAGGCATTTTCTGGCTGGTCACCACATTTACCAAACTTGGCCAAAAACATAAGGCAAAAATTGTCATTTGTGGTCACCTCCAAATAAGACCCAAAACTGGTTAAAATGTATTTTTGTAGGTAAATAAACACAACCAGGGGCATTTCATTTTGTTCTGAAGCATTTCTGGACTGTCACCGTACATCTCAAATTTTGCCAAAAACAAAAAGTGTCAAAGTGGGTCACCTCCAAATTATCTCCTAAAATTGGTTAAAGTGAGATTCTGGACATTTATAAACACATCTGAGGGGTTTATAAAGCAGTTTTAAGGCATTTTCTGGCTGGTCACCACATTTATCAAACTTGGCCAAAAACATAGGCAAAAATTGTCATTTGTGGTCACCTCCAAATAAGACTCAAAACTGGATAAAATGTGTTTTTGTAGGTAAATAAACACAACCAGGGGTATTTCATTTTGTTCTGAAGCATTTCTGGACTGTCACCATTTGTCTCAAATTTTGCCAAAAACATAAGGCAAAAAGTGTCACAGTGGGTCTCCTCCAAATTATCTCCTGAAAGTGGTTAAAGTGAAATTCTGGACATTTATAAACATATCTGAGGGGTTTATAAAGCAGTTTTAAGGCATTTTCTGGCTGGTCACCACATTTACCAAACTTGGCCAAAAACATAAGGCAAAAATGGTAATTTTGGGTCACCTCCAAATGTGGCCCAAAAGCTGATAAAAATGCATTGTTATGAACACAAAAACAAAAGCAGGGGTATTTTAGGTTGTTCTGAAGCATTTTCTAGACTGTTACAGAACATCTCAAATTTGACCAAAAACAGGCAAAAATGGTAATTTTCGGTCACCTCCAAATAAGGCCTAAAACTGGTTGAAATGTATTTTTGTACACAGGGGTATTTCATTTTGTTTTGAAGCATTTCTGGACTGTCACCATTTGTCTCAAATTTGACCAAAAACATAAGGCAAAAAGGCAAATTTTGGGTCACCTCCAAAAAGTCATTAAAGTGAGATTTTATGCATTAGTAAACATATCCAAGGCAGTTTTGAAGCACTTTTTGAGCGATCATCATATTTTCCAAACTTGGCCAAACTCTCAGGGCCATAAAGTGTCAATAATAATCTATTTGTGTTTAATTAAAGGTCAGTAAATGTTGGTGAAATAACTGTAGAACTGTGAGATGAAGAAAATGTCTAAAATCATCCGTTTTCCTTTGCGCCGCCTGGGCTCCTGTTGGAATAATCTGCTTACGTCTCTGCAGATTTATAAAATAATCCTCACTTCTCATCGGTTCGGGATCACCTCCGTCACCGTTTCTCTGTTCGAGGATTACGTAAAAGGTTTGAGAGGAGAAAAATCCAGCTCAGTCAACGCGACGGCAGCCACTGAGGCGGAAACGAAAGTCACTGAAATGTGTTCGTATGGGTTTTACAGATCTTAGGAGCAAATGAGCCGAGTGTAGATGTATAAACTGATTTTTCTGCCTCGTGTTTTTGTTTTGTGAAGCTCAAAATACACAACTTTACTTTGCACATGTAGTATAAAAGTGTCAATTAAGTGTTTTTTAAGGTGGTTAAAATGCATTTTCATGGGCAAATAAATAGATCCAAGAGTATAAAGCTGTTCTGAAGCATTTCCTCAGTAGTCAACATGTTCTAAAACATGTTTTTATGATGGCAAAAATGTTCACGTATGGCTTAGAAAATTGATTTAAATTCATTATGAGCTGCATTATGTTGAAATGAGTCGATGGCAATAATAAACATACACAGGCTCATTTCATATTGTTTTGTTTTACTTTGAGACTGCCATATGTCCCAAACTTTATAAAAAAAACAAAAATAAGAGTACTATGATTCTAATTATGGGTCAGCTATAAATTTGCCTTCTATTCTTCTGTTGTTACTAAAACAGTCTTTATTGTCTGAGATTGTGTTTTTATTACAGTGCTGTGTTCCATGCATCTATTGGTTCACAATAATCCAGTCCTCTGTTGCCATCTAGTGTTTCCTACTGTTATTATGGCCAAAAGACCAAGATAATAATAATAAAATAACAACAACAACAACAACAACAATAATAATAATAATAATAATAATAATAATAATAATAATAACATGTATATATCTGGGGGGTACGGTGTCTGTTTCTGCAAGGTTTAACAAGAAAGAACAATGCACAATGTGTACACCAACACGCAGATTTGAAATATATTTAGTTAATATTGCAATACTCAGTGCAGAGCTGAAGTGTTTAAACATTTGTACTCAATAACAGCTATTATTTTTATATAAGGGTGTAACGATACTTTTTTGCAACGATACGATATGTATCGATCAGAAGTGTTTTGATACGATTCAAGAACAATATTGGCTAATTTGGAACGATACGATTCAACACCTTCATATCGATAATCGATACAACAACTTTTTGCCAAAAATCATAAAAGTTTACTCTCAAATGTAGCACCGCGGCCGGGGTTGGTTATGTCCAGCAGACAGAGAGTGAAGAAAAGTTGAATATAACATTTTATTTAATTAAAAACACAAAATATATCTCCAAAAAGCCATATCTGGTTTTATTTTAACATACAAATATCTAATTTCGATATTTCTGATATTATCAATTAATACTTCATGTGTATCATATTCACTTCTTAGAAAACGATATGATTCGATACAAGGTCATGTGTATCGATGTAGTTGTATCGTAGGAAAAAATCGATACATCGATACAGTTACTGCATCGTTACACTCCTAGTGTATATACAAAAGAAAAAATAATCATAAAGAAGAAAAGTTGAATATAACATTTTATTTAATTAAAACACAAAATTTATCTCCAAAAAGCCAGATCTGGTTTTATTTTAACATACAAATTTCTAATTTCGATATTTCTGATATTATCGATCGATACTTCATGTGTATCATATTCACTTCTTAGAAAACGATACGATTCGATACAAGGTCATGTGTATCGATGTAGTTACAGTTCGATCGTTACTGTATCGTTACAGCCCTCATTTTATAGCAGAAATGAACAAGCTTGCCCTGCTGTGCCCAGCTTAAACAGATGTAAGACCTAGAAAAAATTTCTTTGCAAATTTAAGACTTTTTAAGGCCTCATATTCTGATTTTTAAGACCCTGCAGAAACCCATTCACTCTCACATTTCTTCACTATGGGACATTTAGCGTTTCCAGTCTGTAACTGTTTAGAGAAAACCCACAGCAGCACGGGGAGGACCTGCAGAAAAACTCAAATAACGAGACCAAAAACAAAATCAAATGTTAAATCCCAGTTTTAATGAACTGTACAAAACCAAGTGTAAACAAGCTCTGGTCAAAGTACTACAAAAATAAACCTCGTCATTGTGAGCTCATGCTGTACCATTTCTCCTTTAATTAAAAATATATGTACAACTGTAATTCTCATTCATTTCCCTTGATATGTTACTGATAATAATTTGTATAAATGACTGCGTGGAACAGAAATACAGAGTTTTGTAAAGAAACAGAAGGCAAAAGAACATCATGTTGGCAAACAGCACTGGAACAAAGTCAATGTAAGACAGAATAAAAGCTTCTGAACTGAAAGAAATGTAACTAAACCAGGACTAAATCAGCAGTCCTGCATTTTTTTCCCAGGTTAATCCCCATTTTATTTCTTTGTTTAGGCCTGGGTATCTATGAGAAATGGATGTTTAGGGAAGGGATTCCAGACCCAATCCACTTAGCGAATAGGTTTGACTGGCCAGCAGAGGAGGAAGAAGTTCTGTAAAAGTGAAAGTACTGTTACTGTTAATGATACTACTACTACTACTACTACTGCTTTGGCGACTCCAGAAGACAAAGCTGAGTAAAAATCTCTGGTTACTTCCCCCTCTGCTGGTCAGGTTATGTTATTACAGTTACAGAATAATAAGAAATGTTGTTAATGAGCAGCACTTCTTTGGAGAGACGCCATGTTTGTTTTGATAATCGCTTAAAAACAAGAAATAATCGAGCACCTTCTTTTTTGTTCTTTCAAAATATTATTTCATCGTCTCCAGACTAAAATAATCTTCTAATTTCAAGCGTCTCTCTCTTGATTTAGTGTTTGTTTAATTAATTGGTGCCAAGAAAGAAAATTAACATCCAGTTAAGTTAAGATTTGTGAAAAAACAAACACTGGTTTCATAAGTACAAGCCAAAATATTGAAACCATTTTAATGCACTGCTCTTCATGAGATATCAAACTCCATGGTATTAAAAACATAATAATTTTTAAAACTGTAATTTTAAATTTAAATATTTTGAAGCATTGTTTTTTTTTTTTTTTTTTCCCCATCAACATTTGTCTAAATTTGCCAAAATAAATCTGAAAGCAAATTAAAAAGTTAAAGTTTGGCGTCTCATCTTTATCTCTGGTCGATGTTTTTATTATGAAACAGTAATAATAATAATAATAATAAACGGCAAACAACTGAAAAAGAAAAGTAAGTCGTTTTTTTTTATCAATGTTAAGCTAAAGAAAACCAATTTTTTAATAAAGTTAATGTCTTGAAAAATGGAAAACATTGGTTAATATTGGAGCAGTGAATGAAGTTCTGTAGAAAGTCAAAATATATTTAAACTTCAATAATAATTTAATAAATAACCAAATATTACATTCAGCCTCAGCATTTCAAGTTTTATGGGTTTGTTTTCTTTCAATCAATTAATTGAATTATTGTTTAATGTTAAGAAAGTGAAATAATCTCTTAAAATGGTGTCCTCCGTTGCCTTGGTGATGTTGAAGACGTTCCTAAGTATGGGCATTTCCTGTTGCTTTAAAAGAGGCTTCCTAAAATGTCCTTCTCCCTTTGCCACGGAGACACTCCTAATATGGGCGTCCTCCTCCTCCGTTGCCGTGGGAGACCGGGTGTCACCGCTGGAGCCTGAAGCGGGCGAGCAGGGGCAGGTGGTCCGAGGAGTGGCTCTGATTGGGCAAACCGTTCACCTGCTCCAGCTCCGAGCGACCGACCAATGAGAGCCGACCGAGCAGCTGCAGGCCACGCCCACCAGGAAGTGACGGCGCTGCGGCAGGCGGATCTGTGAGAGAGGAGGGGGACGTGTCAATATACTTCATTCATTCATTCATTCATTTTTTTCCTACGATACAACTATTCCGATAAACATCATCTTGTATCGAATTATATCGTTTTCTAGGAAGTGTGGATATGAGGGCTGTAACGATACGTTTTTACAACGATATGATATGTATCGATAAGAAGTGTTTCGATACGATTCAAGAATGATATTGGCTAATTTGGAACAATACGATTCGATACGATTCAACACCTTCATATCGATAATCGATACAGCAACTTTTTGTTAAAAATCATAAAAGTTTACTCTCAAATGTAGCACCGCGGCCGGGGTTGATTATGTCCAGCAGACAGAGTGAAGAAAAGTTGAATATAACATTTTATTTCATTAAAAACACAAAATTTATCTCCAAAAATCCATATCTGGTTTTATTTTAACATACAAATTTCTAATTTCGATATTTCCGATATTATCGATCAATATTTCATGTGTATCAATATTCACTTCCTAGAAAACGACACGATACAAGGTCATGTGTATCGATGTAGTTGTATCATAGGAAAAAAATCGATACATCGATACAGTTACTGTATCGTTACAGCTCCTAGTGTATATACAAAAGAAAAAATAATCAGTAAAACAGAAAGATCATTATTAGAAATGTGCATGTTTAAAGAAAACCAGATACGTCTTTTTTTATATAATTTGTGTGTTTTTAATTAAATAAAATGTTATATTCAGCTTTCCCTCGCTCTCTGTCTGCAGGACATAATCAACCCCAGCCGCGGTGCTACATTTGAGAGGAAACTTTTATGATTTTTGGCAAAACGTTGCTGTATCGATTATCGATATGAAAGTGTTGAATTGTATCTTTCCAAATCAGCCAATATCAATCAGTATCAAATCAATTGTAATTGATACGTATCGTATCAAAAATGTATCGTTACACCCTGAATATTAATTTGTAGTCACTTTCTCCTTAACTACAGATGCTCTCATTTCTCTGTCAACACAAGCGGAGGGAAAACAAATACATTCTGAGAAAACATGGTTAAGAAAATTTAACACTGAGGAGAAGCTGGAGAGAAACTGCTGTAGTAACTATTTATAGCACAGTATTAGTGAGTACCTGGAGTATACAGTATGTAGTACCTGGAGTATACAGTATGTAGTACCTGGAGTATACAGTATGTAGTACCTGGAGTATACAGTATGTAGTAGGAGTATGTAGTAGTAGTACCTGGAGTGTACAGTATGCAGTACCTGGAGTGTACAGTATGTAGTACCTGGAGTATACAGTATGTAGTCGACCGTCATGGCGGAGCGTGAGTGGCAGGTGGTGATCTCGGGTCGTCCGTCAGGGCTCAGTCTGTGGTTGTAGGACGACTGCAGCCTGAGGCAGTGCTCCAGCCTCCATCTGTGGGGCAGGGCCATGCTTTTACACAAACGCAACACACTTTTTACTTTTCTACACAGAAGTGAGTCTGGTTCCTTCGTTTGAGTTTTGTTTCTATGGCGGAACAATCACAGGCGGAGGAACCAATCAGAAAAGAAGGGCGGGGCGTAAGCAGGGCCAGGGACGTCAGAGGGACTTTACTGTTGTTTAACAGGACGAAGACAAAAATCCCACAGAGGACTGAACAACAACGAGGACTTCAGCAGAACCAACAGGAGACGAAGGAAAGACCTAAACGGTTCTCTGCGAGAGAGGACCCCCCCCCCCCCCCCCCCCCCCCGAGGTGTTACCTGTTTAAAAACTGTTACCTGTTTAAAAACTGTTACCTGTTTAAAAACTGTTACACGTTTAAAAACTGTTACACCTGTTTAAAAACTGTCACACCTGTTTAAAAACTGTTACACCTGTTTAAAAACGGTTACCTGTTTAAAAACTGTCACACCTGTTTAAAAACTGTTACCTGTTTAAAAACTGTTACACCTGTTTAAAAACTGTTACACCTGTTTAAAAACTGTTACCTGTTTAAAAACTGTTACCTGTTTAAAAACTGTTACACCTGTTTAAAAACTGTTACCTGTTTAAAAACTGTCACACCTGTTTAAAAACTGTTACACCTGTTTAAAAACTGTTACCTGTTTAAAAACTGTCACACCTGTTTAAAAACTGTTACACCTGTTTAAAAACTGTTACACCTGTTTAAAAACTGTTACACCTGTTTAAAAACTGTTACCTGTTTAAAAACTGTCACACCTGTTTAAAAACTGTTACACCTGTTTAAAAACTGTTACACCTGTTTAAAAACTGTTACCTGTTTAAAAACTGTTACCTGTTTAAAAACTGTTACCTGTTTAAAAACTGTTACCTGTTTAAAAACTGTTACCTGTTTAAAAACTCCTCGGCAGCTTCTGTGGTCAGGTCGTCCACCGTCAGCTCAGAGATGGATCCTTCCACAGCTGAGGACACAAACACACGACTGAGTCTAACAGAGCTGTGGGAGATACCTGCACAGTAACACACTGCACACCTGACGGACTGCTGCGGGACGGCTCTGCAGTCTGGTCCTGAGCCTGGTCCTGAGCCTGGTCCTGAGCCTGGTCCTGAACCTGGTCCTGAGTCCGGTCCTGAGCCTGGTCCTGAGCTCGGTCCTGAGCTCGGTCCTGAGCTCGGTCCTGAGCTCGGTCCTGAGCTCGGTCCTGAGTCCGGTCCTGAGTCCGGTCCTGAGCTCGGTCCTGAGCTCGGTCCTGAGCTCGGTCCTGAGCTCGGTCTTGAGCCTGGTCCTGAGCCTGGTCCTGAGCTCGGTCCTGAGCTCGGTCCTGAGCTCGGTCCTGAGCTCGGTCCTGAGCTCGGTCCTGAGCTCGGTCCTGAGTCCGGTCCTGAGTCCGGTCCTGAGCTCGGTCCTGAGCTCGGTCCTGAGCTCGGTCCTGAGCTCGGTCTTGAGCCTGGTCCTGAGCCTGGTCCTGAGCTCGGTCCTGAGCTCGGTCCTGAGTCCGGTCCTGGTACTGACAGGAGCTGGTGATTCCTAAAGACTTGGACCAGAGCGGAGAGGGGAGCAGGCGCTGGGCTCTGGAGGTTGGCTCCTGACCAGAAACCTGGACCAAAACCAAAACATTTACATTTACACTTAAACACAAAGAGAACTCGCGTTTCCTTTTCTGTTAATAAACAGCAATTTTACAACAACAATAAGAAAGAATGGGCAGAGATCCTACTACTGCAGATCCTACTACTGCAGATACTACTACTGCAGATCCTACTACTGCAGATCCTACTACTGCAGATCCTACTACTGCAGATACTACTACTGCAGATCCTACTACTGCAGATCCTACTACTGCAGTTACTACTACTGCAGATACTACTACTGCAGATCCTACTACTGCAGATCCTACTACTGCAGATCCTACTACTGCAGATACTACTACTGCAGATCCTACTACTGCAGATCCTACTACTGCAGTTACTACTACTGCAGATACTACTACTGCAGATACTACTACTGCAGATCCTACTACTGCAGATACTACTACTGCAGATCCTACTACTGCAGATCCTACTACTGCAGATACTACTACTGCAGATCCTACTACTGCAGATCCTACTACTGCAGATCCTACTACTGCAGATACTACTACTGCAGATCCTACTACTGCAGATCCTACTACTGCAGTTACTACTACTGCAGATACTACTACTGCAGATACTACTACTGCAGATCCTACTACTGCAGATACTACTACTGCAGATACTACTACTGCAGATCCTACTACTGCAGTTACTACTACTGCAGATACTACTACTGCAGATCCTACTACTGCAGATCCTACTACTGCAGATCCTACTACTGCAGATCCTACTACTGCAGATCCTACTACTGCAGTTACTACTACTGCAGATACTACTACTGCAGATCCTACTACTGCAGTTACTACTACTGCAGTTACTACTACTGCAGATACTACTACTGCAGATACTACTACTGCAGATACTACTACTGCAGATCCTACTACTGCAGATCCTACTACTGCAGTTACTACTACTGCAGCTACTACTACTGCAGATCCTACTACTGCAGTTACTACTACTGCAGATACTACTACTGCAGATACTACTACTGCAGATCCTACTACTGCAGATACTACTACTGCAGATACTACTACTGCAGATCCTACTACTGCAGTTTCCTGGCTATAAGTAACACATTTTTTCATAGTTTGGCTGCTGCTGTGACTTATAGTCAGGTGCGACTTATATATCAAATTTAACATGAACCAAGGAGTAAACATTACCGTCTACAGCTGCGAGGGGGCGCTCTAGGTTTGTGACAACTACTGTCAGTAGTACTCAGTGATGTAGAATGAGATCAGGAGCTTGGGGAACTTGCTGGCGTGTTGTGTTGGTTTAGCCTCTCCAGCCTCCCAGGTTTGTTCTTTATGTTTTTGTGTAGCTAGTAACTGTTAATGTGTTACGTTAACACACCGCAGACACATGTTCAGTCTGTTCAGTCTGTTCAGTCTGTCGTTCTGTGAGCTGTTGTGTAGTTTAATAACTTGCCTTTCCAGATTAAATGTCTGTTCTTGGTCTTGGATTTTGTGAAATAAATTTCTAAATAAATGCAACTTATAGTCCAGAGTGACTTATTTATGTTTTTTTCCTCTTCACGACAGCATTTTTTGACCGATGCGACTTATAATCCAGAAAATACAGTAGTAGTACTACAGTTGGGGTTCTTCCCTCAGAAATACTGCATGTTATTCCATTAATTTTACAGCACTGATTAAAAGATAATTATGCTTGGTAAGTTGGTTCAGAACATATTTTTTAAAAAGTAAATAAAGATATAAATTATTCATCTATGCTGTTTTAAAGTATTACCAAAACCAAAATGATTTAGTTCAAATATTCTGACAAAAATTAGATAAAGGTCACTTTTTCCTGCAGTGAGAACAAAGCCAAGAAGTTTCTAGTTTTGTTTCTCTGGTTCAGTTTGAGTTTGACTCTGTACAAAAGGAGACAGAGCTCTGTGCTTTAACAAAGTTGGTACAAAGACGTTAAAGCTGGGGATAAAACTATAATACTACACATTTCTCTGAACTGGGCTGATGTGTGGCCAGATCACTCTTTACATTTCCAAAACTTTTCCAGGGCTTGGAAATTGCTTTTTAAAATTCCATGACTTTTCCAAGTTTTTCCTGACTTTGCCGTCCTGGGAGAGGATCTCTCCTTCAATATGGGCTCCATAAGGTTTTTTTTTTAGGAGTTTTTCCTTAAGAGAAGGAGGGTCTAAGGACAGGAGTGTCCTGGCTCTGTTTAGTTTAGTGTAGTTATTGTTTGTGTTGATTGTGTGTTAAGTCTGGTTGTGTGTTTATGTTTGATTAACTGTTTGTGAAGCCTTTGAGGTGATGTTTGTTGTGATACTGGGACATACAAATAAAACTGAATTGAATTGAACTGAATGACTGAATGAACTCTGTAATAGAGCAAGATTTTTCTGTTTAGAGACACGGCCAGAACAACACGGTTTGGTTTCGATAAACCAAAGAAAAACAAGTGAGTGTGAGGTCCACTGTGCACCGCTGCTGTAAACAGAAGCCGCTGCAGCAGTGAGCTACAGTCGCTCTCCACACAGAGACACAACTGAGATTTTCTACACAAAGTAACAAAAGTTCTCACCATCCCGATGGGCAGCCCTTTGAAATCCAGGTGCCCCGTCGTCAGAAACCTGTAGAGCGGACTCCAGGGGGTGGAGTTAAAGTCCCCGCACAGCAGCACGGGATTGGCCGAGCCGTCGGGGAGGCGGGACAGGCGGCTGACCTCGGCCAGCAGGATGGCGAGCTGGGCCAGTTTGATGTCCCCGCGCCGAGGGTTGTACAGGAGGTGAGTGTTGGCCACGCAGAGGGACGAGGACGGCTCCGAGACGGGACGCAGCCGCAGCACCAGGCCCACGTTATCTCTGTCCAATAACGAGTCGCCGCGACGGAAAAACTCCACAGGATTGGCCGAGAGCAGAGAGAGGCGGGACGACTTAAAGGCCACAGCGCAGCCGTCGGATTTATGACCGGTTCTCTTCTTGTACTCACACTGGTATCCTGGGACAGAGACGGAAGATTTTTATACATTATTCATTAAATACACATTCACTCTTTGACTTAGATTTTAAACTGTATCTGAGATTTTACCCAGAGTTTCCAGAGCAGGTCTGATCTGGTTCACAAAGTGGTCCTCCTGCACCTCCTGAAGACACAGGATCTGAAGGAAAAACATCACAAGATTAGGAATTCAGTCTCTGGAAACTTTCAGAGGAGCAGTGGACCTAGATAATTTTGCTAAAATGTACTTTCTGAATACATACAACCTACTTTTACTAGACTTTTTTGTAAATGCATAAAAGTAGAATGTAGTGCCTGAGTGTTTAATGATAGTAATTTCTTCTAAGGTGAAAAAAATCTAAGATCCAAGTCAGGAGAAGGAGCAACCACTGTTTCCTGTCCCAGGACAATGAAAGAGAGCAGGGCCCAGTGCGACCATCAGATAACGCAGTCCACGACAATGGCCTGAGAGTTTTGCTGTCGTGATATCGTTACTGGGGAAGTTCGTGGGTAATCAGTTAATCTGCATTTTGGCCATAATGGATTGATACAAATACTAAGAGTAAATGTTTCTGCTGCAGCAGAGGAACAGCACCACTGGAGAGTTGGGGCAAATTAAACATAAAATGCAGCAACTGTTTCCTGAACCATACACAAACTACAACTGTCTTTAGTTTAAAAAAAGACACTTTTTATTATGGTTCATGACTTTGAATAAGAGCCATTTTAAATAAAATCAGGGTGTAATACGTTTTTGCAACGATACGATATGTATCGATTAGAAGTGTTTCAATACGATTCAAGAACGATATTGGCTAATTTGGAACGATACGATTCGATATGATTCAACACCTTCATATCGATAATCGATACAGCAACTTTTTGCCAAAAATCATGAAAGTTTACTCTCAAATGTAGCACAGTGGCCGGGGTTGATTATGTCCAGCAGACAGAGTGAAGAAAAGTTGAATATAACATTTTATTTAATTAAAAACACAAAATTTATCTCCAAAAAGCCATATCTGGTTTTATTTTAACATACAAATTTCTAATTTCGATATTTCCAATATTATCAATTGATACTTCATGTGTATCAATATTAACTTCCTAGAAAACGATACGATTCGATACAGGGTCATGTGTATCGATGTAGTTGTATCATAGGGAAAAAAAAATCGATACATCGACAGTTACTGTATCGTTACAGTCCTAAATAAAATGTAATGATGGTGATGTCAGGCCGGTGGTTAACGGTTCATTGATAATCGTTTGTTAAGACGAACAATTCATCGATCAAAGAAAATGAACCAAATGTGCGTCCCTAGTTGTGACCAGGAACAACTCTTCAGTGTCTTCCGTGTGCTCAGATCCTGGTGGAACTCACGTCTGCGTGGTGCGTCTGGATCTCTCTGAGGATGTTGTGCAGCCTGAAGTCCCACTGCAGGACTCCGGGCTCACAGTGTCGGTACAGGTACGCGTTATCCAGCAGCAGGTCCTGGGACAGGATGTTATAGGACATCACAGTGAAGTCGAAGCCTGCGCTGACCCCTGGAGGCCGGGGCTCGTCAGTGCAGCAGAGAGGAGACAGCTCCCAGTGTCTCTGAAGAGCTGCAGAGGAAACATGCAGTTAAATTACAAGAGTTTGGTCTGGTGTCAGAGAGCGAATGCAACTTAGTCCTAAAATGACTAAGATGCATTTTAGTAATTTTTTGTAAATTTAATAAAATGCAAATGAGTCACAAGTGCCTGGGACAGTTCCTAACATTGGCATAACATCAAACATTTGTACTTAAACTACTAAAACAACACTTTTAACTGCACCCGAATCCTGCAATAAAAAATAAAATCAGTTTAATTTTCAAAATGGTGTCCTGCAGTGTGACATGAAGGATATTTTTTTAAAACAGGCAGCTGCAACAAAACCTACAGGACCCCTCTGTCATTTATGAGAGGAACACCTCTTGTTAAATTATGAATTACTCTCTTTACACCTTCTATAAAACTGAATTATATTTGAAATTATTTAATATTCTTTGCATTCAACTTCAAAGTCGTGTCACACTGCAGAATAAAAATAAAAGGTGTCACAGCTCCAAACATCAACCACAGAACTACTGATGTTTTATGGAATGTAATACTTGCTGTGTACTGTATGTGAATATAAGGCTGCCTGATCCAGTGATGTAAATAAAATATACATCTGATTAAACACAGTGACCAGGCATGGAGCCAATCAGAAAGGCAGCTGACAGATGGAGAGAAAACGTAAAAAACACACTCACAAAAAAGAAAAACAACACAGCTCTGAAACAATGTGAAGGATAATAATGTTTCTTTAGGCTCACGCAAACACAGCACGTTTGGTTGTGTGGTCATAAACCGGGAAGAAAGAAAACAAAAGAAAAGGAAACAAGGTGAGAGAGAAAAAAAACAAAGAACTGAGCCAAGTGTCCCCGAGTCAGATTTGAACCCGGGTCATTAGATGGGCCAGGGTCAGAGATGTTAAAATGCTGTTTCATGTGCAGTAGATAAGAAAATTATCTGTTGTTTATACAATTCTTTTGAAAATTTCCAGTAACAACAGTAATTTAACATCGTCAAAAAGAACACGTTTTGTTGCTTTTGCTGTATTAATATCATTTCTTTTTTACATGTTTTCAATGAAGACCCTCTAACAAACTTTATCTCCCCACTCATGATTTACTATTTGTTTTAAATTATGGGGATTTATAAGCGTAGCAGCAGAAAGTCAGCTCTAAAGTAGATAAAAAATAAAAATAAAAAAAAACTCTCCAACCAGATAAAGTGGCTAATGAGATTGAACATTTTGTAAAGACTACAAATTATTAAAGCAGGCAAATCTTATGCTGCTGAGTTGGAAAGACTCAGCTCTGACAAATGTTAATTGATATGTTGCTGTTGTAAATTCTGTTATTAGTTCTCTAGTTTTGTTTTTTGGAGTAGAAAGTGGTTTAAATGACTTTTCAGATATAAAATACACACTTAAAATGAATTATTATTAAAGAATGAATCCTGACATGAACCAGAAAGGAATCTGATGCTTGGATGAATCGAAATCAAACCAAATCATGAGACGCACTAAGATTCCCAGCCCTAATCCCAGGTCATAATGATTAACAGACATTTGAGGTGTTATATGTTAAAACAGCTGACCACTCTGCCATTTTAACTCCACTGTGAGCTGAAGAAGAGCAGCAGAGTGACAGCAGAGTGACAGCAGAGTGACAGCAGAGTGACAGCAGAGTGACAGCAGAGTGACAGCAGAGTGACAGCAGAGTGACCAGTGGCGGCTCAGTCCACAGTACAGCCCTGAGTATTTCGGTGAGACTTACATTTCCCTCTGACAGTCTTCAGTGGTTGTGTAGATAAGCTCCCAGCTGCTGTTGTGTGTTTGTCTGCTCCGACCACGCTCCACGGATTTGAACTCTGACCCTCCTCCATCTTCTCCTCCTCTTTCCCTCCTTCAGACTGCAAAGTCCTACTCCGCTCGTGTTTGGGAAACGTCCTTTGTTGGTTTTTCGCATCTCCACCTCCTTTTTTAGTCCTTTCCACATCTTTCTCTCTGCTCGCTTCTCGACTCAAATGTTTCCCAGGTGGATTCTTTTCTCTTAAATCTCTGTTTCGATCCTTATAATGATAATTAGTCCTCTCCTCTCTTGTTTCCGTCTTACTGCTCGTCCCTTTTTGCCTTTCCTCAGAACTTTTCCTGCGTTTCGGCGGCGGCTCTCTCTCTCTGTCCGGCCGCTCCATCGTCAGCTCGCTGGACGAACAAAACGGTCGAACGTCAGGTCTAAGAAAGTGTCCCGAGTAAAGGAAGCGCGCCGGGGTTAACGGGGAGGGAAGCCGAGGTCGGGGAGGCGCGGCTCTCGCAGTGCACCATGGGTAAAAAGGCGGCAGGGCTGGGGTGAGAGAGTGGATGTAGCGAGGCGTCCAGGAGGTAGAGCTGCTGCTCCTGAAGCCGCCCAGAGCAGAGCGGCTTTGAGGGAACAGCGAGGGGCCCCGCGAAGTCAGCGGCAGCCGGAACATGGAGGGACTGCAGAGGACACCAAGAGAGATTATTATCTTCACATTTATGTTTTTCTTTCTCCAAACTCTGCACAAGAAAGTTGTTGTTCCACCTATAATAGCAGCTTATAGCTTATAACTGTCCGTATAGGATTACATGTATGAATGTGGTGACAAGTATTTACTGAATAGGTTTAGGGTTGCATGATATGAGTAAAAATGTGTTTTATATTGTGATTTCTAGATTCCCCCAATAACCTCGAGGCTTTGTTAACCATAGACAGTTTAGCTTCCTAAAGCCTAAACTGGGTATAAACAAGGATTAAACCAGGATGGAACCAAGATTAAACCCAGAATAAATAAAGACTAAAGACTAAATATCGTCTAAAAAAACAGGATTAAACCAGGACTCAATCAAGACTAAACCAAGTCTGAACCAGGATTAAATAAAGACTAACCCAGGTCTAAAAATCAAGATTAAACTAGGTCTGAAATTAGGACAGGATTAAGACTAGATCATGACTAAGGCTAGGTACCGATAAATTATACCTTTGTGGTATTGTAAGAAAAGTTACAAAACTACTTGTATTGATTTTTTTTCTTAAATTTAACACCAAGTTTCAGTTAATAGTGGGAACTTGAATGTTCCTTTGCATGAATCAAATAAATAACAGAAATAAATCATACAAACTACTGGGTTTGACTCACAGCTAAGAATCTGGCTCCAAAAATGTGTCTTTTATTGAATATTATTGTGTTTTATGATTGTAGAGGATGAATTAGCTCAACATAGGGATCAGAAAAGGTATCGCTCAGGCACCGGTGTCAAAAAAATCTGAACAATACCCAGCCCTAGACTTAAAATGTCACAATTTGACAATACCTTAATACCTCTTTAACGTTTAAAACCTTGGGCTACCCTGATTTAACTAAGATAATAATGACAATCAAAGTCCATATTTCCCTATCTCCATAATTAAGAATGGCCTTCACATGATCTAAAGCTAACTACCTTATCTTTAAAGTTGATTAACCTAACTCTAAACACCAGAGGCTAGCTTTCATCAGATCATTAAACACGTCAGCTAATTGGATCAGCTACAGTGAATCCCTCAAAAAAAAAAAAAAAAGAAAAAAAAAAGAAAAAGGTCAGATAAAGAAAGAACCCGCTGATGAGAAGAAATCGATATTATTTTGGCAACAGCAGCCTTGTTTGCTCCAGGAAGTAGCTAGCAGCTTATGTAGTAATTTACAAATAAACACTTTTACCAATCTTGTCACTAACTTCATTGCCTTTACACACATTTAAGACGTTGTTACGCTGCCTTTCGCTACGATAACCTAATATGATTCATTAAGATTTCACGCAAAACCATTAAAAATACAAAACCTGTTATGCTAGCCTGCTAATGTTAGCTTCAATTAAAAGCAAAGAGCCATATTCCCCGTTGTTTTTAAATCGGCTAACAGCTTTTTGGGGATTAACATACTCACTCCACTTGTCCGGTGAATGGCACATAATTTATATTTCTATTTGGAAGCATCTGACCGTACGCAAAAAGAGCATTTTAGCCTAAATGTGACCAAAAGTTAGACTACTGCATCCATCGTCTCAAACAAATGACGTCAAATCAAAGCGTCGCTGCGTGAAACCGTTATCCTTGCGAGCTAAAGAAAAACTCGTCTAATTGTTTGGGAATATCGTACAAAAACGCAGATATTTTCGCAATAAAACGGGGATAACACGATGACACGTCGAACATTAGTCATTTTCATTGTTTACAGGGAATTTTCCGACAGCTGTGGGCGACATCTGCGCATTTAACGGAGTTTGTAGTTTTATTGCCCGTTTCCTAGCACCCGCCGTCGGCTAAAGGAATTCACTAATGGACTACAAATGTACGGTGCCACGTAAAATGTATTCCCGTAGCAAACTGTTACTTAACGTATAGATTTCGCGCTGTAAAATCGACAGTATAGCATTTTTAAGCCTGTAATTGTTTTGTTTAATTTGATATTTAAGGTTATTTGAGTCATTTTAGCGTCGTGCTGTAAATGTGTGGAATTCGGACTAAAAATAGCGTTAAAAGGTCATTGTACTTAACTTACGTAAATGGAGCCTCCTGGTGAAGAAAACGCCGCGGATATAAAGCGGGAGGATGTCAGCTGCAGAGGCCGCTCATGTCCCGCAGGGCCGCCGGGGTTAGTGCGCCTGGTCCCAGGTCCTGGTCCCGGTCCTGGTCCCGGTCCATTGTGCGCAGTGTTTGAGGTAAAAGCATGGAGGTAGAGGGAGGGTCCGCTCGGATTGTCCCGTGCCTCTCTCTCTCTCTCTCTGTGTGTCTCTGGACCCACCCCCAGGGCCCCCTCCTCAGAGACACACTGTCCCCATCAGGGCTGAGACACAGCGGGGACATGTCCACAGCTGTGCTCGGTCAGAAAAAGGAACAGCCAGGGTCGTAAGTAATCAGCTACAATATTTACAAGTAGTCTATATATTATGTAAGGTAATGTTAATATCACTATTTCACTGTAAAACTTTACTTTAGCCCAATTCTGACCAGTTTAGAAAAAAAAGACGAGGTTAAAGACAGGACTTTTTCTTCTATTTGACAAAACTGGTGTTAAAACTTTACTCTCAATACTTTTTTTTAACTTTTACGCAAGAAATACTTTGGATGAGTGGCATCTTCTACTGGAGTAATAATATTTACAGTAGATTATGTAACAATAGGCCTTCTTTTCAGTGGCCTGTCTCTGCACAGAGCTGAAAAACTTGTTTGACTGAACCTTAACGCTCGCTTAATACATGTTACTGACTCACTACTGTTTGTCTTTGCAGCTTTAGTCCAATTCTAACGTATGTGTGTCCTGAGTCGCTCACCTTTTGCTATTTTTCAGTCTTCTAACCAGTGTTCCTAAAGACGTTAACTGGCTAACGTTAGATAAACAAAAACTCCACATATTGCTCTACCTCTGTGGTAATTTTTGTGTATTTATGCTAAGTGTTTATAAAATAATCATGATATGAAAATAATTTTGATTGGGAACAAAATCAAAACTTAACTCAGACTAAACCAGGAATAAAACAAGGCTAATCTGTGACTAAATTAATTAAATTACCACTAAAACTGGACTTTTTAAACATTTTTATTTAGTCACAACACATGTTCTTTTAAGGCTCTGGTGGAAAATGATTCTTCAGTGTAAATCTCTGTCAGATGGAAGACCACAGTGTTATTGTGATATATTTAGATTCTTACGGTACAGATGTTGCGTTTGCTGATATTGCGATAATTTCGCGATATATTGTGCAGCCCTACGGTTGATGCTGTATTAAATATAAAATAAATAAATTGTCTGTCTTCGTTTCCTTGAATTACCTCATTTCTTTCTGTTTGGTGCAACAGATCCCAGAAATTTCACTGATCATGCCGTCAATATTCACTTGATTTTAGACAAATATAAATTGCTTAACTTCCAAAACTTTATTCACTTTAAAAACTGCTGGTTCATTTACAAAACTCTTCATGGACTTTCCCCGCCTCCACTTTCTAAACACATTAAACCAAAAACTGTGAGGAGATGTTGAGATCCCACGCAGGAAAAAACACATTTAAATTGTAGTCAGTTTTGGAACAACTTGCCGACAAATCTAAGAGAATGTCGCGCTTATGTCTCCTTCAGAGAGGAACTTACCGTATTTTCCGGACTATAAGTCGCACTTTTTTTCATAGTCTGGCTAGGGGTGCGACGTATACTCAGGTGTGACTTATATATTAAAATATTTCAGGTGTTGGTTAGAAATGGAACTGATGCTGAGTCTGACGACAGCCACGCAGAGGAGGAAGCGGCGCTTCGTCTACCTCCGGAGTTGGCGGAGTTGTTCAGAAGCGACACCGAGGATGAAGAATTTAAAGGATTTAGCGATTAGGAGTGAGATGGTGAGTTTGGTGAACTTGTTATATTATGTTCTTTATGCTATAGTTATGTGAATAACTGTTAATATATTACGTTAACATAAGAGACACCTATTCAGTTCGCTGTTTATGCTTCATGTAGCTGAATAACCATCAATGTGTTACGTTAGCATAGCGCACACCTATTCAGCTGTTGTTCTCTATTCTATTATTACTATAACTCGCCTTTCAACATGAAATGTCTGTTCTTGGGGTCGGATTTTGTAAAATAAATTTCCCCCAAAAAATGTGACTTATAGTCCAGTGCGACTTATATACGTTTTTTTCTTCTTCATTATGCATTTTTTGGCGAGTGCCACTTATACTCTGGAGCGACTAGTCCTGTGATCATTTTAACTTTAAGTTTACATTTTCCTATAGTCCTTGTGTGTGTCTGTGTGTTTTATGTTTGTCATTGTGCTCTGTTCTTTGGGACGACAGATGAAAATTAGCAACTATGCTACAATCTGACACATCTACAGTCTGTACACAGGGGTATGATTGTTAATGTGCTCTGTCCCCACTAAAAATATAAATAAAAACACACTGAAGCAATTAAACAAATACTACCACGACTTCATCCTTATATAAAACCTTTATTTTGGCATCAGTCAGAATACAAAATGGTGCAGTCAGTTGTTGAATACAAGTGTAACACACTCTTTGCAAAGACGTTTTCCAAATAAAGTAACGTGGATAACTCCAGAGTTCAGACTTCAGATCAGTGTGAAATCACTCAGAACACTCCTTTAGGATTCCTTTAATACTAAATCAGTAATATTGGCATTTAAACAGCATATATAAATAAAACACAACCATTTCCAGTTTTTTGATACACGTGTAAAAATAATAAATCATCTTGTACATGCACAGCTCAAGCTCTCCATTCATTTATTGACTGGAAATATAAAAATAATGGATCGATGGACTGGAGCAGAGAGAGAGGAACCCTAATAGTTCCTTTAGCAAACAGTTCCCAGAAGTAAGCCCAGATTAGTAGCACTAGGCTAAACAGTTGTACGGGAGGGGAGTAAGATGTGTAAAGACTCAAATTTTATTCTATCTACGGATTTAACTCACTTTTACAGACCTAAAAATAGGCCATTAGTGTCTGAATCACATGACCATCTGTTTGTTTTAGTCAGACAGAAGCGTTTGTTTACCTGCTTTAGTAGTTGTAGTAGATGTTGCTGGGACGTGTCTTGTAGGCTGCTTATGTAGTTTTGTCAGACAGTAGGGAAAGCTTGCGCCCCCTGCTGTCTGACGCCTGCTCCTGGTGTGGGATAAGGCGTAAGCTCCCTCGGCCCGGTTCATGGTCCTCCCTGATCCAACAGTGATACTTTTCACTTTCAGCAGAGTTGACCCTGGCTTTGTTTCAGTCCATGATGAGATTACAGGAAGTAGCTCAGTCTGGTAAAGCAGGTGAACAAACTCCTGTCTGACTACAAGAAACTTAAGGAATTAACTTCAGAAAAGTGTGAACTTTTACCAAAGGATTTTCTGGACCTCCGTTGGCCAAATGCTGTCTCTCAACGGCTCATATTTGGACAGACTGTGGAGAAAAGTCCTAGTTTGGAAACTCCTGGCAGGGGCGTGGCCAGGTGTGGCCAATGGTGGCCAGGGGCGTGTCTGGGGGGGTGTCCAGGGGCGTGTCCAGGGGTGTGTCCAGGGGTATCCGGGGGGGGCAGGGGGTGTCCAGGGCCCGTGCCAGGGGCGTGTCTGGGGGGGTGTCCAGGGGCGTGTCCAGGGGTGTGTCCAGGGGTATCCGGGGGGGGTGGCCAGGGGCGTGTCCAGGGGGCCTGTCCGGGGGTGTGTCCAGGGGCGTGTTCGGGGGGTGGCCAGGGGTGTGTCCGGGGGTGGCCAGGGGCGTGGCCAGTGGTGGTCAGGGGCGTGTCCGGGGTGTGTGTCCAGGGGCATGGGGGGGGGGCGTCTGGGGGTGTGTCCAGGGGCATGTCCAGAGGCATGTCCGGGGGGGGTTGTCCGGGGGCATGTCCAGGGGCCTGTCTGGGGATAGCTTGGGGAAACGCGATAACATGTTCACTTAAATTTTATTTTAGTTTATCGCCAAATCATGACAAATATGGCACAATGGTCATAAAAAGCACAAAATGATGCAGATAAGTTCACCAGGAAAGGAAATGTTCAGTGCTTGTTTAGGAGTGCACCCCTCGCAGAGCTCAGTGCCCCACCTGGGCCACCCCAATGAAAAAAGTGACTGACTCCTGGTTGTGTTGTAACGTGTTTTAATTCATTTTGAAGCTAATCAGTATTATTAATTTATTAATTGCCCAGATTGAATTGTCTTTGGCTGATCACACATTTATTTTATTAAACGTATTAAATACTTATTATGCATCTCACATTAGATTATTATTATGTGCTGTTGTAACGTTAATGTATAATTTGGAAAGTTTATTTATTGAACCCTTCAGATTTCAAACTGTAGATTGTTTTAAAGAAACGCTCTCAGACAAACAGAAACATGAGTTGTGCTTCAGATTTACACAAATGCAATGATTTTGTAATAAACATTTTTCTAAGGAGCGACTCGTATCGGTTTAAGGTGCACTTTAGATTCAGCTCCAGGACTGTGTTCATATAAAAGTGTCTTCAGTCTTTTCCATCGGTGTCCTCTGTGTCCTCCAGGAGAAGTGAAGTTCCCATTCCAAAACATCGGCTGTGTCCAAAACTACTCCCTCTACCTCCCTCTTAACTCAAAAAGTGATGGTCAGACTTTGAGCTGCAGTTCTGGAGACGCTCTGACCCAAAGCTGGGGACACACTACAGGACTTTCCCAGTCGTTACAGATTCGAAAACACTAGGAGCTCACACTAACGAGATTTTGTCGGAAAGACTGAAAGACTCTCACAGTTAACAACTCCACCAGAGGCTGAGGTCCCTCTTCACTAAATAATGGATATGCTGTGAGTTTCAGAGAAGAACAGCAGGACCTCTCAGGGCTTTAAACTGTACCGATACGATCTGTTGCTCCGAGCGGGGCTTCTGTACTGAGAAACCGCCCTCGCAACTTGGCCGTGAGCGCTCCGCTGTTCAGGAAGAGTCACGTGACAGGGAACGACTTGAGGCGCAGTATAACCATGAAGCTACTTTTAGCGTTGTTATTTTCGCCAGTTCGTCAGGGCCGAAGGACACAAGAAGATGAAGACAATGTCGGACGAGGCAAGAAAAAGAAAATGTGAAAGGGACCGCACCAGATCGCAGACAAGAGTCAACATCGGACAGACTTTTGCTCGCTGGCGTCAGATGAGAGACAGAGAAGGCTGCAAATCAGATCACGTTTTTGCTTCTTTACTGTTGGGCAGGTAAATTAGCCTCTTTATTTTTTCTTTAGAACGTGCTTTTTCATACAGTTATTAGTTGTTTTTACTGCGACCATTGCGCGATATTTGTTGATAAGCTAACGCTAGCGCTAACTCTATAGAAGATCCAGTCCAAACTTCCAAAGGTAGCAGCAGGTCAACTAAAGTTGAAACAATGATGGAAATAGACGCACGCTCGCACAGTTTCAGAAGGAGGAGGGGCCCTAGTGTTACGTTTTGCGACGGTGCAGTGGCACCTGTGGCCTCTAGAGGCGCAAGACCAGGGAATCTTACACAGTGTAACTTTAAATGCAGATTTTTGGTGAGGCACATGTCTGGGCCCCAAGTGAAAGAAGTGAAAGACCTCATCTTGTCTCAGTTTCTCGCAACAAAAAGTTCTAAAAGCAGTCATCTGGATTGGATTTTTAAAGTTGAAGACGTTTCTCCTCTGATCCAAGAGACTTTCTCAGTTCTGAAGCTGAACTGGTGAGAGCTGCTTTATCTGCTCCTGAAGGCGGAGTTAGACCTGAAACTAACTTCTGTTGGTTCAGGAGACCATGAAGAACCTGAGTGGTTTCAGGTCGTTAGGAGTCCTTTGTCCTCAGCTGGAGTGAGTGGCAGAGTGGTTAACTTCAGATGTAAATGACCTGAGTGAAACTGGTTTGTTTTGTTTGGGTTTCAGGAGACTGTTGTAGACAGAAGGAAGGTTGTATCTGAGACCACTGTTTCTGTTTAAAGAAGGTTTATCTTTTTTGACAAAGATTGCTTCTTTCACTCCTCGCTCAGACCATCCTTTCTCTCTGGCTCAGATTTTGACCTCACTGTCCTCAAAGGAGTGGTTTGTGGCCTTCAGGTGGAGGTGTCCTGCAGATTCTGGTCTTACTCTGCAGTTCATAGGAAACATCCAAAATCTCTTTATCTCAGCCTGAAAAGCTCAAAATGGCAATAAAAAGATTGTTCTCATTTCTCTGAAACAGAACCTCATAGAACAAACTCTCCCCAAGCTCCACCTGCACAGAGTCTGACTGAGATGGACTGAATGGATGAGTTTTCTCCAAAACTCATCAAACTGACTGTTCTCACTGTCACATTCTAACATACAGTAGTTGTTTGCTTTTTAATAAGTATTACTAAAACAAATGGCTACATTCTATTCATTTCTTTCATAAAATTAAGAAACGACCCTACATATTGGCCCAAAAAACTGCAGTGTTTATCGGCCATCAGCTGCTCTGAATTTAAAAAATTGGCATCGGTCACAGAAAAACCCACTTCTAGTACACAACACGTCTGAACTCAGACTGGTCCAGACTCGGCGCGACTGTGAATCGTTGTAAAATCTGGCAAAAAATCGCGTAGTGTGTCCTCAGCTTTAAGCTGAGTCGTTACAGATTCTGAAAAGACTAGGAGCACACACTAACCGACTGGTTTCAGCAGATTTAGTTCTGATGACTGAAAGACTGGGGCTCACACATTTAACGACTGCGCCTCACACACTACAAGATCTGTAACTGCAACTGACGCCAACCAAACGCAGCAAACTCTGGCGGGGAACTCGCGAGAACTAAATGGTAAACAAACATGGAGCTACCTGGGTCGCTGTTGCCGTTGTGTGCGTAGCTATCTGTTTGGAAAAAAGGGAAAGAAAAAAAGGCTATGTATCTAGTTTCGCTTGGGTAGCGCTCAACTTTCTTCGGTGTTTGCGATGGTTGTTTATGTTTTCTTCTTCTTCAAATTTCCGCTTATATTTTCCCGCCGCTTCCTGTTTCTTCGTCTGCGTCCTGACGCTATTTCCTGTGTCCTATCAACTGTTTTTCATCGGCCGCTGGACTCCATGAATTCCCAGTTGGATGTAAACAGCCCACACTACAGGAGTGTGCTCCAGAGTCGGCTTTAAAACTCAAACATGTTTGATTGTTTGCGACTGACGTCAGGCCAGGTTTTTGCGGCGCACACACTTAACGATTCGAGTCTTTGAACATCACACACTAACGGATTTCAGGGCCGACTGGTGATTACGATTCCCTGCAACTGTTGTTGACTGGTAAAGACTCAGCTGCAGCTGTGAATCGTTATAAAATCGGGCAAAAAAATCGTGTAGTGTGTCCCCAGCTTTAGTCAGACTAATTTCTTCAGCTTCTAACACCTGAGCGTTGATGTGACAAAGGACTATGTGGCTCACGGTATCAAGCATTTACCCCTGAACTAGAAGCTCCCTGGTTTGAGTCCAGGTCTGAGCTGTACAGATTTACCATTGTGAGATTGGTGGAGGTCTAGTTTGGGACACAGCCAGATGAAAAACAAACGCTCCTCAGTCCAGAGCGAGCCTCCGCCTTTCAGCCCAGTCTGTAATGAGTCTGTCCTGCGGAGGGAGGGGTCAGGAGAACGGGACGTCCCATCTCTGTGTGTACGCGCTGAGTTCACACGGACTGATGACCAACATCCGAGACGAGTCCATGCCGTCCAGGGCCATCTCCGAGTCCAGGCAGAACCGGGACACCAGGTGCTCCAGGTGCGTCCCGGACTTCTGCCAACGCTGCAACGGAAAATAAACACAACACAGTGATTAAAGCGCAACTCAGGAACATTTTCTACCTTAAATAAACTGTTTGTGAGTCAGTGTGATGGTTAAAAAAGTGGTGGTGTAGTGTATAAAGCGTCCTGTAGCGCCCCCTGCTGTCTGTGGGCTAGAGATGGTCTTATTTCTAGATTTTCGTCACGGCAAAGCGGTCAAAAGGTGGAAAAAAAATAACACTTTGTACGGATACGAGGAGAGGAAAATGAAAGTAAAGCCGAGCGAGGGGTCACACAGGGAGTCAGCTGGACTTATGAGTGCTTTACTCTGAACTGTAGGGGGCGCTCCAGAGAGGAACATGAGACAGAAACAGAAAGGAAATGAGCAAAGTTACAATGTGCCGATTAAAAAGATGTAAATTCAAGGTTCATGGTAAATAAACCTAAACATTAGTCCCAGTCCTTCTGCTTTACAAAGTTCTATGTGGTAAGGTTTTCCAGTAATATGTAATGTTTTTGTAAGAGGGAGGAGGAGGAGGAGCTGAACATCTGGCTGCTGACGCCATGAGCTCTGTTTAAATGCTGCCTGAGTGAACACATGATGAGTGGTGAAAGGCTGAGACGAAGCAGAGGAGGCGTGGAGTTCTCTCACGGCAGCAGCTTGGTGCTGGGGAGGAGTCTTCCAGGCTGAACATTTGCTACAGCTCCATAACAGACCTCATGGCTTCACCAGCAGCAGCCTCCTCCTCATCACCGCCTCTGCACCAAATATCTCCAGAAGCTCCACCTCCTCGCCACTGTCCCATTAATCTGTGTCATCTTTTGTGTGCAAACTTTGCTGCTTGAGTTCCTGTCTCTGGTTGGTGGCCCACCTTTCTGCGGCTCCACTGATTGGTCCATCCCTCTAACCCTGCACCAGAGTTTCCAGCTGCCAGGGCCGCTCCCGGTAAAAGTGAACGCCCCCCCGCCGGCTGCGTGGCTGGGACTCTGTGAACAGCTCGCCTCTGAATGTGCTGCGTCTCGTTTGTCGCTGTGGTCTGTAAACTTGTGTTTAGCTGAGACATTAGGTGTCACTTGTTGCTTGTATTGTGACCTTTTAAAATTTGTGCCTAATTTAATTTTAGTTATCCTTACGCCTGAACTCTGTACTGGAGTCTCCTTTTGTTGCCTTTATTGTTAATATTATTTTGTTAGCCCAGCTGCCTTGGAGACACTTTTGTTACATTTTCACTTACATTTCCCTTTTAAATAAATTGTCAACTTTAACCTCTTAAACCCAAACAGAGCCCGACGTGGCTCCGCCCCCTTGCGTCCGCTTGTTGGGACCATAGCGGGGAGATACAGCGGCTGACACACACATGTTTGACATCCTCGTGTTCCGACAATTCATGGCAACAAAACTATCTACTTCTATTTCTATTCAACAGTTGGATTCCACCTGGATTTTTTAAAAATAAAACATGTATATCTTTCCATTACTTTGTTTATTTGGCACAAATTTTGCTGCAGTAGACCAAGATATGTGAAATTTTCAATTTATGTTGTTATTTGCTTCACTACAGGAAGGAAAAAGGCTTTTTTGGAGGCAAATATGTGTTTTTTTTTTTTCAGGCGGAAATTGGAATAATCCATTTCAACCTCAATTTATGGTCAAACAATATAATTTATTAATATTATTTCTCTTCCACAGTAATCCCCAAAGTCCACCAATTAATTTTTTAGTTTTACATCTCAGTTGTGTTACTTCCTTTTCTCGAGCTGAGCAGGTTGTAAAATCCACCACCACCAGCGTCTCGGCTCCGGGGGGAAGCCTTCAGTACATCGCTCAACGTCTTTCCTGCCGGGGTCTAAGCGCCAAAACGAATTAATAGTTGTTTTCATTAAATCTTTTCTTCTCTGCTTGAGTCTGTCCAGGTTGAAATATGGGGCTGAGGTTAGAGCAGGAAGTCTTTATGGACGTGAAGGAGGACGCAGAGGATTCGATGTTGGAGAAAACTCGGCTAAAACAAAGTTAGAGAACACAAACGAAAGCGGGACAGATGCTGTTGCTGCAGTTCAGTGGAGCTGCAGAGAGGAGCTGCGTTTATTCATCAACAAACAAAAACCACCACAAACTAACCCCGAGAACAAGAGGCTCACCTTAATCTCACTTTACATCACTGCAGAAACCTGGGATAATGACAGAGCACAGACCAAAACAACAGAGTCGGATCTGAAAAAGCACGTTATGAGTAGAACACAGAGCCTCTCCAGAGATCTCATTATGTGATATTAAAGATTTGGCTGAAGGAGGAACATAAACGTCCTGAGCTGCACTGTGGAATTCATAACCACAAAAACATAAAGAATATAATCTGTTGTCTGTGGCCTTTAAAAGACTTCTTAGCTCAGTGCTCGCTCTGATTTTTAAGGTTTTATTTATTATTGCCACCAAAACTTACAATTAAACGTTTTTAGACATATGAACGTTAAATTAAGTGAACAAAAAATATTAGTTGAGATTTTGAGTTGGCCCCAAAACTAAAAAATCTTGACGGATCATGTTGCCTTGAGTTTTTGCAAAAAAGTGTAGTTTTAAAGATTTTAAAAAGCTATATTGAGCTTTATTCTGCAAAATGTCCTTCTCCAGTGGACTGAGGCTACAATAATCATCAGGAACTTCTGCCACAACATAAACTAAAGTGAAAAAGTTCTCTCACAAAACAAAAGTCAGTTCAGCAAACGTAAATTTAAGAGGCTATATTCTGCAGAATGTCCTTCTGAAGTTGTTCCTCATCAGAAACAGATCTGGAGCTGTGTTCTGTTTGAGTAATCCTGTATTCTCTGGCGCTGAGTTTCTGAGGCCTCAGAGCGCTCCGTTCCACCGCGAAGCCCCACCCACTCCAGGAAGCACTGACCAATCAACAACAAGCCCTCTACATCCAGTCTGCTCTCAGTCATTTATCCTAAAAATGGTTGAGGCTGTGTGTGCTCTTATTTTTAGATGAACTTTATTTAAAAAAATTGAAAGTGTCTTCTTCTTTTAAATAAAATTGTGTTTTTTTATTTTTTTATTTTAACAAGCACTTTTTTTAAAATTTATCCTTGAATTTATCTATTTACCTTTTTTTTTTTTTTAAACAAGCTTTTTAAAATTTGAGACATCTTTATTTTTAATGAACTCTTTCATTTTTAGAAGTTTATTTTCTGAAGTAACACATTCAAAAATCTTCCTCTGCTTTTATTTTTCTAATGGACAAGAACAATTTAATTTTTTGTGTACTCTTTTTTTTTTTTTTTTTTTTTTTTGGGGTTTTGTTTTCAAGGCAAGATTTTTTTTAAAAAATCTACCTCAGCTTTTATTTTTCTAGTGGACCAAAACAAATTTGATATTGCGCCTCAGGGCCACCGTAGTTTCCACTGATTCCTAACAGACATTTTTTATTTTGGTTTAAAAAGGTATCATACTAAAAGTTTAAAGAAGTGTTTTTCTTTGATTACGTTCAAAAGACACGAACACTCTGCTGCCCTCTGCTGGTCTTTTCTCCTATTTCTTTATGGCACCAGTAGAGTTCTTATTAAAAACATTATTTTTTAGTTACATAATGTTTTTAAAGGCTGTAAAACCTGCTGCTGTTCTAAAGAAGACCATGACTTGGTTAAAAATATGAATAAAAGCAGAATATAGCTCCTGTCTAAAGCTCGAATTGGTGCACACAGCGATAATGAGACTTTTAACACAATAAAATACACTGTGCTTGCGTGTCCTGCCTGTAACCACTAGATGGAGCCCTCTCTCTGCTCCAAAACCCTCTGAACTCACTGGGAGTAACTTTGAACTCTCTGAAAGTGCATAATTCATATCTGGAGCCTCTTCTGTGGGGAAAACACGGATCAAACTGGGCTTTTATTTTGAAATTCACTCATGTGAGGAATGAGATAACGACATGGAGCGCAGAGAACCTGCAGGATCCAGATGTTCGGGCTGAAAACACTTGTACAGTACATTATCTGCGCACTTATCAGACAGCGGTGACGGGCTGGGAGGATGTTTAATGGGAAAATAAGAGAGATGAGATAATTAAATGTTAATGAATTAAGAGCCGTCGCTTTAGAACAAGCTGCTGACGTCTAACTCTAGTTTCCACAGCGATGCACACGGCTGGACTTCACTGTACAAACACCATTCAGCAACAAAAAACTTTAAACTGATTACTCACCCAGCAACAATTTACTTGCATATTTATTTTGGCTAATATTAATACATAATTACCATGACGGAAGAAAGTTCTGTGGTAAATTGAAACGCCACTGTTTTAAGCGTTATTTGAACCTTGTTGTATTGTTTTACGGTAACAGAGAATTTGGGGATTTGTGGTCTGTACGTTCATTTATCATGGACTGCAAAGTCTCGTGATATTTTTCCATCACACAATCATTTGTGGACCCAGTTTCTAAAAAAAAAAAAAAGGTAACACTTTAGGATCCACTTATTAACCATTAACTAAGTGCTAATTAGCATGCTAGTTTGTGGTTAATTAGCTCTTAATTGCTAATTATAAAGCAGTAATTATGAGTTTATTATAGGAAAAATGTTAGTTAATTGGAAATTAGTTGTAGAATATGTTCACACAGAATGAGGATTAATAGTTGCTTTATAATTACCAATTAAGAGCTAATTAGCCTCTGATAGCATAATTAGCACTTAGTTAATGGGTAATTGATGGATCCTAAACTAAAATGTTACCAAAAAAATGAGCAGGTTCAACATTTGTGGATTTTGTGCCCAGTTATTTTTTTAAAGCAGTCTGTAAGCCACAGTGACACGGCCCCTGCTCTGAGAGCGACGCAGGCTCTGATCTGAACAACTGTGGCCTCCTGAAGCGTCCCTGACATCACAGCACATTTAATATGAACTGTAATATGAACTAATAGTAGGTAACAGTGAGGTAACAGTGTGGTAACAGTGAGGTAACAGTGTGGTAACAGTGTGGTAACAGTGAGGTAACAGTGTGGTAACAGTGTGGTAACAGTGTGGTAACAGTGTGGTAATAGTGTGGTAACAGTGTGGTCATAGTAGGTAACAGTGTGGTAACAGTGTGGTAACAGTGTGGTAACAGTGTGGTAATAGTGTGGTAACAGTGTGGTCATAGTAGGTAACAGTGTGGTAATAGTGTGGTAACAGTGTGGTCATAGTAGGTAACAGTGAGGTAACAGTGAGGTAACAGTGTGGTAACAGTGTGGTAATAGTGTGGTAACAGTGTGGTAATAGTGTGGTAACAGTGTGGTAATAGTGTGGTAACAGTGTGGTCATAGTAGGTAACAGTGTGGTAACAGTGAGGTAACAGTGTGGTAACAGTGTGGTAATAGTGTGGTAACAGTGTGGTCATAGTAGGTAACAGTGAGGTAACAGTGAGGTAACAGTGTGGTAATAGTGTGGTAACAGTGTGGTAACAGTGTGGTAACAGTGTGGTAATAGTGTGGTAACAGTGTGGTCATAGTAGGTAACAGTGTGGTAATAGTGTGGTAACAGTGTGGTCATAGTAGGTAACAGTGAGGTAACAGTGTGGTAACAGTGTGGTAATAGTGTGGTAACAGTGTGGTCATAGTAGGTAACAGTGAGGTAACAGTGTGGTAACAGTGTGGTAACAGTGTGGTCATAGTAGGAAACAGTGAGGTAATAGTAGGAAACAGTGAGGTAACAGTGAGGTAACAGTGTGGTAACAGTGTGGTAACAGTGTGGTAACAGTGTGGTAATAGTGTGGTAACAGTGTGGTAACAGTGTGGTAATAGTGTGGTAACAGTGTGGTAATAGTAGGTAACAGTGTGGTAATAGTAGGTAACAGTGAGGTAACAGTGTGGTAATAGTAGGTAACAGTGTGGTAATAGTAGGTAACAGTGTGGTAACAGTGTGGTAGTAGTAGGTAACAGTGTGGTAATAGTAGGTAACAGTGTGGTAACAGTGTGGTAGTAGTAGGTAACAGTGTAGTAACAGTGTGGTAATAGTAGGTAACAGTGACGACGCAGGCTCTGATCTGAACAACTGTGGCCTCCTGAAGCGTCCCTGACATCACAGCACATTTAATATGAACTGTGTCAATATTGGTTGCATAACCTATAAAACTAATCAACCAAAGAATAAAATAAAAGAATAAAAACTTTCCAACTTTTGATGATACATCATCATCACTAACTTTTCTCATAAGATTTTTAGATTTAGATTTATTAAAGATTGACGCGGCAGGAGACAACATACGATATAAAACCTGCGTCAAACACATCACAAATAATAAAAACATAACTAAAACATCAGTATACCATAAAAGTCACCTGTAAAACAAGGACTAAAGTAGTTTTTAGTAGTTAGCTTTTAGCTCTTGTTTGCTAAACACTGCCTCTGGTGGCTCAGATCTGAAGCTGACGTTAGTGAAAGTGTGCAGCGTGGCCCCATCTCACAGGGATGGAAGGGAAGAAGGTGAGATGATAATTATCCTGTTATAAGTAGCTCAGGAGAAGGAGCAGTCGTAACCATAACCAAGAGGTTGGCGGTTTGAATCCTGCTGTCCCCAGTTCCTACAACAATTGTGTCCTTGGGCAAGACACTTCACACACCTTTCTGTATGAAAGTGTTAGTGTGAGTGTGTGGACATGTTAGGTATGATGTATGTATGTGTGGTAACAATGTGGTAACAGTGTGGTAACAGTGTGGTAATAGTAGGTAACAGTGTGGTAACAGTAGGTAACAGTGTGGTAATAGTAGGTAACAGTGTGGTAACAGTGTGGTAACAGTAGGTAACAGTGTGGTAATAGTAGGTAACAGTGTGGTAACAGTGTGGTAATAGTAGGTAACAGTGTGGTAACAGTAGGTAACAGTGTGGTAACAGTGTGGTAATAGTAGGTAACAGTGTGGTAACAGTGTGGTAATAGTAGGTAACAGTGTGGTAACAGTGTGGTAACAGTAGGTAACAGTGTGGTAACAGTGTGGTAATAGTAGGTAACAGTGTGGTAACAGTGTGGTAATAGTAGGTAACAGTGTGGTAACAGTGTGGTAATAGTAGGTAACAGTGTGGTAACAGTGTGGTAGTAGTAGGTAACAGTGTGGTTACAGTGAGGTTACAGTGAGGTAATAGTAGGTAACAGTGAGGTAACAGTGTGGTAATAGTAGGTAACAGTGAGGTAATAGTAGGTAACAGTGTGGTAACAGTGTGGTAATAGTAGGTAACAGTGTGGTAATAGTAGGTAACAGTGTGGTAACAGTGTGGTAATAGTAGGTAACAGTGAGGTAATAGTAGGTAACAGTGTGGTAACAGTGTGGTAATAGTAGGTAACAGTGTGGTAATAGTAGGTAACAGTGTGGTAACAGTGTGGTAATAGTAGGTAACAGTGAGGTAATAGTAGGTAACAGTGTGGTAATAGTAGGTAACAGTGAGGTAATAGTAGGTAACAGTGTGGTAATAGTAGGTAACAGTGTGGTAACAGTGTGGTAATAGTAGGTAACAGTGAGGTAATAGTAGGTAACAGTGTGGTAACAGTGTGGTAATAGTAGGTAACAGTGTGGTAATAGTAGGTAACAGTGTGGTAACAGTGTGGTAATAGTAGGTAACAGTGAGGTAATAGTAGGTAACAGTGTGGTAATAGTAGGTAACAGTGTGGTAACAGTGTGGTAATAGTAGGTAACAGTGTGGTAGTAGTAGGTAACAGTGTGGTAACAGTGTGGTAATAGTAGGTAACAGTGTGGTAGTAGTAGGTAACAGTGTGGTTACAGTGAGGTTACAGTGAGGTAACAGTGAGGTAATAGTAGGTAACAGTGTGGTAACAGTGTGGTAACAGTAGGTAACAGTGTGGTAATAGTAGGTAACAGTGTGGTAACAGTGTGGTAATAATAGGTAACAGTGTGGTAATAGTAGGTAACAGTGAGGTAATAGTAGGTAACAGTGTGGTAGTAGTAGGTAACAGTGTGGTAACAGTGTGGTAATAGTAGGTAACAGTGAGGTAATAGTAGGTAACAGTGTGGTAACAGTGTGGTAATAGTAGGGAACAGTGTGGTAATAGTAGGTAACAGTGTGGTAACAGTGTGGTAATAGTAGGTAACAGTGAGGTAATAGTAGGTAACAGTGTGGTAATAGTAGGTAACAGTGTGGTAACAGTGTGGTAATAGTAGGTAACAGTGTGGTAGTAGTAGGTAACAGTGTGGTAACAGTGTGGTAATAGTAGGTAACAGTGTGGTAGTAGTAGGTAACAGTGTGGTTACAGTGAGGTTACAGTGAGGTAACAGTGAGGTAATAGTAGGTAACAGTGTGGTAACAGTAGGTAACAGTGTGGTAATAGTAGGTAACAGTGTGGTAACAGTGTGGTAATAATAGGTAACAGTGTGGTAATAGTAGGTAACAGTGTGGTAATAGTAGGTAACTGTGCTAACAGTGTGGTAACAGTGAGGTAACAGTGGTTACAGTGAGGTAACAGTGTGGTAATAGCAGGTAACAGTGTGGTAACAGTGTGGTAATAATAGGTAACAGTGTGGTAACAGTGTGGTAATAGTAGGTAACAGTGTGGTAACAGTGTGGTAATAGTAGGTAACAGTGTGGTAATAGTAGGTAACAGTGTGGTAACAGTGAGGTAACAGTGGTTACAGTGAGGTAACAGTGTGGTAATAGCAGGTAACAGTGTGGTAACAGTGTGGTAATAATAGGTAACAGTGTGGTAACAGTGTGGTAATAGTAGGTAACAGTGTGGTAACAGTGTGGTAGTAGTATGTAACAGTCTGGTTACAGTGAGGTAACATTACTGTGCGTGCTCTTCGAGGGAGCGCTGCCCTTCAAGTGTGACGTCACTGTGAAAACTATGATTAGGCATAAACTGTAGTAAATCTATTCTTTCCCTGCCAGTTTTTCCCCACAGCAGTTTGCCCATGAGCAGAGCTCACAGTGAAGGCCGTGGACAGAAACACGATGATGGTTCTGTCTCTGAAACAGCTGCAGCTCTGTAAGCACTCTGCTCTGACACTTACACTGATACACAGGAGACAGAGGACAGGGAGGAGACAGAGGACAGAGGACAGGGAGGAGACAGAGGACAGAGGACAGGGAGGAGACAGAGGAGACAGAGGACAGGGAGGAGACAGAGGAGACAGAGGACAGGGAGGAGACAGAGGACAGGGAGGAGACAGAGGACAGGGAGGAGACAGAGGACAGAGGACAGGGAGGAGACAGAGGAGACAGAGGACAGGGAGGAGACAGAGGACAGAGGACAGGGAGGAGACAGAGGAGACAGAGGACAGGGAGGAGACAGAGGACAGCGGACAGGGAGGAGACACAGGAGACAGAGGACAGGGAGGAGACAGAGGAGACAGAGGACAGGGAGGAGACACAGGAGACAGAGGACAGGGAGGAGACAGAGGAGAGACAGAGGAGACAGAGGAGACAGAGAGGAGACAGAGGAGAGACAGAGGAGAGACAGAGGAGACAGAGGAGACAGAGGACAGAGAGGAGACAAAGGAGAGACAGAGAGGAGACAGAGGACAGAGAAGAGACAGAGGAGAGACAGAGGGGAGACAGAGAGGAGACTGAGGACAGAGAGGAGACAGAGGAGAGACAGAGAGGAGACAGAGGAGACAGAGAGGAGACAGAGGAGACAGAGGACAGGGAGGAGACAGAGGACAGAGGACAGGGAGGAGACAGAGGAGACAGAGGACAGGGAGGAGACAGAGGACAGAGGACAGGGAGGAGACAGAGGAGACAGAGGACAGGGAGGAGACAGAGGACAGAGGACAGGGAGGAGACACAGGAGACAGAGGACAGGGAGGAGACACAGGAGACAGAGGACAGGGAGGAGACAGAGGAGAGACAGAGGAGACAGAGGAGACAGAGAGGAGACAGAGGAGAGACAGAGGAGAGACAGAGGAGACAGAGGAGACAGAGGACAGAGAGGAGACAAAGGAGAGACAGAGAGGAGACAGAGGACAGAGAAGAGACAGAGGAGAGACAGAGGGGTAACAGAGAGGAGACTGAGGACAGAGAGGAGACAGAGGAGAGACAGAGAGGAGACAGAGGAGACAGAGAGGAGACAGAGGAGAGACAGAGGAGACAGAGGAGACAGAGAGGAGACAGAGGAGACAGAGAGGAGACAGAGGAGACAGAGAGGAGACAGAGGAGAGATAGAGAGGAGACAGAGGAGACAGAGAAGAGACAAAGGAGAGATAGAGAGGAGACAAAGGAGAGACAGAGGACAGAGAGGAGAGAGAGGAGAGACAGAGGAGAGACAGAGAGGAGACAGAGAGGAGACAGAGGACAGAGAGGAGACAGAGGAGACAGAGAGGAGACAAAGGAGACAGAGGACAGAGAGGAGACAGAGGAGAGATAGAGAGGAGACAGAGGAGACAGAGAAGAGACAAAGGAGAGATAGAGAGGAGACAAAGGAGAGACAGAGAGGAGACAGAGGACAGAGAGGAGAGAGAGGAGAGACAGAGGAGAGACAGAGAGGAGACAGAGAGGAGACAGAGGACAGGGAGGAGACAGAGGAGACAGAGGACAGGGAGGAGACAGAGGAGACAGAGAGGAGACAAAGGAGAGACAGAGAGGAGACAAAGGAGCTGAGGCTGAGGTCTGGCTAATTCTGCAGATTTAGATGACTGTATTTACACAACCAGGAGCTGCAGCTAAATGAAGGGAATCACTGAAGGTGGGACAGTGAATGGTCGCTGTTAAAGTTGTCAAGTAAAAAAAACAAATTAGCATTTAACAATAAAACTGCCCTTTTCAACCTTAAATAATATATTATTATTTTATAAGTTAAGTTTTTCAAATTAAAACAAAAGATTTGTATGTGGCTATTACTGTAGCAAAAAGATTCCTGTGTACATAGATTTGTCTGTAATAAGATGTGTATGCACGGTTTGTGTGTGCATATTAAGATTTTTGTGTGCGTATTTTGATTTATGTGTGTGTAATCAGATCTGTGAGTGCGTAATAAGATCTGTGTGTGCATATTATAATTTATGTGGGTGTCATAAGATGTGTGGGTGAGTAATAAGATCTGTGGGTGCGTAATAAGATTTGATCTTATGTTCTGAAGTCAGAACTATGGGTGCCTATAATGTACAAATCTCATCGGACCCCTCCCTCCATCCCTTTGTAAAAAACTGAAACCTCTTTCCTAAACTCTCAGTATCATTAGCTCTAGGTTTAAAGCGAGTGTAGAGTTATAGATGTATGAATATAGATGTGTGTGAGAGTGTAACACCTGTCTGAGTCTGAGTCTCATTTAAATTCCCTGGTTCTGTGTGTTCCTCTGCTCCAGCATCAGTCCACTGTCAGACTCCATCTCTCCTCTCACACTTTCTCTCCTCTCAGTCCTTCTTTACACTTTCAGCTTTTTTTTTTTTTTTACACACAGGCCGTCTTGAGACGACTGAATCCCTTCTCTTCTCTGTCTGTGCCTCATTTGCCTTATTATTAACTCTCGGTTGATTAAGTCCAATAAATGAGATTATTTCGTGGTAATGTGACACGAGGCACTTCAGTTAAATACCTGAAGGTGATTGGATGAACCGACTGTCGATGACCACTTGTTTTATCCAATCAGAGAAGCTTTGTCAGTGCTCAGCCGGGTTATTACCGTGCGGTGTGGCCCATAAAGCAGGTGCGTTCTTGTTTCGTATTTCACACACTTAAAATAATGTGTAAAATGTCTTCTTTAAGGACCTGTTACTTTGCAGAAAATGCTTAGAATGGGGGTGAATGTAAGGCCCTGCTGGCCCTGCCCACTTTACCAGCAGCTCCTCCTCTTTGTAAACACTGTAGTTTATAACGGCTCTGCTGCAGTGAAGCACCGCAGGGCAGCGGCCTTCCTCTGACTGAAGCCCTCTACAGACGACAGTGTAAGAGCTGACAGTGCTAAAGAGTGTGGTTTGGCGGCACGGTGGTTAGCACTCCACCCTCACAGCAAGAAGGTCCTGGGTTCGATTCCCGGACTGAGTGGGGCCTTTCTGTGTGGAGTTTGCATGTTCTCCCTGTGTCTGCGTAGGTTTCCTCCGGTTTCCTCTAACACTAAAAACCTGTGCAATAGTTCTCCCATGGGGCCAGGACTCCCCTGCAAAAGAGATTCTGAATCTCAGTGGGACTTTCCTGGTTAAAAAAAGGTCAAATAAAAAAAAAAAAAGTAAAGGAGACTTGTTTTTCTTGAGAGGCTCACTATGTCTTTAAATAGTTGTTCTAATTTCTCAATGTGTTGCTTAATCTTGCTGTATTTGTTGTGCTGATGACTGTGTTGGCTGCTTGTAAAGGAGATTCTGACTCTCAATGGGACTTCCTGGTTAAATAAAGGTATAAATAAAAAAGTATTTTTTCCCACAAAGCACAACGTAAACAGAACAGAAAACAGAAACGCCGGCTTCAGGGCAACTACAGCTTCCACAGTGCTCAGATTTTGTAGTGTTTATTATCTATTTTCACATCGTGGACTTTTCCTGAGTTTAAAATCCCTAATTTGGCAAAAAAAAAATACATTTTATGATTTGTGTCAGAGCCGATCGTGCGGTACACAAAGCAACAGCGTGCTTGCTCAAGGGCAGCACAACGAGGAACTAAAAAACTTTTTTGGCATTACACACCAAAGAGCAACAACAACGGTCATGACGTCATTCACTCTCCAGTTCGCTAATACATCCACGCTTTAGAAACACACAGGAGCACTTCCTGGTTTCACGTGTCTACGCAGAGCTGTGAGACCGAGCGTTTTCAGCTCTGGAGAAGGGCAGCGCCTCAGCATACAGGATTACTCAAACAGAATACTACTGCAGGTCTGATTCTGAGGAGGAGACAACACTAGAACAGGGTTAAAAGAAACAAACTCAAGAAATAATGGAGAAGGGAAGTAAAGACCGAACAGAGTCGAGACCGAGACCGAGTCAAGACCAGGACCAAGAAAAAACCGAGACCAGATCGAGACCAAACCCTGGGAACTAACAATGAATAAAAGTGAAGAGTTTTTAAAAAGTGGTTCAAAAACAAAAATCTAGTGGCAGAAGTGCAGATTACAACTTTACATCACACTAATCCAGAGTAAGAGTGACAAGTGAACCAAAACAAGACAAGACCGAGACTTTCGAGGTTCGAGACCGAGTCAAGACCAAAACCAAGGCAAACCGAGACCAGGTTGAGACAAAAACCCTGAGAACTAAAGCAAAAGACTCCACAAACAAACAGAGACAGAGCTGGAACTGGTTCTTGTCTCAATTGGTGAGGACTTAGAAAGTGAAGAAAGGGAAAAAAAAGTACAGTAAAAGTGAAGAAATAACGGCAGCACGGGAAGAAAGTGGAGGTTCTCAGTCATCCAAGTCAATTAAAACAAAGAAGGAAGGAAGAAAAAGGAAGTTAGAGTTGGAAGAAGTAAAGAAAAAGGAGGAGGAGAGTGAGAGAAGGAAGTAGAGAAAGCACAAATTTGTCATTGCACCAAGTGAACAGTTGGTGAGGTGTAATGAGTTTTCTTGTTTCCCGTCTGTTCTGCCCCCCCCCCCCCCCCCCCCCCCCTCACAGACTCCGCCCCCTCCTGGCTCTGCTGCAGGGCCCGCACTCTCTGACGCTTTCTCAACATCTGCCCATCATCATCTCCTGCTCCTGTTTAACTTCAGATTAATTAACATTTAGATTAGGTTTATGAGCCTCTGCCGTTTGAGGAGCGGGGCCCCCGGAGCTACTCGCCACCTGTCCGCCGGAATAACAGACAGGAGCAGGCGGGGACGGGACGGTATGGAGACAACTTTAGGCTTAAGACTGAAACATATTGGCCCCGAACTGACAAATACAATATGGAAGAAAAGGCAGGAGAGACAGAACAGAGCAGAGTTAATTTGTACAGGATCATGGGACAAAAACGCAAAGCAAATGCGCAGCCAGAGACACTCAGGGCTGGATTTACTCAAAGTTTGCATGGATTAAAACACACAATAAGTTAATGGTACTCTGCATGAGCTTCTGAGGTTAACATCGTAATTTTGCTCTCTTCTTGTAATGACGAGGTAAAATAGGGAATAGATTATTTATTAATGAGTTTTTAAAAGAGGATTTAATAAATGGATTACTAAATGGTTTTAATAAAAGAAGGATTAATAGCGTTATTCATTAATCCATTTAGGAAACCGATTTCTAAATGTATTTACAAAACCTTTTCGGAAAAGCATTTGCAAAACGTATTAGCTTCTCCGATTAGCTTCTCCTTTTAGCTTTTCCATGGCGTTCCTGGTCCTCCTGGTTAAAGTTAAATAAAATAAAAAGAAAAGCGATGTAATTATTTTATATGTATTTATAATTATTTATAATTTATATTTATAATTTTAAAAACTCATTTAATAAAACCATTTAGTAATCCGTTTATTAAAGGCTCTTTTAAAAACTCTTTTAATAAAAGCATTATTCCTTTTCGCCTGGCGCTCACTCCACAGAGGAGTCTGAAAACTCAGGTGACAGAGAATCTGACCCTGCACTGAGCTGTTACAGACATCTGCTCTGAGGAAACATGGGCTAAGAGACTTTATTCACACTTAATGGACTGAATCTTTTTATCTTTTTGTGTGTTTTTTTGGGTGTTTTAATAAATGATATGGACCATAATTATGTGTCTGAAATAAATAAATAAATAGATAAATAAAAATGCAAATGCAAAACGTTTGAACTTTACTCATTTGCTTTTCAGCCTGACTCGTTTCTTTTGCTGATTGAGTCGAAACGCGTTCGGTTCGTCACAATTAAAAATCCACAGCAATCCTTCAGAGTCCCTCAGTTTCTTTCTTCTTGTTTCATTATTTATCAGTTTGTGCCCCACCATCCTGTTTTCTTGTTTTTGTGTTTTTTTGTGCTTTTTTTTGCCGTGTTTGACGTCAAGAGCCACTGCGGCGCTCTCCCTCCACCTGCTTTTGAACAAACGTTTCCTGCAGTAGGAGCGTTGACTGTGTGCGCACCTGTTTGCCGTCGTTCATGTTGCAGGGCAGCAGCAGGACCTGCGAGGCCGGGAACATGGTGGACAGAGACAGACAGTGGTGCTGCTGCCGGATCTGCTGGCCGTGCGTGTACACCCACTCCTGCGCAGAAACAACACAGACGTATGAATACACACATTTATTATTATTCCTGCGACGTTCACGGGAGCACGGTTCTTCTGTCGTCGCCGAGTCTGAGGAGAGGACGGATCAGAGTCAGGCGTTTGAAGACAAGCAAGGAGCAAGGAGAAGTGTTTAAACTGTATTTGTTATAAGACTCGTGTGAAAAAACAAGACACAAAGACGTCATAGAAGTTTTATTATTAATGATTTTAACCCTGCTACAGCCCTAAGACATTTTTTGATGTTTTGCAGCAGTTTTTTGTGAATAACTTTTGCTGTGTTGATTCAAATGGCATAGATTTTGCCTCAGGTGTGAATTTTTGGATGAATTTTCAGATTTCAGGATTTTTTTTTTTTTTTAAATCCTCTTAAAAATGTGTCTAAAAAAATAGTTCCATCTTTACCTCTAAGACATTTTTTGAGCCATTGACTCCCATTAAAATTACTTTTATTATACACTGTCACTGCAATATAATTTCACATTTTTATCAAGTGTTTCATGGATTCATGACAGTGAGGGATTGGAATTTTAGTTTGTATTGTTTTTCACTAGGTGGCGCCATTTCCCCCATATATGGCAGACAGAGGTATAAATGTGGAGATGGCCACATTAGTGTTTGTATAAATGATCAAGCCTACAAGGCAAATAAAAACATGTTTTGAACTAAAATGACTCGGGTGTGTTGTAGGGTTGTCATAAATTGGTGTGAAAGTGTTTGTTTGTGTTTGTGTGAGCTTCTGTGTGTGATGAGGACTGAAGTTAATCATTGTAACCATGAAAAAAAAAAAAAGTATTTATTAGATAATTTTTCTATGGCAGTCTTTATTGGTGCATTTTTTCGTGCTTCTCCAGGTGAAACTCCTGAGGTGACGTTGTTTGGCTCTAAATCCGGGGTGTCCAAACTATGGCCCGGGGGCCATATGTGGCCCGCAGACTATTTTTTATTGGCCCTCGGGCTTCATTCACAATTGGCCCAAATTGCCACAGGTAGCACTGTTCACTGCAAGGTTTGAAGACTTGATCTGTGTGAGATGTTTCTGACATTAAGAAAAAAAAAAGAAAAAAAAAGGAAATTAGCGGTTGGTGGCGCCAAAAAAAAAAAAAAAAAAAAAAAAAAAGCCATACTATGTGCTGGTGCCAAGCTCGGATAACTGTGGGGTTGTCGAAGGGGGTCAAGAGTAAAACAAATCAAAAATATCCATAAGAATGATTCACTGCAAAGATCCCTGAAGGAAAGCGATATCTTGTTTTGTGGTGATGCAAATATGGCGCCTCGACTGAGGGGCCCTCCTGCACAGACATTTTTCAGTTTTTGGCCCCCAAGGAAAAACGTTTGGACACCCCTGCTCTAAATGAAGTGAATTATTCCTACGCCGCTGACTGGATCTGCCACAGGAGTAAACGTTGTCAAAGCACTGATGAGGACGAGATAAACGTAGCATCGGGCTAACGCTGTGTTCATGCTAAAACACATGGAGCTGGACGCCTGAACGGAACAAATGAGTCCACAAATTAATCCACTGTTGTCCTGATATCACCATCAATAGAGAACTTTACAAACTACTGCTGCTGTAGTGTTGAGTCTTTTTCTTGAGATCTTGGTCTTGGTCTCAGATGATTTTATTTACCAAACAATAAAAGCAAATGCTATTCTTTATAAGTTTGGAGTAGTTCAGTTTGAAGAACCAGTTCCAGCTCTGTCTCTGTTTGTTTGTGGAGTCTTTTGCTTTAGTTCTCAGGGTTTTTGTCTCAACCTGGTCTCGGTTTGCCTTGGTTTTGGTCTTGACTCGGTCTCGAACCTCGAAATTCTCGGCCTTGTCTGGATTTTGGTCTTTACTATAACACTACTAACTACTTTTGTATGTTACTGTAAACAAAGATGAAACTAGAAGCTTGTTACTGGAGCTGAGTGGTTCCCAAAGTGGGGTCCGGGGCCCCCAGATGCTGTCTATATTAAGTACATAAACAGAAATTAAGTTTGAAATGCAGTGTAAAAAAACAATGCTGCAAAAACTCAAGGCAACAGGATCCCTCAAGATTTTTGAGTTTAGGTGATCAACTCAAAATCTCAAGTTTTCAACGACTAATATTTTTTTACTCACCAAATTTAACGTTCATACAGCTAAAAACTTTATTTTTTCCAGCTCATCTTACAGCAACTGACTCCACTGTTCAGAAAAAGTATTATTGATAATAATAAAAACTAAATATACTACATTTAACAAAAGAATAACTTTTTCTGAACTCTGTAAGTTGGCTGTAAGATGAGTAAAAAAAATAATGATAGAGAGAAAAACTTAAAAATTAGAAAAGTTTTTAGACGTATGAACATCAAATTAAGTGAAAGTGTGGAAAACTTGAGATTTTGAGTTGGCCCCAAAAATCTTGAGGGATCCTTTGCCTTGAGTTATTGAGTTTTTGCAGTGTATTTGTTTAAAAATATAACTTTAAAACACTTAGGTTTTTATAGAAATATATGGAGAAAAACATGAAAATAAAATTTGGGATTGAGGGAAGTTGTATTGTTGGGCCGTGATGCTCCTGACCTGTAAAGTTGTAATCTGCACTTCTGCCACTAGATGTCACCCAAGAGCCCTAACTCCACATCCCGCCTTAAACAGAGCCCAGTGTTTTCTGCACAGATGTAGAGCACAAAGATAAAACTGTGTGACAGCGCAGTAAAATAAGCCGTTATTGGTTTCTGTGTTTAGTGAGAACACTTCCAATGAGCAGCTCCCATCTAAATCATAAATCTCTACATGTTTGAACAAATTCTGTGTTTAATATTATATTAATATAATGTTAATATTTCATGGGTAAACAGTGCTGATGTGAACTCAGAGCGACGTCTTCTGAGTCGAGGATTAAACTTTTATCTGCCACACATCGAGAAACAAACTGATTTTTACACCGAGTTCCACCTTTAATGGACGAAAACCAGGACTAAACCAGGTCCAAACCAGGTCTAAACCAGGACTAAACCAGGTCTAAACCAGGACTAAACCAGGACTAAACCAGGACTTAACCAGGTCTAAACCAGGACTAAACCAGGACTAAACCAGGACTAAACCAGGTCTAAACCAGGACTAAACCAGGACTAAACCAGGACTAAACCAGGTCTAAACCAGGACTAAACCAGGACTAAACCAGGACTGAACCAGGACTGAACCAGGTCTAAACCAGGACTAAACCAGGACTAAACCAGGACTGAACCAGGTCTAAACCAGGACTAAACCAGGACTAAACCAGGTCTAAACCAGGACTAAACCAGGACTAAACCAGGACTAAACCAGGACTGAACCAGGACTGAACCAGGTCTAAACCAGGACTAAACCAGGACTAAACCAGGACTGAACCAGGACTGAACCAGGACTGAACCAGGACTGAACCAGGTCTAAACCAGGACTAAACCAGGACTAAACCAGGACTAAACCAGGACTAAACCAGGACAAAATCAGAACTAAAACCAGGACAAAACCAGGACTAAAACAGGACTGAACCAGGACTAAACCAGGACTAAAACAGGACTAAAACAGGACTGAACCAGGACTAAACCAGGACTAAACCAGGACTAAAACAGGACTGAACCAGGACTAAACCAGGACTAAACCAGGACTAAAACAGGACTGAACCAGGACTAAACCAGGACTTAAACAGGACTAAACCAGGACTAAACCAGGACAAAATCAGGACTAAAACCAGGACTAAATCAGGACTAAACCAGGACTAAACCAGGACTAAAACAGGACTGAACCAGGACTAAACCAGGACTAAACCAGGACTAAACCAGGACTAACGCTGTACTAAACCAGGTCTAAACCAGGACTAAACCAGAACTAAACCAGGACTAAACAAATTCAGGTCTAGATCAGGCCTAAACCGCGTCTAAACTAAGACTAAACCAGGTCCAAAACAAGTTCTAAACCAAGACCAATCTAGGATGCAACCAGGACTAAAATAAAACTAAACCAGGACTTAACCTGGACTTACACAAAAACAGGACTAAACCAGGACAAAATCAGGACTAAAACCAGGACTAAATCAGGACTAAACCAGGACTAAACCAGAAGTAAACCAGGACTACACCAGGACAAAATCAGGACTAAAACCAGGACAAAATCAGGACTAAACCAGGACTAAACCAGGACTAAAACAGGACTGAACCAGGACTAAACCAGGACTACACCAGGACTAAAACAGGACTGAACCAGGACTAAACCAGGACTACACCAGGACTAAACCAGGACTAAACCAGGACAAAATCAGGACTAAAACCAGGACTAAATCAGGACTAAAACCAGGACTAAACCAGAACTAAATCAGGACTAAAACCAGGACTAAACCAGGACTAAACCAGGACTACACCAGGACTAAACCAGGACTAAACCAGGACTACACCAGGACTAAATCAGGACTAAAACCAGGACTAAACCAGGACTAAACCAGGACTAAACCAGGACTAAACCAGGTCTACACCAGGACTAAACCAGGACTAAACCAGGACTACACCAGGACTAAACCAGGACTAAACCAGGACTAAACCAGGACTACACCAGGACTAAACCAGGACTAAACCAGGACTAAACCAGGACTACACCAGGACTAAACCAGGACTAAAACAGGACTGAACCAGGACTAAACCAGGACTACACCAGGACTAAACCAGGACTAATGCTGTACTAAACCAGGACTAAACCAGGACTAAACCAGGACTAAACAAATTCAGGTCTAGATCAGGCCTAAACCGTGTCTAAACTAAGACTAAACCAGGTCCAAAACAAGTTCTAAACCAAGACCAATCTAGGACGCAACCAGGACTAAAATAAAACTAAACCAGGACTGAACCTGGACTTACACAAAATCAGGACTAAAACCAGGACTAAACCAGAACTAAATCAGGACTAAAACCAGGACTAAACCAGGACTAAATCAGGACTAAAACCAGGACTAAACCAGGACTAAACCAGGACTAAACCAGGACTAAACCAGGTCTACACCAGGACTAAACCAGGACTAAACCAGGACTACACCAGGACTAAACCAGGACTAAACCAGGACTACACCAGGACTAAACCAGGACTAAACCAGGACTAAACCAGGACTACACCAGGACTAAACCAGGACTAAAACAGGACTGAACCAGGACTAAACCAGGACTACACCAGGACTAAACCAGGACTAATGCTGTACTAAACCAGGACTAAACCAGGACTAAACCAGGACTAAACAAATTCAGGTCTAGATCAGGCCTAAACCGTGTCTAAACTAAGACTAAACCAGGTCCAAAACAAGTTCTAAACCAAGACCAATCTAGGACGCAACCAGGACTAAAATAAAACTAAACCAGGACTGAACCTGGACTTACACAAAAACAGGACTAAAACAGGACTAAACCAGGAATAAAACTGTCTCTAAATTAAACTAAAGCAGGACTTGAACTACAGACTACTGTGCGCCCCCTGCAGTCCTCTGTGCCGCAGTGCAGTGAGAGCAGCGTCTGTAACACTGATCTACAAATGTTTGGACTCGATCTGCTTCTGAGATAAAAGTGGCTAAATCTCATTTATTTTGATGAACTGAAAATCAATGATAACTGTGCTGGTTCGCTAATGTATTCAAGATATTTAATGATATTGTTTCACATCAAAATCACATCTGTTTATACAATAGATTTAGGCATTTTTGCTTAAAAATAATATTTATATTTTGAAAATATTTAATTTCTCTACATGCATGCATTTTGTCCACTTCCAAGAGAGAGATTTCTGCAAATAAAAACAAAACATTTGATGTCAAAACTCTAGCCATATTAAAATGAATGTATTGAATGTGCAGCTTTCAGATAGAACTGGTTGCTTGTAGACACTGTACCTTCTGATAAACTATCTGTTTTTGCCTTATTTTGCATAAATTTCCTATTTTGACCCAATACTGTTTGTTGGAAACTATAGCCAATCTGCACTTCTCACTTACTTTTTCTTTATTAGCGACCTAATCCAAGAAACATTTCACTACTTTTGTTCCAGAAGCATTTTGCTGTAGACCTGTGATATTGTGGACAGAGGTCTTTAGTTGGTTTCGAGGTGGTTTTTAACAAACTCAGCTCGAGGCGAAACAACAGAAGGTCACAGCAAAGAGAAACTCACGGACAGCAGACACAGACTGGACACGATCATAACTGCACTGTAGAAAAGCTCACACTGAGACAAACCTGCTGATGGTTAAGTACTACCACACCTACTACTACTACTACTACTACTACTACTACTACTACTACTACTACAGCTGATTGCAAGGAGAGCCTGAGACCCACTTTGCCGCTAAGCTTTTAAAAACATTTATAAAAAGTAACTTTTTGTCTTCCAAAAATGTAGTAATCAAAAGTGTTCTGTACATAAACAGTGCTCAAGTTAGGGCTGCAGAAAACATGCGATATCCGATAACTATGTTGAAAATTGCGATAACGATATTATTGTGATATTTGAAACTAGAGCCTACTTTTGGAACATAGTAAGTTAAATTCACTACATTTCACAAAAATGTAAGTTCCTGTATTTACAAGTCAAAACAGCCACAAAATCAAAACTTAACTCAGACTAAACCAGGAATAAAACAAGGCTAAGCTGTGACTAAATTAATTAAATTACCACTAAAACTGGACTTTTTAAACATTTTTATTTAGTCACAACACATGTTCTTTTAAGGCTCTGGTGGAAAATGATTCTTCAGTGTAAATCTCTGTCAGATGAAGACCACAGCGTTATTGCGATACGGATATTGCGTTTGCTGATACGATAATTTTTTGCGATATATTGCGCAGCCTTCACTCAGTGTTTATTAAAAATATCTGGTTACTGTAAGATGTTGGTTTTTAAACTTTTCTGGACTTAACCCTCAGCCCCTGGCTCCTTTTAGGGTTTTTCAAATGTATTGTTTGTTCTCATTTTGGGATTTCCTCTGCTAAGGTGATGATATTTCACAAAGATGCTCATTAATAAATGAATTTTAGAATTTCAGCGTCAAAACTCAAAAACAAACAACAAAAACAAAACAAAACTGAATTTTTTTGGTCCCATTGACTCTCATTAAAATCACTTATTTTTACTCTGCTGCCATTGCAAAACAGAAATGTTAAATCAGGTTAATTCCTCTGTAACTCTGTCAGTCAGTGATGTTCTGCCCTTTTTTTTGTAATGACGCAAAAAGTAAAAATGTATTAAAATCAGTGTTAGGGCAAATCAGAGACTGGTCATCCCTGCACAAACAAAAAACACTTCACATCTTTAAATTGTAAATACCGTATTTTCCGCACTATAAGGCGCACCTTCAATGAATGGCCTATTTTAAAACTGTTTTCATATATAGGGCGCACCGCATTATAAGGCGCATCCACTAGATGGCGCTGCGCTAAAGGGAATGTCAATAAAACAGTCAGATAAGTCAGTCAGTCAAACTTTATTAATAGAATACAAACCAGCGTTCTTACAACTCCCTCGTTGAAAACAATGTATTTCCAACTCCATTTGTCGCAGTTCAAAGTTACATGAACAGCGTTCGAGCGCTCAGTTTTCTGTCCCCTCAATGTCGCAACTCTTCTACTGAGATGGAGCAAAGGCCGCGCCTCCTTGTTCTTTTGCGGCAGGATCCATAAACACGCCTATGGCACACATGAACAGCTGGGACTGGAATTCCCCTTTACCATTTTTACCGCTGTCACTTCGGCGACGCCCCCTGAATACGGTAGCCATAATTTACCAACATTGATCCATATATAAGGCGCAGTCGGATTATAAGGCGCACTGTCGGTTTTTGAGAAAATTAAAGGCTTTTAGGTGCGCCTTATAGTGCGGAAAAGACGGTAATTCACATTTTATTTACAAATATATGGGAATTATATGAACAAACTGGCATTTAGGGGTTAAAATATTAAAATGAATTCACTTTAGCTCTGGGACAGTCCCGGTTAAATGCAAACCATCACCAAACCTGACAAACATAATGAGTGTAGTGTCATGTTTTAGTTTTGTTCATGCGCAGCTGCAGAAAAAACAACTTCTCTCTTCGACAACAGCGATCCTAATTTAAAGCCTTAACATCCGTCCTTAATTCTAACACAGAGCTGTTAAACCTCGGATGCTCCCTGGCGCTAGAGGCAGTGTTTTTTTTTTTTTTTTTTCTCTGAGTTATCTGTGGATCTGCAGCTCCTGATGGATTTATGGATCTGAGCTACGCACCGCCACCGTCTGAGGTTAATTGGTTACACAGCTCCATACATCATCACAGCTGGAGGCCCCGCGGGAGAAAACTGCATTTGCTGAAACATATACATGAACCCCAGCAGCAGCCGATTCAACACTGACGCTTAAAAACAGGCCTGAAACTAAAATATATGAGAAAATAGACAGTGGGTGCAATATAAAAATTTGTATGGGGCGACAAAAAATGAACTTGGTCATAGATGGATGAAATTTGGCGCAGACATCTGTCACGGGACTCTGATCAAAAAAGTCAATGATGGCCATGCCCTATCTCCAGTCGCCAGGGCAACATCACAAAAATCATCAACAGCCAATAGGACGGCCTGATACTTACTTTGTTGTAGACGCACAAAATTCGGTACACACGTTCAGCACGGACATACGAACAAAAAATTATATTGTGGCTAAGCCCTCAGAGCAACAGGAAGTCAGCCATCTTCAGATTTAAACACTTTACATTTTAAAAGTCAATATAACTTTCAAATGAAATACATAAGAGCCCTGAGCACTATTCATATCTGCGGGAATAAGAAATGTTTGTTTATATGAAACAAGAAGTAAAGAGTGCCCAAAATAAAATCCTGAAAATATTATTGTGCTTTTTTCAGGCTTTTTGAAGAAGTTTTGGGCTCCTTTGCTTTAGTATTTCACATTTTATAACTTAAAATAATAAATGTATGAGAAAAAAACTTTCAAAATGTGGATTAGGTGTCTGTCGCCCCCTGCTGGCAATAGTGGGAAATGGACAGAGCATAAATTCCTCTACCTGGAGTACTGATGAAATTAAACTGCTGCTCTTTATTATTCTGATGTTTCTAAAGCAGTACTACTTTACTGCATCTGTTAGATTGAAGTACTGTGTGTACTACTTTACTGCATCTGTTAGATTTAAGTACTGTGTGTACTACTTTACTGCATCTGTTAGATTGAAGTACTGTGTGTACTACTTTACTGCATCTGTTAGATTGAAGTACTGTGTGTACTACTTTACTGCATCTGTTAGATTGAAGTACTGTGTGTACTACTTTACTGCATCAGTTAGATTAAGTACTGTGTGTACTACTTTACTGCATCTGTTAGATTGAAGTACTGCGTGTACTACTTTACTGCATCTGTTAGATTGAAGTACTGCGTGTACTACTTTACTGCATCTGTTAGATTGAAGTACTGCGTGTACTACTTTACTGCATCTGTTAGATTGAAGTACTGCGTGTACTACTTTACTGCACCTGTTAGATTGAAGTACTGCGTGTACTACTTTACTGCATCTGTTAGATTGAAGTACTGCGTGTACTACTTTACTGCATCTGTTAGATTGAAGTACTGCGTGTACTACTTTACTGCATCTGTTAGATTGAAGTACTGCGTGTACTACTTTACTGCATCTGTTAGATTGAAGTACTGCGTGTACTACTTTACTGCATCTGTTAGATTGAAGTACTGCGTGTACTACTTTACTGCATCTGTTAGATTGAAGTACTGCGTGTACTACTTTACTGCACCTGTTAGATTGAAGTACTGCGTGTACTACTTTACTGCACCTGTTAGATTGAAGTACTGCGTGTACTACTTTACTGCATCTGTTAGATTGAAGTACTGCGTGTACTACTTTACTGCATCTGTTAGATTAAGTACTGCGTGTACTACTTTACTGCATCTGTTAGATTGAAGTACTGTGTGTACTACTTTACTGCATCTGTTAGATTGAAGTACTGTGTGTACTACTTTACTGCATCTGTTAGATTGAAGTACTGTGTGTACTACTTTACTGCATCTGTTAGATTGAAGTACTGTGTGTACTACTTTACTGCATCTGTTAGATTGAAGTACTGCGTGTACTACTTTACTGCATCTGTTAGATTGAAGTACTGCGTGTACTACTTTACTGCATCTGTTAGATTGAAGTACTGCGTGTACTACTTTACTGCATCTGTTAGATTAAGTACTGTGTGTACTACTTTACTGCATCTGTTAGATTGAAGTACTGCGTGTACTACTTTACTGCATCTGTTAGATTGAAGTACTGTGTGTACTACTTTACTGCATCTGTTAGATTGAAGTACTGTGTGTACTACTTTACTGCATCTGTTAGATTGAAGTACTGCGTGTACTACTTTACTGCATCTGTTAGATTGAAGTACTGTGTGTACTACTTTACTGCACCTGTTAGATTGAAGTACTGTGTGTACTACTTTACTGCATCTGTTAGATTGAAGTACTGTGTGTACTACTTTACTGCACCTGTTAGATTGAAGTACTGTGTGTACTACTTTACTGCATCTGTTAGATTTAAGTACTGTGTGTACTACTTTACTGCATCTGTTAGATTGAAGTACTGTGTGTACTACTTTACTGCACCTGTTAGATTGAAGTACTGTGTGTACTACTTTACTGCATCTGTTAGATTGAAGTACTGTGTGTACTACTTTACTGCATCTGTTAGATTGAAGTACTGTGTGTACTACTTTACTGCATCTGTTAGATTTAAGTACTGTGTGTACTACTTTACTGCATCTGTTAGATTGAAGTACTGTGTGTACTACTTTACTGCATCTGTTAGATTGAAGTACTGTGTGTACTACTTTACTGCATCTGTTAGATTTAAGTACTGCGTGTCTACAGTGAGGGTACGACAAAAACACATTATTTCAAACCAAAACTCAAAATACTTTGTACTTCAAACCGACTCAAAAGTAGTGGAGTAAAAGTAAAAGTGCCCCTTGTAAAATCTACTCAAGTACAGATGCCTGAAAAATGTACTTAAGTAAAGAAACTAAGTACTTTTATTGACTGAAACCATGAATAGCCTGAATTAAAGCAGGACAAAAACAGGAATAAAACTAGCACTTCATTAAATCAGGAGCCCTGAGTACCACTGGAAGACAAACCAAGGCTCAAAATACTGACTTTTAAAGAAAATGACAGAACTGATACAAGGATGGCTCAGTTTGCTTGGTTTGTTGTTGCTGAACCACACTGCAGCAGTTTCACACAGATTTTCATGAAGTCTATGGAGGTAATACATTTGTCATTTATTAATACAAGTCCAGTTCCTTTTAGATTAACAAGATCTGAGATTTTTCTTTTTATCTAATTAAAAATATTAATCCAATCCAATCCACTTTATTTCTATAGCACATTTTACAAACACACAATCATAAAACAATAAATAAATGAATCCATGTTCTATTTAACCTCATCAGCTTCCACTAAAGCAATAAAAACTAATAAGATCAAAAAAGAGCAATGCAATAAAAAAGAACATAAAGAAAGTTAAAGAAGTAAAATCAATAATATAAATAAAAGCAAAACAATAAAAGACACAGGACCTCACAGAAAGCCAGAGAATAAAAGCAGGTCTCAATACGTGTTAAGCCGCATTTTGTAATAACACTGCATTATGTAATAAACGTCCAAAATGTAATAAAATTGTCACTTCATTTTGTAATAAAGCCGCATTTTGTAATAACTGACACATTATGTAATAAACTGCCCAAATGTAATTAATGTAACTAATTTGTAATAAAGCCGCATTTTGTAATAAGTTATTACATTTTGAGCAAATTATTACAAAATGCACTTGACACATTTTTATTTTCAGGAAAATGTAATAACATGGTGCATTATGTAATTACAATCAATCTTTAAAACTTAAAAATAAAAATATGTAACTGTATGAATATGCCTATTATATTATTATTATACTGTGATAAAAAGGAAGTCATCTAGGAAAGGACTTTAGGGGTGGGATTTAAGAAGCTTAGCTTCCTCCCACTCCCTTTCGAGCAAAACACTGTAAAATTATATGTAAATGTGCTTCATTTTGTTTATGTATAATATGTAGATCATGCATATATTTTTTCATTGTATATATTTATTTATTTTTGTTGTTTTTTTTCTTTTTCTTTCTCTCACGCTCGAAATAAAAAAATAAAAAAACAATTTAAGAGCATTTTAAAACTAAACTGCATCAAGTAGCTACAGTTCATATAATTAGCTCTGTTATTATACACAGATTAAAGATGAGGCTACTTGTGCAAAATAGATATTTTGGAGAGTAATTTTTTTTTTTTTTTTAGGGAATTTCCTATCTGTCACTAATTTGCTGTTAACATGGATTATATTAAAAAGAAAACGGTTCATTTCGCTCTCTTACAGCACAAACTCAAGCAAACGTCAGTATTTGTGTGCCTATAACAAACGTATAACCTCGATGAATACTCGGCCCAGCAGTACAGCAAATAATACTGAAAATCTACTACTAATACAAGAAAAACAACACACCATGTTATTACATTTTCCTGAAAATAAAAATGTGTAAAAGTGCATTTTGTAATAATTTGCTCAAAATGTAATAACATTACAAAATGTGGCAAAATTTGTTACATAATGTGATGGGGCAGTTTATTACAAAATGTGTCACTTATTACAAAATGCGGCTTTATTACAAAATGAAGTGACCATTTTATTACATTTTGGACGTTTATTACATAATGTGGTGTTATTACAAAATGCGGCTTTATTACAAAATGAAGTGACCATTTTATTACATTTTGGACGTTTATTACATAATGCGGTGTTATTACAAAATGCGGCTTTATTACAAAATGAAGTGACCATTTTATTACATTTTGGACGTTTATTACATAACGTGGTGTTATTACAAAATGTGGCTTTATTACAAAACGAAGTGACCATTTTATTACATTTTGGACGTTTATTACATAACGTGGTGTTATTACAAAATGTGGCTTTATTACAAAACGAAGTGACCATTTTATTACATTTTGGACGTTTATTACATAATGCGGTGTTATTACAAAATGCGGCTTTATTACAAAATGAAGTGACAATTTTATTATATTTTGGATGTTTATTACATAACGTGGTGTTATTACAAAATGCGGCTTTATTACAAAATGAAGTGACCATTTTATTACATTTTGGACGTTTATTACATGATGCGGTGTTATTACAAAATGCGGCTTTATTACAAAATGAAGTGACCATTTTATTACATTTTGGACGTTTATTACATGATGCGGTGTTATTACAAAATGCGGCTTTATTACAAAATGAAGTGACCATTTTATTACATTTTGGACGTTTATTACATAACGTGGTGTTATTACAAAATGCGGCTTTATTACAAAATGAAGTGACCATTTTATTACATTTTGGACGTTTATTACATAATGCAGTGTTATTACAAAATGCGGCTTTATTACAAAATGAAGTGACCATTTTATTACATTTTGGACGTTTATTACATGATGCGGTGTTATTACAAAATGCGGCTTTATTACAAAATGAAGTGACCATGTTATTACATTTTGGACGTTTATTACATGATGCGGTGTTATTACAAAATGCGGCTTTATTACAAAATGAAGTAACCATTTTATTACATTTTGGACGTTTATTACATAATGCGGTGTTATTACAAAATGCGGCTTTATTACAAAAAATGAAGTGACCATTTTATTACATTTTGAACGTTTATTACATAATGTGGTGTTATTAAAAAATGTGGCTTTATTACAAAATGAAGTGACCATTTTATTACATTTTGGACGTTTATTACATAATGCGGTGTTATTACAAAATGCGGCTTAAGACGAGACTTAAAACATTCCACTGTGCGGCAGAGCCATATTTAGCAATAATATAGCATTTAGCATATTTTAAAAGATTTTTACTAATTTGTTTTATAACATTGGGATCAAACAGACGCTACATTAAAAAATTTTCAGCGTGAAACAGTTATGACGTTTGTTGTGTTTAAAGTCAGACTCTGGGCTGGTTTTTCTCAGTTCATGTGAAACACTGCTGCAGTCTACACCTCACAGCAGAACACATTTCCTTCTCCCTCTCCGACCCCGCGCTCTTCTCCCACAATGCACCTCTCCCCTTCTGTAAACCTGGCCGTTCTGGCTCCGACAGAGAAGCTCCTCATTAGTCCCTGACACGTCTCTTCCTCTGTCTCTCGTCTCGTTAGCCCTCTCCTCGCCGCGGCCGGCTCCGTTTAAATCGTTAGCGCGCGCCCTCAGTGCAGCGTTCCCGCCGCTCGGCTTCCGGACAAATTGGTCTGAGTATTGATTTCTGTGAGAGGAGGGAGACAGAAAACGCTGCTGCTGTGGAGAAGGAGGTGGAGGAAAATGGCCGCTCACAAATCCTCACTCTTTTGTTTTAGTTTAATCTGGATGTTGTAACTCGCTGAAACACGTCGCTAATGAGCCGAGCGATTAGAGAACTGTTAGAGACGAGGGAGAGCAGCGACAACAAATATTAGTCAAGTAGAAGTAAAAAGTCTGGCTGCAACTAACAACTATTTTTAAAATCGATTAAGTTGTCAATTTGTTTTTTGATTGCTCGTTTAATAATTGGATAGTGAAGTGCGAGTAAAGTGGTTAAAGACTTGAGGTAATCACCAAAAATAAATTCATTTTTACAAAATTTGAACCAGACAAAGCTACGAGGATAGAGCAAATACACACAGATATTTTTAATCAAAAAGACAAAATGGACGCTGTTTTTAACTTTCCTGCTTATGTATTACTCTTAGTAATACACAAATACTGTAAACAACAAATACTGTAAACAACAAATACTGTATGTTTTAGAGTTTATGAATACTCCAGATAGCAATTAAATGATTACTAAATTAGTTTATGATTATTTCAATAATCGATTATAATCAATAAATCTGATTAGTTTCAGCTCTGATCTAAAGCGGTCTCTTTGCCCCTGTACAGTTCACAACAACTACTACTACTACTACTACTACTACTACTACTACTACTACTACTATTGCTACTACTACTACTACTACTATTGCTACTACTGCTACTACTACTACTACTGCTACTACTACTACTACTACTACTGCTACTGCTGCTGCTACTACTACTACTACTACTACTATTGCTACTACTACTACTACTACTACTATTGCTACTACTACTACTACTACTACTACTGCTACTACTACTACTACTACTACTACTACTACTACTACTACTGCTATTGCTACTACTACTACTACTACTACTACTACTATTGCTACTACTACTACTACTACTACTACTACTACTATTGCTACTACTACTACTGCTACTGCTGCTGCTACTACTACTATTGCTACTTCTACTACACTACTACTACTACTGCTACTACTACTACTACTACTACTACTACTACTACTATTGCTACTTCTACTACCCTATTACTGCTACTACTACTGTATTGTAAAGCGCTTTGAGTACCCATGAAGGTGGAAAAGCGCTATATAAAAATGTGACCATTTACCTTTTTTTTTTACTACTACTACTACTACTATTGCTACTGCTACTACTCTATTCCTGCTACTACTACTACTACTACTACTACTACTACTACTACAACTACTACTACTATTGCTACTGCTACTACTCTATTACTGCTACTACTACTGCTACTACTACTGCTACTACTCCTACTACTACTACTACTCTATCGCTACTACCACCTCCCAAATCTGTACTGAGCTGTTTTCACTACAGCGTAACAGAGCTGCCCTCTGCTGGTCTCTTCACCTAACAAATTCGTGGTTTCCAGTCGATGGGTCTGGAACTAAAAGTGGGTCATGGGAAGTTTGTTTGAAAAATTGAACATTATTTGAAGTAGGGCTGCACAATATATCGCAAAATTATCGTTATCGCAATATCAGCAAACACAATATCTGTATCACAATAATCTAAATATATCACAATAACGCTGTGGTCTTCCATCTGACAGAGATTTACACTGAAGAATCATTTTCCACCAGAGCCTTAAAAGAACATGTGTTGTGACGAAATAAAAATGTTTAAAAAGTCCAGTTTTAGTGGTAATTTAATTAATTTAGTCACAGCTTAGCCTTGTTTTATTCCTGGTTTAGTCTGTGTTAAGTTTTGATTTTGTGGCTGTTTTGACTTGGAAATACAGGAACTTACATTTTTGTGAAATGTAGTGAATTTAACTTACTATGTTCCAAAAGTAGGCGCTATTTTCAAATATCGCAATAATATCGTTATCGTTTGAAGCCTAACTCTGGTTCAGTAAAAAGTGTCACAATGAAACGATCATGAAGGAAAAAGCACAAACCTGCTCTCAATGGAAACTGCATTTACACAAAACTACAGAGCATTGTTACTTCATAAATTTTTTTTTTTTCGCCGCTCAATAATTTCTCCAAACTGCAAAAAGTTGTAAGTCTGTGGTTCATAAAAAACACAAACTATCACTGCTCCTCTTCTTCCAGTCTCGAGTTTGTTACACAGACTTCAACATCGCCACCTTCACGCCTCCACTGCTGAAGTTGGTAAATCAAATCTCAGAGGCCATCACAAATTCAATTTGAACAATTTTAAACAAATACGACCTTTCATAACACTTAATAATAATAATACATCAATTTTATATAGCGCTTTTCACACAACTCAAAGTCGCTTTACAATTTTTGATCTATTATTCATTCACTCCTCAGTCACACTCGGTGGTGGTGAGCTACTTCTGTAACCACAGCTGCCCTGGGGCAGACTGACGGAAGCGTGGCTGCCAATCTGCGCCAACGGCCCCTCCGACCACCACCAACCACAGCCACACAGGTAAGGTGGGTGAAGTGTCTTGCCCAGGGACACAACGACAGTATGCGCTTCAGATGAACCCTACGGTTGCTGGGCGAATGCTTAACCCACTGCGCCACCATCGCCACCATCGCCCCGCGCTAGAATGTTTTACATTCAATGATTCTGTCACACATTGAATATTGTATCACATGTTGGTCGCTGGCAGGATAAATACTGCAAAATTATATAATCACTTCATAAAAAAATCACTAAAGGTCTTTGATAGAGCTAATTTTAAATTTGCTTGTTTGATGTACCGTATTTTCTGGACTATAAGTTCGCACTTTTTTCCATCGTGTGGCTCGGGGTGCGACTGTATCCTCAGGTGTGACTTATATATTAAAATATTTCAGGTGTTGGTTAGAGGGCGCTCTAGGCTTGTGTACCAGCATCTGCTGCACCTGTACCACTGACAATTTAAAATGTAAACATTACCAACAACAACTTAGGCTATAAAGACAACTGAGAAAGAGCGGAATAATTGGAAATGGAACTGATGCTGAGTCTGACGACAGCCACGCAGAGGAGGAAGCGGCGCTTCGTCTACCTCCGGAGTTGGCGGAGTTGTTCAGAAGCGACACCGAGGATGAAGAATTTAAAGGATTTAGCGATTAGGAGTGAGATGGTGAGTTTGGTGAACTTGTTATATTATGTTCTTTATGCTATAGTTATGTGAATAACTGTTAATATATTACGTTAACATATGAGACACCTATTCAGTTCGTTGTTTATGCTTCATGTAGCTGAATAACCATCAATGTGTTACGTTAGCATAGCGCACACCTATTCAGCTGTTGTTCTCTATTCTATTATTACTATAACTTGCCTTTCAACATGAAATGTCTGTTCTTGGTGTCGGACTTTGTAAAATAAATTTCCCCCAAAAAATGCGACTTATAGTCCAGTGCGACTTATATATGTTTTTTCTTCTTCATTAAGCATTTTTTGGCTACTGCGACTTATACTCCGGAGCCACTTATAGTCCTGAAAATACAGTACAGAGTGTTACGTGGACCTGCCCCACCTCCCAGGTCTCACTGTGGTCTCAGGACCAGGACCGGCTCTGAGAGGACGTGAGGTCCACACAAAAAAACAACCTTTGGACAAAATGCTTTCTCTCTAAAGGCAGATCTGGAACAGTCGTCCTCTCTCCATAAGGGAGTGTCCCACATCACAAACCTTCAAAACTCACCTACAGCAGTGGCTCAAAGCAAACCCGTCCCGTAACCACTGACTGTTAACTTCTCAGTAATGTTCTGTCTGTGATGTGCTCTTATTGTGCTTATTGTCCTTTTCTATGTCTAATGTTTTTGTGTTACCTGCCCAGGGACTGCAGAGGCAAATTAGCATTGTTGCTATAATCTGGCATATTTACATCTGTCACTGTCTGAACAGATGTGCTTTAATGTGTGCTGTCCCTATCAAATACATAAATACATAAATAAAAAGGTCTGAGGCGCTCCATCGCTGGTAAATCTGCAGTTTAATGTTGGCTGTGTGTGCTTTTAGCCGTTTTTATTGAATGCAGAGTGTTTTTGAAGCACTTCCCTTGAGCAACAAATCAAATTCCGTTGCATATGTTTTTATGTAATGACAATAAATGCTTTCTGATTCTGATTCTACAGCTGCATCATTATCGGTGACTGACAGTAAACTCTGAGCTTCTGTAAGTGCTTCTTTTTTTCTTTTTTTTCCTTCCTTCCTCGTATCCTCAGAGACCGAACTCCCTCCGCTCTGTGTGAATATGTAAGTACTTTCATATCCGCCATAATTAATGCCCCGCGGACCGTCATTATCTGTGTTTAGACTCTCTAAAGAATCGCTGCCAAAGGCCTGAGGATCCAGAGGTCGCTGGTTCAAATCCCACCTGCCCTGGCCCCTCTGGAGGAGCAGGCACGCTGGGCCTTGTTCTGAGCTGGGCCAGACCCAGGAGCGACGCTACTTAAATTAATAATAACTTCTCATTTTTCTGACAGCTACGCGCCTGAGCTGAAACGCAGAATTAACAAGTCATGATTTTGTTTTGAAGATTTCGCAAAGCATTGAACATTGCTCATTTTGACACAACTAGAAATGAGCAGTTTTTGAAGAAAGTGAAGTGAATGAAACTGATTTTTCTGAGTTGTTAGAGCAGTTTTCCTTCATTTAAATGAGGACAAAGCTGAGAATATTTAATTCAATGACTCTCCAGACCTTGGTGGATTAACTTCAAGGCTCAGAAATCTGGGATTCACTGTCGATGATGATTTTAAATTCGACAAACAAAACTGTGTAGGTTAAGCTTTTACTTTGATTTTTCTTGCAGCAAATACTGTATATGAAAATCAAACTAAGCATGAATGTACAGAATAAAAGATGGGTTTAATAATCTGTAATCTGCAACTTCCAAGGCTTCTCTGCTCAGATGTTGTGCAGTGTTTTTGCATCACACGTTCACATGAGCAGTGATGTTTGCAGTGGCAGGTGTGTGCTGATACCTGGTTGATGGCCGGGACCCCCTCCTTCCCGCGCAGGGTCCCAGGCTCAGCACGGGCAGATCCTGTCCCTCCACCCGACGCGACTCCAGACAGTTCTGCCTCTGTCGGATCGGGCCGGACTCCGAGTCCGAGTCGTCCGGGACTCTACGGGAAGCAGAGGCGAGAGGTGAGGGTTTGATACGAAGAGTGATCCCGTTACATTTCCTTCTGTTTGGGAACAGTAACGGTTTAACCTGTCCATACAAATCTGCCCCACAGTAACCTATGTCTTCTAACAGACGCTCACAAAGATGCTAACTGGCTAACGGTAGATAAACAAAAACAATGCATATTGCTCTACCGCTGTGGTAATTTTTGTGTATTTATGCTAAGTGTTTATAAAATAATCATGATATGAAAATAATTTTGATCGGGAAATGTGCAGGGAACGCTCAGGTCACACTCGGGCGACGTTCTTTCAGTGATCTTAGTGTTTTTGTAGCTAACTTTGTCCATCTTATTATTTTCTGATTAACGTTAGCTTAGCCCACAATCTTATTTTGAAAGACGGAAACAAGGTACCGGGTGTGAAAATTTGTTAACATAAATATCCCAGCCTTAAATTAGAGCCGAAAAATCCAACAAATAAGGCTGAAAAAGCCAGAAAGGTGAGCGTGTCCGACTCAGGGCCATAGCACTGCCGAGCTTAAACCTCGGACAAAAGCGCTCTTTCATACGGCCGCAATAAAATATTTGTAAAAGAAACTATCCAACCAATATATCGTTATAAACATAAGAAAATGTACTTTTATTTTATACAATTTGCATTAATGAAGATATTAAATGAGCGACTTTTATGACTTGTTGAAGATAAAAAAGTAATAGACAGGACACACACACGTTAACGTTATCTGCGGTAACAGTGAAACTGAGAAAAATGGCTTTAAAGTTTGGATGTTGTCCCTCTGAGTTTGTCACAGGAACCTTCATGGAGAGTATGACTGTAAAACCTTCTCACGAGCAGTTTTTTATCAATCACAGCCATCACCACTGATTTGACCTTTGACCTCCTAAATGCGGAATTAAAGTACTTTATATGGGGTGTCCTGAAAATCATATTTATTGAGCAGTTTGACAGTCAAAATCATAAAGTATATTAGTCTGTGTATTAACAAAGGAAGTGTCAAAGTTTCGTGCCTGAGTTGTGTCCCATTTCAGAAAATATTTCAACATTTTGCAGTAGTTGCACAGATTTCTCAGTGAAACAAAGGAAAAGTGCAGTAACTGTGTTTGAAGTCAGTCAGAACTTTCTGAGCTGCAGTTCATTTACCTTTGTTTTACTGTGAACTCTTGTAGTTACTGCAAATTTAACAACAGGATTTCTCTAAAATGGGACCCATTTGAGCCATAAAACGTTGTCCCTAAGTAAAACACATGATATGAAGCCTGACAAAATATGCAGATACTGCGTTTTACCTTTGTACGGCAGAAATGAGTCCCGTTTTTAAAGTTTTGGTGGATTTTATTGTGTCTGTTGGAAAATTCACACTCTGCGTTTGACCGAGTGTCTCAGGAATGAACCTTTAAGGAGCAGCGCCCAGGGACCGTTCTCCAGTAATCTCTAATATCTAGCATTAGTTAAAATGACTTGAATTGAAATTATTAACCTTATTTGAGTAATTTTTTACTAGATTAGATTTATTTACTTACTAGGCTGGATGATTTGACTTGTTTCAAATTATTTCTGTGTTAATTTTAAGCCATTTTTACTTATTTCAAGCAAAATTATCTGCCAATGTGGTAAGAAAATTCCACTTACCCCATTGGCACATAATTTTGCTCGAAATAAGTAAAAATGGCTTAAAATTAAGACAGAAATAATTTGAAACAAGTCAAATTATCTAGACATATTAGTAAATAAATCTAATTTAATAAAACATTACTCAAATCAAGGTTAATCATCTGAATTCAAGTTATTTTAACTCATGCTAGACATTGATATTTGCAGTGTTGTGCTTGTTTTTTAGGTTCTTTTGGATCCCAGTAACAACAACAACAACAACAAAAGGCACAAACATGAGGGTTACATGGGTTCTGTTTGTGCGGGGCAGAAGCCTCGCAGCAGAGTTAGAGGAATCTAACTGCGAGGAGACAAAAGCATGGACGATCATCTCGAGCTCATCTTCTGACAACATCGTTCTTACAGGTCTTGGTTTTAGAGATGGACCCAAGCCAAGGAGAATCCTACACAGTTAGGTCCATACACATCTGGACACTGACACAAAACATATTCAAAATACAGTTATATACTTAAAATGTGCTTAAAGTGTAAACTCTCAGCTGTAATTTGACAGTATTTCCATCCAAATCAGACGAAGGGTTTAGGAATTACAGCTCTTTAATGTGCGTGTGACAGTTGCTTCAAAGCCATTTCTTGAGCCGCATGAGCTTTTCCCTCAGTAATCCATAATAAACTGAGCAGGTAAAAGGTCTGGACTTGATTCCAGGTTTGGTGTTTGTATTGTATTTGAAAGCTGTTTCTAAGCCCTTCCTCTGAGTTGGATGTGGATTCTTACAAATTATATGTTGTATTTTGGTTAAAAAAACTAAAATAACAAAGCTTGGGTCAGTGTCCAAATGCTAACTGTAAACCAGCATCGTCTGTCGGCCATCTTTGAACTGCATTAAACTTTTCTGTGTGGATGGATTTATCAATGGTAAAGATGTCTTCCTTTACTGACCTCTTGTGGCTGGAGTTAGTATCTTTGGCTCTATCTCACAATGGTACAGAATCCTTTTTAAGTGTTCCATATCCAAACCAAAAACTAATCATTTGTTCCTCTGCCTTTTCTTAAGATTTCATCACAATTCAACCATTACTTTTAGAGTTACAGACTGACAAACCAAACCAAATGACCTGGCTGTGCTTTTCTTGTAGCTGTTTCTGTTCCATACAAAGAAGGGTCAGGTTCCTTTGGTTGAGATTCATTTCTATGGAGAAACGACCTGTATCCAAAACAAGCATAGTAGATTTTCGCTGGTTTGCCATAAAACTGGAGTCTGACTGATATATCGGCCGGTCGATATTATGGCCAATGTAGCCATTAGAAAATTATGGGTTATTGGCCAAAATCTGGCCGATATCTGCCGATATAAACAGTACTCTTTTTACTGTGTGCTGGAATAAGATCTGTTTACTTGTAAATGATGGCCTTCTGCTGTTTGTCCAGCAGAGGGCGCTGGCACCAACTCAGAGTGTTTCCCAGCAGTTTGGTTCTTACTCTGCAGTTCATAGGAAACTTCCCAAATCACCTTCTCATGGCCTGAAAAGCTTAAAACAGCAATAAAAAATATTTTACTCATTTCTCTGCCATAAAACCTCATGGAACAAAAATTCAAAATGCATCTTGTAGTTCTCCGCATGCTCTACTTGCGCGGCAAGTTTAAATGAAATTTAAGTTAAACAAATTTAGTTAGCTAAAAAAATAAATAAATGTAATACATAAAATACATAATAAAACTCCCCACACCAGTGCCCACTACAGCCTACAGAACAATCAGCATAAAGAACAATAAGCAGCTTTCTACAACATTTTAAAAATAAGTTTAGTCTAATAAAGTGGCCTGGGGTGGACACGCCATATTCATGTAAACAAGAGCAGGAAGAAAAATGCTTTAAAATATTTTCCTAATTTTCCTAATGTATAACTGTATCAGCCAATGTATCGATAACACAGGTCTACAGCAAAATGCTTCTGGAACAAAAGTAGTGACATTTTTCTTGGATTAGGTCACTAATAAAGAAAAAGTAAGTGAGAAGTGCAGATTGGCTATAGTTTCCAACAAACAGTATTGGGTCAAAATAGGAAATTTATGCAAAATAAGGCAAAAACAGTAGTTTATCAGAAGGTACAGTGTCTACAGCAACCAGTTCTATCTGAAAGCTGCACATTCAATACATTCATTTTAATATGGCTAGAGTTTTGACATAAAATGTTTTGTTTTTATTTGCAGAAATCTCTCTCTTGGAAGTGGACAAAATGCATGCATGTAGAGAAATGAAATATTTTCAAAATATAAATATTATTTTTAAGCAAAAATGCCTAAATCTATTGTATAAACAGATGTGATTTTGATGTGAAACAATATCATTAAATATCTTGAATACATTAGCGAACCAGCACAGTTATCATTGATTTTCAGTTCATCAAAATAAATGAGATTTAGCCACTTTTATCTCAGAAGCAGATCGAGTCCAAACATTTGTAGACCTGTGATATCAGCATTTTTTGTTACTTAATATCGGTATCGGCATCGGCCTCAAAAAATCCATATCAGTCGGGCTCTGCATAAAACTCCAGAATCCTGTGTGAGCAGCTCTGTCCTTATTTGTGAACGGGGACAGCAGCAGAAGCCAGTTGTACAAAGACTTGTGAAAGAAAAAGTGGGTTTGTTTGAATGTGGTGGTTACGTGGGACGTCAGAGGGACTTTACTGTTGTTAAAATGGAAACAGGACGAAGACAAAAATCCCACAGAGGACTGAACAACAACGAGGATTTCAGCAGAACCAACAGGAGACGAAGGAAAGACCTAAACGCCGTTAATCAGAGGAGAAGTTATTACATTCACTCTGTATAAGCCACAGCCATCTTGGTTATTTCTGAGAGGAGATTATCTTCCTCTTTTATAAAACAAGCTGGAGATAAACGACTGTGATAGGCCAGAATCATGTAAGTCAACTGGAAACGGCTCTCTGTGGCTGAGGAACCAGACTCTCCCGCTATAGAGAGTCTGGCTGTTTTTACCAAATCCCAATCATCTCTGTCCCAAACTCATTACCTTCTTCCTCTAATTCCAGATTTATCAGCTTCAGAAAATGTCTGCTCCTTTAAAACCTGATTACCTCAAAGCTTCCTCTCTGTTTTTTGAAGAGAAATCCCGGTCTGGCGTCTGTGGCTTAAGCCTAATTCAGTCTGACGCTATCGGCCGCGGTTTTAATAAAGGTCAGAGGTGAGAGCGGCGTCCCCTGAGACCGACGCCGTTAATGCATTCACAGGATTAGCTCCAGCCTCCATCAGTGAGAAATGTGTAAAAGAGAATGAGGCTTGGAGGAAATCTAACAGGTGACTACATAAACTTATACTTCCTAACTTACTTATACTTCATAAAACTAATTATTAAACAAGAAACGTCTGCATATTCTGTATTCCTTGCTTGTAATGCCTTATTTTTCATATTGTGTGAAATCTGGGGACAAGCAAGCAAAACAAATATATATCCAATAGTTAAAGCCATTGTAGGTAATAGGGATTTTAAACATATTTTGTCATTGAATTAAAAACGTATTTTACCAAAAAATAGCCCTCAGAACAGTGAGTGGGTCCAGATTAAAAACAAATTAAACTACTATCTGTATTTTTTATTTTGTGATTATTGTTGGGAGTGGCTGCCACTCAGAGTCTGACTGTCGCACAACAACAGAAGGAGTCTTCCTGGGAAAGCAGTCGCAGTCATGGCAGAGACCTTGCAGCTGATCCATCCTGCAGCCACTGCTGCCTTCGTTAGAAAAAACAAAACTCTTTTAGAGAAAGAAGAAAACAAAAAGAGGTGAGACCGAGAAAGAGCTAAAACTAGAGTGAATATTGGAGGGCATTTGATCGGTGGAGAGAGCTCCGGGAATGAAAGGGGCTCAAAACAGATGCTAATGTCGCTACGTTTCTTTTAAACGGTGAGATTCTTTTCTTTATATTTGTAAAACAGTGCCACCTAATGGTAACACGTGCATCTGTGCAGTACCTCAACATTTTGGCTAGAATGAGTCCTGCAGCTGTCTAATGCATTTGTATAAGCAACACTCAGTGACACTAGCTAAGCGGCTAGCGCTAGCTTAGCAGCTAACAATAGCTAGCAATCTTACTCTTACAATACTTATAATCATTGTTGCTGTTGTATGGAGCCTGTATTGTTGCTGTGGGACGACTGCGAGTGTGGATCAGATATCGCAGTACATTTCTTTTATGTTCTAGTTATGAGAAATACGAGAAGGTTCTGGCATCCACCCCTTCTCACCGACTGCCGAGCCTGCTGTGTCTGTCAGGGGGGGATATAACGCTGCCTGCTACACTCGCAAAACAGCGCCCTCTAGTCAGTTTTCCGCTCACTACCTACAATGGCTTTAAACTTAAAAAAAAAAAAAAGTAATAAGAATAAAGTCGGGTTCTGTGAATCTACCAAACAGCTTTTTTATAGAATCCAATATCTTGAAATTTATGGACACTGTGCAGTTACAAATGTTGTAAATGTTGTGAATAGGAGCCTTCCTTTGGGCATTCAAACCTTTTTCAACTAAGAAATGAACATTACAGAGGTCTGCTTATGTTTGAAACTAAATCTGAACAAATGTTAAGCAAAGATGTCTTTTTGCTTTAGGAGTAAAATGACAGAATGATTAATTAAATCTCTTTTCTTTTAAAAAAATCTTTAAAATGTAGTTATTCAGGAAGTGTGAGGTGTAAATGAACTGCGTGATTTGTTTGTGACATATTTATATCGGCTCATTCTGAGATGTTTGATGTTTGTGTAAGGATGGGCTTCGTGAACAGCCAAATAAAATCACTCATTCTGCTAACACGCAGACAGTGAAATATGGAGGTGTGTGTGGAGATGAGGGCCGTCGGGACCTGAGCCAATCAGAGTTCAGTGAATGAGGCTTTCAAAAAGCCATAAAGAGACTCACTGCACCAGATCCACAAGGACATAAACACTGGAGAGACGTTTAAATCCAGGACGACAGGGGACGCACTTCTTTACTGACAAACCTTTAACTCTCCTACAGCTCTAACTTTTTACTCTCACCTTTCACTCTAAGCACAAAAAAATTCACCAATAAAGACTGCCATAGAAAAATTATTTACAATGATTTACAATGATGAACTTCAGTCCTCATCATACACAGCAAAAATTAATTGTGTTTATAAAATGTAAGCCTTAAATTCCAGTTTGTGTGGCCTCTGCTCAGTCTGGGACCTTTTTCTACTTTGCCCTGATGTGCACATCTCTGTAAGAACTACATTTTGGATTTGTGCTCACGCAAACACAAACAAACTCATTTCTCAACAAACACTTTCACACCAATTTATGACAACCCTAAAACACACCCAAATCATTTTAGTTCAAAAAATGTTTTTATTTGCCTTGTAGGCTTGGTCATTTATACAAACACTAATGTGGCCATCTCCACATTTATACCTCTGTCTACCATATATGGGGGAAATGGCGCCACCTAGTGAAAAACAATAAAAACTAAAATTCCAATCCCTCACTGTCATGAATCCATGAAATACTTGATAAAAATGTGAAATTATATTGCAGTGACAGTGTAAAATAAAAATGTAATTTTAATGGGAGTCAATGGCACAAAAAATGTCTTAGAGGTAAATATGGAACTGTTTTTTTTAGACATATTTTAAGAGGACCCCCCCCCCACCCCAAAAAAAATCTGAAATTTCATCCAAAAATACACGCCTGAGGCAAAATCTATGCCATCTGAATCAACACAGCAAAAGTTATCCACAAAAAACTGTTACAAAACATCAAAACATGTCTTAGGGCTGTAGGAGGGTTAAAGGAAATATATTCTGCAAAATCAATCTTTTTTTTAGCTTTTTCCCATGTTATAATGCTGTTCGCTCATCAAAAACAGGCCTTCTTCAGTCACGCATGTTTTAGTAATCCTGTGTTCTCTGGCACTGAGGTTCTGAGGCCTCAAAACGCTCGGTTGCATAAACCCCCGCCCACTCCAGGCAGCACTGACCAATCAAAAAGCCCTCTACACCCAGTCTGATCTCATTTGTTTGTCCAAAAAACAGTGTACAGTAGGGCTGCAGCAACTAATCGTATAATCCATTATTTCAAAATTCAATTATAATTTAAATAACTAATTTAATAATCGAATAATCACCGACTGGAGCATTCATAGACTTTGAAACATCCCATTTGCTGAAACAGGAGGTTTTATTACCAGAAACAGTAACACAGAACTTACTTTTTTTGTATTTTTATTCTTAAAATATATTTGTGTGACTTTATTTAACAGTTCTAGACACACAACTGTTTTTTTAGGAGTTTTTCCTTAAGAGAAGGAGTGTCCTTTGAGCCTTTGAGACGACTATTGTTGTGATACTGGGCTATAGAAATAAAAATAAACTGAATTGAATTGTGCGCATATATACTCTAATCCAGTGGTTCCCAAAGTGGGGTCTGGGGCCCCCTGGAGGTCTGCGAAAGTACTGCAGGGGGCCCCCCAGAGGTTGACTGTATTAAGTACATAAAACAAATTAGGTTTGAAATGATTTACAGTTTTGTATTTGTTAAAAATATTACTTTAAAACACTTTTAGCCAACAGTCAGTGTCTTTTGTAATGTTTTTAGAGAAATATATGGAGAAAAACGTGACATAATCTTTTGAACAGAGGGAAGTTGTTTAGTCGGGGGTCCGTGTGGTATTTCCAGTAATTTAAGGGGGCCACGACTCTCTTGACTTTGGGAATGGCTGCTTTATTCAAACGTTCTCAAGGGACAGACTTGTAGCTCCGTCTTGTTCACATTTTGTCAAAATTAAGTCATTTTTGTTAAAATTGTCCAATTGAACTATAAAACACCTCACCTTTTTAACAATTTTACTCCTGCTTCACCATGCGATTTTATTTGATTAATCAAAAAATAATCAATTATGAAAATTGTTAAATGCAGCCCACTGATTCCTCACAGATATTTTTACTTTTGTAATAAAATGGCATCATACAGTTTAAGGAAGTGAACTGCCTTTTTTCTTTAAATTATGTTCAAATGACCACAACAGAGCTGTCCTCTGCTGCCCTCTTTCCCTGTTTCTTTATGGCACCAGTAGAGTACTCATTAAAATCATTATCTTTTAGTCCCATAATGTTTTTAAAGGCTGAAAAACGCTGAGACTGGGTTAAAAATATGAATAAAAGCAGAATATTGCTCCTTTAACTGAACACTTAACACAATTATGTAACGCCATCGTTTTGGAGAGTCTTTTTCAAAGCCATAAACACAGACGCTTACAACAAAAGCTCTCAATCCTCTTTCACATAAAACAGGATTAGCAGCAGCAGCTCTGAACTCTCCTCTGTCCTCTCAGACGGAGACGGCTCAGTTTCAACAAAATCCATGAAACAGAGCGGAAAAAACAAAAACTGCGCACTGAGACAAACACGAGTCCAGCCGGGAGACCCAAAAAAACAACCCGACTTTCACATTTAACATGAGAGACCCTGCCTGCCGTGCAATAAAACATACACAGGAAACTACGGGCGTAACGATACGTTTTTGCAACGATACGATATGTATCGATTAGAAGTGTTTCGATATGATTCAAGAACAATATTGGCGATACGATTCGATACAATACAGTGAAGAAAAGTTGAATATAACATTTTATTTGATTAAAAACACAAAATTTATCTCCAAAATGTATCAGATTTTATTTTTAACATACAAATTTCTAATTTCAATATTTCCGATATTATTGATCGATACTTCATGTGTATCGATATTCACTTCGTAGAAAACGATACGATTCAATACAAGGTCATGTGTATCGATGTAGTTGTATCATAGGAAAAAAAATCGATACATCGACAGTTACTGTATCGTTACACTCCTACAGGAAACCTTTTTGGATTAGGACTTACTTAAGCTCTGGGTACAATAGCAGTAGTAGTAGTAGTAGTAGTAGTAGCAGTAGTACAGGACTTACTTCAGTTCTGGGTACACGTTGTCCAAGTACCACTTAAAGGGCTTGCAGTGGAGTCGGTTTCTCAGCTCCTGACGGCTGCTCACGCTGCAGAAAACACAAACAACAAACAAGAAAACAGGTCAATAAGAAAAACACGAGCAGAGGAAGAAACCTGATACTTTTACTCAAGAAGTTTCACTAAAAACAACAAAAACTTATTTTAACCTGAGTTCTTTTTATAGGAACATGCATAGAAGTGTTTTGTGTGCAAGTAAGTACTCTTTGCAGTAAGGTGCAGTAGTAGTAGTAGTAGTTGTAGTCGTAGGAGTAGTAACAGAAGTAGTAGTTGTAGTAGTAGTAGCATTAGTTGTAGAATTAGTATTGGTTGCAGTCGTAGTAGGTGTAGTAGTATTTATAGTATTTAAAGTATCGCTTTCACAGTAAATTTTACATTCAATACAATTTTACTTTTACTTAAATAAACTCAAATAATTGTGTTGAAAACTTTTAGTTCTACCTGAGTCATATTATTTAGAAGTAGCAGTACTTTTACTTGAGTACAGATCTGGAGTACTTCTACCACCTCTGTACATGACTCTAGATATATAAATACATATTTTCTGAACCCATATTTTGAAGGATTGTAGCAGCCAGTAATTTAATGTAATAACGGCCAGTAATGTAATCATTTTGTCAATTTTAACTGTAATAAAGCTAATAACATTTTGTCAAAATTGTAATAAGTTATTACATTATTGGCCCACATTACAAAAAACTTTGAAAATAATAACTGCAGCCTATAATGTAACAATACATCAACAGGAGTGCATTTCTTGATAACATAATGTTGTTTTTTTAATATTTTGTGCAGTTTTCTCATCAGAAGTAGGTTTAGTGGATGGCAGAGTTTATTATGAAGGTAAAAGCCAGTTTAAGATTTTTTTTCTTGTACAAAATGTTTTATTTAGAATATTATTAATTTGCTTAAGTCTGTGAAGACTCTTAGTCATCGAAGCTCTATATCACTTTTCACACACTTTTTATGTTTTGTGTCTCTGTTGGACGTTGCGTAGTGAACGTTAATGTTATTCCATTATAGACAAGTTATTACCTCACTGGCTTAATTACATTTAAAATGGCAACATTGTTATTACCGTATTTTCCGCACTATAAGGCGTACCTTCAATGAATGGCCTATTTTAAAACTGTTTTCATATATAGGGAGCACCGCATTATAAGGCGCATCCACTAGATGGCGCTGCGCTAAAGGGAATGTCAATAAAACAGTCAGATAAGTCAGTCAGTCAAACTTTATTAATAGAATACACACCAGCGTTCTTACAACTCCCTCGTTGAAAACAATGTATTTCCAACTCCATTTGTCGCAGTTCAAAGCTACATGAACAGCGTTCGAGCGCTCAGTTTTCTGTCCCCTCAATGTCGCAACTCTTCTACTGAGATGGAGCAAAGGCCGCGCCTCCTTGTTCTTTTGCGGCAGGATCCATAAACACGCCTATGGCACACATGAACAGCTGGGACTGGAATTCCCCTTTACCGTTTTTACCGCTGTCACTTCGGCGACGCCCCCTGAATACGGTAGCCATAATTAATCAACATTGATCCATATATAAGGCGCATCGGATTATAAGGCGCACTGTTGGTTTTTGAGAAAATGAAAGGCTCTTAGGTGCTCCTTATAGGGCCATATTTACTAAGCCGGGTGCTAAACTGCGAGTGCAGTGAGAAAATATGCGGCCGTTATTAATGTTCGTGTTGCGTGTGAATTACTAAGACAAACTGCGTGGTTGGTGACAGTGCAAACAGAGGGGGCGGAGCTATTTAAACGGCATCATTGCGTGTATTGTTTTGCGTCATGGAAGGTGCGAAAGTGGAACATAAACGGAAGCAAAAATTTAACTAAGAAGAGCTGAAAGTGCTGGTGAATAATTTTTTCATCCGTCATGGTAAATAGATCTGCAAACTCTAACCCTACGTATTTGTTCATTTCTTCTCCTTCGTCTCACACGAATCACAGCAGCCATCTGTGCAAAAGATTAGCACGTCCTTCTCCAACGTGCTACATTTATACGCTATCTTCGCACGCAAAGTCATGGTGAGCATTGATAAATAATATTGTGGGCGGTAAATGAATGAATTTGCATTTTCTCCGCCTTCCATTTTGCGCACTCTGGGAAGAACGCCTCAGTTTACAGATTCATTAGGTCATAGGAGCAAAATCTGCATTGTGTTCGCTCTGCTCCTGTAAGACTCGCAAATCTCAACTGCGTCTGGGTTTGCTCCAACTTTAGCGCATCTTATTCAGTTAGCGTGCAGCTAACCTTTGATAAATCTGGCCCATAGTGCGGAAAATACGGTACATTATTGGCCATTATTCCATTATCAGTTGTTATAAGGATCTCTCATTGTGTTTCTGTGTTGGAGCAGTAAACATATGAAGACAAATACATTTGTATGGAGTAGAACCAGGAGGCTTTAAGGAAATGTCAGCGTCGTTCTGTCTCTGGAAGATAAACAGTGACATTTACAGCGGCGCGGGACGGGGCGGGGGACGGGGGACAGGTACAGCTTAATGAGTAACGCTGTCAACGCAGAAACATGTTTACACTGGGGATGAAAATATGTCAGAAATAATTGCGTCCGTACTCTCCGTAGGACTTCCCTCGCGCCGCAGGTCGAGCCGAGTAATAAAACAGCCGGAAGTCGTCCATCCACACCTCGGCCGTCCTGCGAGTGTTCCTGCCACACAAACATTACACCAGGGTTACTCTGATCACAGAAAACACACAAACATTACACCAGGGTTACTCTGATCACAGAAAACACACAAACATTACACCAGGGTTACTCTGAACACACAAAACACACAAACATTACACCAGGGTTACTCTGATCACACAAAACACACAAACATTACACCAGGGTTACTCTGATCACACAAAACACACAAACATTACACCAGGGTTACTCTGATCACACAAAACACACAAACATTACACCAGGGTTACTCTGATCACACAAAACACACAAACATTACACCAGGGTTACTCTGATCACACAAAACACACAAACATTACACCAGGGTTACTCTGATCACACAAAACACACAAACATTACACCAGGGTTACTCTGATCACACAAAACACACAAACATTACACCAGGGTTACTCTGATCACAGAAAACACACAAACATTACACCTGGGTTACTCTGATCACAGAAAACACACAAACATTACACCAGGGTTACTCTGATCACACAAAACACACAAACATTACACCAGGGTTACTCTGATCACACAAAACACACAAACATTACACCAGGGTTACTCTGATCACACAAACACACAAACATTACACCTGGGTTACTCTGATCACACAAACACACAAACATTACACCAGGGTTACTCTGATCACACAAACACACAAACATTACACCAGGGTTACTCTGATCACACAAACACACAAACATTACACCTGGGTTACTCTGATCACACAAACACACAAACATTACACCAGGGTTACTCTGATCACACAAACACACAAACATTACACCAGGGTTACTCTGATCACACAAACATTACACCAGGGTTACTCTGATCACAGAAAACACACAAACATTACACCAGGGTTACTCTGATCACACAAACACACAAACATTACACCAGGGTTACTCTGATCACACAAACACACAAACATTACACCAGGGTTACTCTGATCACACAAACATTACACCAGGGTTACTCTGATCACACAAAACACACAAACATTACACCAGGGTTACTCTGATCACACAAACACACAAACATTACACCAGGGTTACTCTGATCACACAAACATTACACCAGGGTTACTCTGATCACAGAAAACACACAAACATTACACCAGGGTTACTCTGATCACACAAACACACAAACACACAAACACACAAACAAACAACCGCTGTTGTTATTGATCACTAATAAGATTTCGTGGCTGAGAGTTTGTGAAGTTCATGTTAAAGACGACAGCAGAGGGAGGAGAGGATTCTGAGGATTTTCATGACGAACACAAACAAAACAACACAAACCCTGCAATAACCAGGCTCCTCCCAACAACAGCAGCTCATTTATCTGTCACCTCCTCTTTACTCACTGCTGCACCACACACCTCCTCTCTACTCCTCTCTACTCCTCTCTACTCCTCTCTACTCCTCTCTACTCTCCTCTCTACTCTCCTGTCTCTGCTCTCTCCTCTCTCTTCTCCTCTCCTCCTCCTCTCTCCTCTCTGCTCCTCCTCTCTCTCCTCTCTCCTCCTCTCTCTCCTCTCTCTCCTCCTCTCTCCTCTCTCTCTCCTCTCCTCCTCCTCTCTCCTCTCTCTCCTCTCTGCTCCTCCTCTCTCTCCTCTCTCCTCCTCTCTCTCCTCTCTCTCCTCCTCTCTCCTCTCTCTCCTCTCTCCTCCTCTCTCTCCTCCTCTCTCCTCTCGCTCCTCCTCTCTCCTCTCTCTCCTCTCTGCTCCTCTCTCTCCTCCTCTCTCCTCTCTCTCTCCTCTCCTCCTCTCTCCTCTCTCCTCCTCTCTCCTCTCTCTCCTCTCTCTCCTCCTCTGCTCCTCTCTCTCCTCCTCCTCTCTCCTCCTCTCTCTCCTCTCTCTCCTCTCCTCCTCTCTCTCTCCTCCTCCTCTCTCCTCTCTCTCTCCTCCTCCTCTCTCCTCTCTCTCCTCTCCTCCTCTCTCTCTCCTCCTCTCCTCCGCTCTCTCCTCTCTCTCTCCTCTCTCTCCTCCTCTCTCCTCTCTCTCCTCCTCTCTCCTCATCTCTCCTCTCTCTCCTCTCTCTCCTCTCCTCCTCTCTCTCCTGTAATGTTATTAACAGAATGAACAGCAGTACAGAGGCTTTAGTGCAGAGGAAACACAGTCTGTGTAAAGAATCGTGTGTGTAATCGAATTATGGCGCGACATTTTCCATTTAGCATATTCATAAAGCAGACAGCTCCTCATAATTAATAACTCAAGTGTGACAATGGACAATGATGTTTGTGGAATCAGAGGAGACACAGAGACAGAAGAGAGAGACACAGAGACAAGAGACACAGAGAGAGGAGAGACACACAGAGGAGAGACACAGAGGAGAGACAGAGAGACAGAGAGGAGAGACACAGAGAGAGGAGAGACACAAAGAGGAGAGACAGAGAGAGGAGAGACAGAGAGGAGAGAGTCACAGAGACAGAACAGAGAGAGACAGAGACAAGAGACACAGAGAGGAGAGACACAGAGAGAGGAGAGACAGAGAGGAGAGAGACACAGAGACAGAACAGAGAGAGACAGAGAGAAGAGACACAGAGAGAGGAGACACAGAGAGAGGAGAGACACAAAGAGGAGAGACAGAGAGAGGAGAGACAGAGAGGAGAGAGACACAGAGACAGAACAGAGAGAGACAGAGACAAGAGACACAGAGAGGAGAGACACAGAGAGAGGAGAGACAGAGAGGAGAGAGACACAGAGACAGAACAGAGAGAGACAGAGAGAAGAGACACAGAGAGAGGAGACACAGAGAGAGGAGAGACACAAAGAGGAGAGACAGAGAGAGGAGAGACAGAGAGGAGAGAGACACAGAGACAGAACAGAGAGAGACAGAGAGGAGAGAGACACAGAGACAGAACAGAGAGAGACAGAGAGAAGAGACACAGAGAGGAGAGACACAGAGGAGAGACACCGAGGAGAGACAGAGAGGAGAGACAGAGGAGAGACACAGAGGAGAGACAGAGAGAGGAGAGACAGAGAGGAGAGAGACACAGAGACAGAACAGAGAGAGACAGAAAGAAGAGACACAGAGAGGAGAGACACAGAGGAGAGACACCGAGGAGAGACGCAGAGGAGAGACACAGAGGAGGGACAGAGAGAGGAGAGACACAGAGGAGAGACAGAGAGAGGAGAGACACAGAGGAGAGACACAGAGACAGAACAGAGAGAGACAGAGAGGAGAGACACAGAGGAGAGACAGAGAGAAGAGACAGAGAGAAGAGAGACACAGAGACAGAACAGAGAGACACAGAGACAAGAGACACAGAGAGAGGAGAGACACAAAGAGGAGAGACAGAGAGAAGAGACACAGAGGAGAGACAGAGAGGAGAGAGACACAGGGACAGAACAGAGAGAGACAGAGACAAGAGACACAGAGAGAGGAGAGACACAAAGAGGAGAGACAAAGAGAGGAGAGACAGAGGAGAGAGACACAGAGACAGAACAGACAGAGACAGAGACAAGAGACACAGAGAGAGGAGAGACACAAAGAGGAGAGACAGAGAGAGGAGAGACAGAGGAGAGAGACACAGAGGAGAGACAGAGAGAGGAGAGACAGAGAGAAGAGACACAGAGACAGAACAGAGAGAGACAGAGACAAGAGACACAGAGAGAGTAGAGACACAAAGAGGAGAGACAGAGAGAGGAGAGACAGAGAGGAGAGAGACACAGAGACAAGAGACACAGAGACAGAACAGAGAGAGACAGAGAGGAGAGACAGAGGAGAGACAGAGAGAGGAGAGAGACAGAGGAGAGACAGAGAGAGGAGAGAGACAGAGGAGAGACAGAGAGAGGAGAGACACAGAGGAGAGACAGAGGAGAGACAGAGAGAGGAGAGACACAGAGGAGAGACAGAGGAGAGACAGAGAGTAGGAGAGATCAGTCTGACACAGAGATGAACAGGTTCTCAAACTCAGGGACAGGTCCCATTAGCAGTACACAGGCTCTGCAGTGGTGCTCAGGACTTTCTGAGGTTTATGAAGAAAACATAAACAGATAAACACAGACTGGTTTAGTTCAAGTTCAGTCCTGGGTTAATCCTGAATTAGACCTGGTTTAATCCTGGTTTAGGTCTGGGTTAAGTCCTGTGTGCTTGACTTTGTAAAGAGAAGTTTAGTCCTGGTTTAGCTTTGGTTTAGCCCTAGTTCAGCCCTGGTTTAATCCCGGTTCAGCCCTGGTTTAATCCTGGTTCAGCCCTGGTTTAATCCTGGTTCAGCCCTGGTTTAATCCTGGTTCAGCCCTGGTTTAATCCTGATCCAGCCCTGGTTTAATCCTGGTTTAGTCCTGGTTTAATCCTGGTTTATTAACAGGTACCAAGCCATCCTCATGTGTTGAGTTTAAATCCATATATCCATATTATTTGTGGCACTTTGACTCCCAGCAGCTCTGCGCTCTGCTGTCTCCCTCCGTCTCCTCTCTGACTCACACAACAACAAAAAAACACTGCTTTGACTCAAATTATTCTCACATTTCTCCGCCACAGACTGCAGATAAAACACCGGTGCAGCCTGTCACTCAGCGCACAAATCCTGTTTAATTGACTCGTTGTATGTTTAGGGCTAGCTCTGAGCGCGGCGTATTAGCATTAGCATAAGCCGCGTCCGTCATTAACACACAGAGCAGCGCTAATTGAACTCTTTCACACCGATTAATGGAGTCAGCAATAAACGACCAACACGTGCTCTGCTGGTTTACACGAGAAATGTGATATTAGAAGAGCTCTTACAGAACAATCCAACCACAGCATCCGTCTAAAATGGTTCCCGATGAAAACGTTTGTAAAGAGGCGGGGCTTACAGTAAAATACTTGGAGGTGATTGGATAAAACGCAAGCTCTGTAGCAAAACAACAAACCGCTACAATAAAGAAGAAGATTTTTGCTCTTTTTGTAAACGTAGAGAAGCATACTTTACGTTTTTCTGCGTCACCGAGTTGTTAACAAGTATCGTTTAAAGAGCTTGTTGTTGTCGGCAAACCTAAACCCCGCCCACTCACGGCAGTTCTGTCACACCATTGGCTCGGCCGCCAGTGTCCGGGCTGCGAGAGCTGTCCGGGGTCCTGCGCAATCTCATGACGTGGCGCGTTGTGATTGGTCGTAGTGAGTTTTCATTGGCTGAATCCATCATTCAAAAATAGTATAAACTCTAGGATCCATCTATCTAGCTCGGTATTTATTCATCATTTAATTTGTCGACGTTGCGTAGCCGTAGATAAATCCTGTTGCGACGTCATCAGAGCGCGCAGGACCCCGGACAGCTCTCACAGCCCGGACACTTTTGGTACTTACACCGGACCCAAACAGATCAGCCGGAGCCTGACACGATGGATTTCGTGAGTCAGGAAGTAGGGATGTCCCGAGTTTGAAATTTTGCCCTATCGTATATTTAACTTCAGCGGAAATCGTCCTCCGAGTGCTGCACTGTGTTGTTGCTAATGCTACTGCTAGCGTCCAGAGCAGAGTTTAGATTTTCGGGCCTGGGCTGAAACCCCGGTCCGTGTTTTACGTTGTTGCAGCCACTCGAGGTTTCCTAGCAGCAGCTGACACCAAAAACGCCGATCAGGACATCTCCATCAGACGGGACGCTGTAAAACCTGAGCCAAATCGATAAATGCATGACGAGGATGGACAGGATCAGTTCATGAGTCCATCAGAGGGACACCTCATGGGAGAGGTTCTGGACATGAACAGAGGAGGGACAGTGAGGGGCAGAAGGATGAGGCTGAGGTTAGAGCTGGAGGCCTAGACGAAGACCAGGGAGGAGGTTTATGGATGTAGTGGACATGAAGTTTGTGAGAGAAGAGGATGCAGAGAGGGTTAAATGTTGGAGGCAGAGGCTTCACTGTGGACTCCTCTGAAGAGAACAGACCAGAGGAGGAGGAGGAGGAGGAGGAGGAGGAGGAGATGAAGACTACACAGCTCTTACTTGATGTAGGTGTTGGCGTTGCCCTCAGGAAACACGTAGGGGTGTTTCTTCCTGAAGACGTGTCCCACTCTGCTGCAGGGCAGGATCTCCAGGCTGCCCCCGCACTGCCACACCCTGAAGGAGATCTCTGCAGGATATCACACATCACGCAGCGTTAACATCAGTATACTCAGAGTCTGGAGTACGGCTGCACAATATATCGTAAAATTATCGTTATCGCAATATTCGTATCGCAAGAATCTAAATATATCGCAGCATCTGACAGAGATTTACACTGAAGAATCATTTTCCACCAGAGCCTTAAAAGAACATGTGTTGTGACTAAATAAAAATGTTTAAAAAGTCCAGTTTTAGTGGTAATTTAATTAATTTAGCCACAGCTTAGCCTTGTTTTATTCCTGGTTTAGTCTGTGTCCAGTTTTGATTTTGTCGCTGTTTTGACTTGTAAATACAGGAACTTACATTTTTGTGAAATGTAGTGAATTTAACTTACTATGTTCCAAAAGTAGGCTCTAGTTTCAAATATCGCAATATCATTATCGCAGTTTTCAACATGGTTATCGAATATCACGTTTTCTCCATATCGTGCAGCCCTAACTTGGAGACACCAAACGAGATCTCAGGAACAGAAAAAGACACGAGAAACATTAACACTTGGTCATTTTCTGCCATTAAGTCAAACTAATGTCAGCTCCATTTGGTGCATGAATATGAATAGAATCGGTGAATAAAAACAAGCAGCAGGGGGCGCCTCAGTGGCTCTCCTGGTAGAACATGTTCCATATTTCACTCTCCCTGATTTCCATCCTGCTTTATTTTCTAATATTTTTTTATAGAAAGTTAAAGTTAACTATAATATCGTTTTTATAGAAATCTATGGAGAAAAACATGACTCAGTTTTTTGAAGAAAAGGAAGTTTTACAGGTGGGGGTCTGTGTGGGATTTTTAGAAGTTTAAGGGGGCCGCCTTAATGGGAATGGCTGCACTATGGTCTAAACGGCGTCTCACTTTTCCACTTCATGATCATTTCTCTTCCAGCTCAGTTCCCGTGACCTCATGATCGCCAGTAGCTCAGTAGGTAGAGCCAGCTAACTCCTGCTAACTGGAAAGTTGGAGGACTGATCCCTGCTTCCTCCAGTTCATGCTAACTTAGCTTTGAGAGACAGAAAAGCGCCACAATTTAGAAGTTCCATAGCTGCACTCGTGTTATCTCTCCGCTGATGTAACCAGAGTCCAAGCAAAATATCCACCAAGGTTTGTCAGGAGCATAAAGAAAAACTTTAGGAGAAGCTGCTTTATTTTACTATAGGTTTGCAGCTTCATAAGGAAATATATAGGCTCTCTTTAAGTCTCTAAACCTCAGCTTCTGTATCCTCTTCCCTTTGTTCTTCGCCTCTCTGCTCTGTTCGCTCATCTTCTCTCTCGTCTGAAGTTTAACCCACAGCTCCTCAGCGCACTTTGGGGAAAAATTTCTGTGAATTAATGACTCAAAGCCAAGGAAACGCTGCGGTCTTTTACTCTGAGCTGGTCGTGAGAACAAAGAGAGAGAGGAAGAACTTCAGAGAAACACAAACAAAACACCCGTCCGGATCGTTAATAATTCAGAGAGAGACGCCCCAGTTATCTGCAGGAGGAGCGGGGCACTGGCAGAACAAGAGGAACAGATCATGACAAATTTAGGATTTAAAGATGCATTGTGTAAAATTTTGTATCAGACGCAGTTTTGTGTCGCAGACTAAGACTGAAGAGGTCCGGAGGCAGCAGCAGATCCAGATGTTCTCAGTTAAACATGAGGAATCTCCTACATTTACCCTGGAGTAATGGCCTGTTTTTGTACCGTCAGCTGTCTGCTAACGTGGTTTGTTTAGCAGAACAATTTCCATTATCGATCCCATATTTGTAACATTTTAAAGGGGATAAATTATGTAAAATATCCTTTTCCTTTCTTTCTCCCATGTTATAATGTTGTTCCCTCAACAAAAGCAAACCTGGAGTTGTGTTTTGTTTTATTCTCGCCTGTTTGAGTAATCCTGTATTCTCTGGCGCTGAGTTTCTGAGACCTCAGAACGCTCGGTTCCACCACAAATCTCCCCCAATCCAGAAGCCCAACAAATCCAGTCTGCTCTCATTCATTTGTCCAAAAAATTGTGTACAGCTCTGTTTCTGTTGATTTTGTTTAGTTAAGTGTAGTTATTGTTTGTGTTGATTGTGTGTTTATGTTTAATTAACTGTTTGTGAAGCCTTTGAGGCGACTGTTGTTGTGATACTGGGCATAGAAATAAAATCAAACTGAATTTAATTCCTCACAAACATTTTTACTTTTGGAGTAAAATAGCATCAGACAAAAAGTTTAAGGAAGGAACAGATTTTCTTCTATGGCTCTGTTCAAAAGCAAAAGCTCTGCCCCCTGCTCCTCTCTGCTCCTCTCTGCTGCCCCCTGCTGCTCTCTGCTGCCCTCTGCTGCCCCTGCTCCTCTCTGTTGCTCTCTGCTGCCCCCTGCTGCTCTCTGCTGCCCTCTGCTGCCCCTGCTCCTCTCTGCTGCTCTCTGCTGCCCCCTGCTGCTCTCTGCTGCCCTCTGCTGCCCCTGCTCCTCTCTGTTGCTCTCTGCTGCCCCCTGCTGGTCTCTGCTGCCCTCTGCTGCTCTCTGCTGCCCTCTGCTGCTCTCTGCTGCCCCCTGCTGCTCTCTGCTGCTCTCTGCTGCCCTCTGCTGGTCTCTGCTGCCCTCTGCTGCTCTCTGCTGCCCCCTGCTGCTCTCTGCTGCCCTCTGCTGCTCTCTGCTGCCCTCTGCTGCCCTCTGCTGCTCTCTGCTGCCCTCTGCTGCTCTCTGCTGCCCTCTGCTGCTCTCTGTTGCCCTCTGCTGCTCTCTGCTGCCCTCTGCTGCCCTCTGCTGCTCTCTGCTGCTCTCTGCTGCCCTCTGCTGCCCTCTGCTGGTCTCTGCTGCCCTCTGCTGCTCTCTGCTGCTCTCTGCTGCTCTCTGCTGCCCTCTGCTGCTCTCTGCTGCCCTCTGCTGCCCTCTGCTGCCCTCTGCTGCCCTCTGCTGCTCTCTGCTGCTCTCTGCTGCCCTCTGCTGCCCTCTGCTGCCCTCTGCTGCCCTCTGCTGCCCTCTGCTGCTCTCTGCTGCTCTCTGCTGCCCTCTGCTGCCCTCTGCTGGTCTCTGCTGCCCTCTGCTGCTCTCTGCTGCCCTCTGCTGCCCTCTGCTGCTCTTCGCTGCCCCCTGCTGCCCTCTGCTGCCCTCTGCTGCCCCCTGCTGCTCTCTGCTGCCCTCTGCTGCTCTCTGTTGCCCTCTGCTGCTCTCTGCTGCCCTCTGCTGCTCTCTGCTGCTCTCTGCTGCCCTCTGCTGCCCTCTACTGCCCTCTGCTGCTCTCTGCTGCTCTCTGCTGCCCTTTGCTGCTCTCTACTGCCCTCTGCTGGTCTCTTCACCTGTTTCTTAGTAAAGTAATTATTGGAAACACTTTCTTTTACTCACTATGTTTTGTGACCAAGATTACTTGACTCAAGTTACTTGAAAGCATCCAAGGGGTACTCAAATTTTTGGGGGGGAAAATAAATTGAATAAATAATTATTGTTAAAAAAAACAAAAACATAATAAACCTGACATATGTTTGTATAAATCAGCTGTGCCTCAGTTAATAAATGGTCTATAACATAATAATAAATGTCAGGGCTCCTGCAGCAGAGGGCCCTGGTTTGGATCCAGCTTTAACTCATGTTGTTTACAAAGACTACAGGGCTCTACACAGCCGCTGCTAATGCACCGCTGCATCAGGATCCTGCAACTTCCTCTTACATTTCTCAAGTGTTCATCTCAAAGACAGAATTTAACCCCTCCTCTCCCTCCTCTCCCTCCTCTCCCTCCTCTCCCTCCTCTCCCTCCTCTCCCTCCTCTCCCTCCTCTCCGCGTTGTTTTTCTGCTGTTTTTTAATCACACTCATGTTGCGGAGCCTCCTGCCGTGACGCACGACGCCGGCGAGATTTTGTTTTGCCGCGTGTCAGAAAAAGCAACACGTTTTAAATTAGTGCGTGAAGAAGACACAGCAGCAGCGACGATGGATCCAGAGATACTGCCTGCCATATTCAGAAATGTGAGGCTGATGCAAGCTATTTACAGCAGAAAATACTCCTTTGTGGCTTATATTTGATGATTGTGTAGAGGCAGAGTTGACGCGAGGCTGTGTACAGAAGCTTGTAGTGTTTGTAAACAACATGAGACTGCAATGCATTTTTAATACAGGACACAGCATTAGCCAGAGTCTGGTCTGAATAAACAAGGTCATCTGTTCTGACAATATGTGCACACTGCAAAAAACAATATCTACATCAGTTAAAATGACTTGAACTAGAGTCATTTTCTCTGGTTTGGTTTTATTTACTTATTAGGTTACTTATTACTAGATTATTTGACTTGTTTCAAGTTATTTCTTTCCTGTTTCAAGCTATTTTTTATTTATGTATTTAATAATATTAATATATTATTTATTAATATGAATATGTTATTTATTAATGTTTATATATTTATTTATTAATATTAATATGTTATATATTATAATAATAATATTAATATTTTTTTATTTATTTTTTTATTTATTTATTTTTATTTAGATTATCTGTCCATGGGGTAAATGGAATTTTCTTACCCCATGGACAGATTATTAATTAGCCCATTAATTAGTAATTATAAAGCATTTATTAATTCCTTATTCTGTGTGACCAAGTTCTACAGCTAATTAGCAACTACCTAACATTTTACCCTTAATAAACTCATAATTACTGCTCATTAGTAGGAAGTAAGGAAGTTGTTGGACATGAATTATTATTTTTATAAGATTGCTGTGGTACGATAATGCTCCAGTGCTTCAAAAAGCATATTAAAAATTTACCACTAATTAATTACTAACTAGCATGCTAATTAGCACTGAGTTAACAGTTAATAGGTGGACCTTAAAATAAAGTGCTACCCAAAATTTATTTCAAAAAGCCTGAAAAAAGCATAATATGTGCCTTTTAAGCACTTCTTGGTGGTGAATCTACAGTGAAGCCTGAAAATATTCATACTCCTGGCAAATTCTGACTTAAAGTTACTTTTATCCAACCAACATGCCACTTTTTGTTCAAATGTAAAAAAAAAAAAAGCTGAGAAATATTTTTTCCACAATGATACCTCTTTTACATCGTCTTATTATCTTTTGGGAGAAGTCTGTGTCATTTCCGGTCAAAAAAAAAAACTTGCTGATTGAATGAAAGTAACTTTAAGTCAGAATTTGCCAGGAGTATGAATAACTTCAGGCTTCACTGTCGCTGTGTCTTTGCTGTGTGCTGCAGTGAACACATTACTGTAGCTTTTTCAGCATGAGATTTGTGGAAAGGTGAGTTAAATTTACCGAGCTGTGGATGCTTTGATAACACTGGTCTACAAATGTTTGGACTCGATCTGCTTCTGAGATAAAAGCGGCTAAATCTCATTTATTTTGATGAACTGAAAATCAATTGATAACTGTGCTGGTTCGCTAATGTATTCAAGATATTTAATGATATTGTTTCACATCAAAATCACATCTGTTTATACAATAGATTTAGGCATTTTTGCTTAAAAACAATATTTACACTCAAGGAAAAAAGAAACGCACCACTTTCATTTTCTCAATTTGTCAAAAAATATTACAGCCAGTGAAAATTGACAGACTACAATGAGTTTAGTTCTATTCTGAGTCAAAATGAAATGACTGTTTTCCTGGTTCTGGTTGATTGATTTTGATGAGCAATAACAACTGTATTTTTGTATTAATCACCTCTGTCTGGGTCATGAGTAAAACTCAGAGATGAATTGGGCCTGTCCTCAATTGTGCACAACCATTCCCTATAAAAAGACACCAAAATGGAAAAAAAAGCACATTTGTTCCCAATGCCACGACTCCTGCAACCAGAGAGAGATTGGCAGCCATTGGCCTGCTTCAAGCTGAAGGAGCACACGGCTGTAGCCAGGAGTTTGGAGTCCATCACTCTACTGTTGTACGCCTCGCTGAGCGTTTCCACACCACTGGATCCTCCAATGACCGTCCCACATCTGGTCGACCACATGTCACAACTGCTGCATTATTATTGTTTGGTCATGTTATTGTTATTGAAACTGTCATAAGCATTGATTAATTGGGTGTGAATATCAGGGACGGGTTTATGGTTGATGTGCACATGGAATATTTCCATCAAAAATAAGTAACCAAACAAAAATGTGGTAAAAAAGCAGCGGTGCGTTTCTTTTTTCCTTGAGTGTATATTTGGAAAATATTTAATTTCTCTACATGCATGCATTTTGTCCACTTCCAAGAGAGAGATTTCTGCAAATAAAAACAAAACATTTTATGTCAAAACTCTAGCCATATTAAAATGAATGTATTGAATGTGCAGCTTTCAGATAGAACTGGTTGCTGTAGACACTGTACCTTCTGATAAACTACCGTTTTTGTCTTATTTTGCACAAATTTCCTATTTTGACCCAATACAGTTTCTTGGAAACTTTCGCCAATCTGCACTTCTCACTTACTTTTTCTTTATTAGTGACCTAATCCAAGAAAAATTTCACTACTTTTGTTCCAGAAGCATTTTGCTGTAGACCTGTGTAAGTTACAGAATATATTTTTGTTCATAAAAAGTATAATGGGTCCATGCTTGAAACGTCTGAATACCAGAATTCCCTCACAGCTCCTGGGTTGGCTCACGGAAGATAAAAACTTCCACGGAAAACTCACAGAAGTTCAGTTTTAGTCCCTGCCTCTGAAACCGTGTCTGGTTCGTTAAAGCCAGACTCACCGAAGTTCTCTCCTCCCCAGATGTCCATGGCCGTGTCGTATTTGCCGAGATGATTGAACCAGGACCGGTCGATGACGAAGAGCCCTCCCGCGATGATGGGAGTCCTGCAGAGGAAACAGAGAGAGGTAAAACATTTCAGTCCTGGAAAATAACGACTGTAACGTTAACAACTCAGGCTCGACCTCAGAGTTCTGCTGAAGCACAGAGTTCTGCTGCTTTCTGCAAGAACAAAACATCACCAACTCTGAATCTCAGACATCTGTGTACTGTCAGCGCTCAGGTGGAGAACATTCGCGAGTTTATGTAAAACAGATACAGTCGTCATTGTGTCGTAGTAGAGCGCCTGGTTTGGTTTGGAGGAAAACAAACCGTTCTCTCTGAAACACAACTTTTTTATTCTTTTTAGAGTTTTCTGGTGGATTATTTGCATTTTAAGCAATCTTTATACAACTCACGTTTAACACAGAGCCTTTACCGATGTGATAAAGTTACCATCAGTGACACTAGTTTTAATTCCTATGATACAACGATATTGATACGCATCACCTTGTATAGGATCGTGTTGTTTTCTAAGTGGTGTATATTGATACAGTACATGGGAAAAATTTATAATATTGGAAATATTGATTTTAGAAATTTGCATGTTAAACTAAAGCCAGATATGTCTTTTTGGATGTATTTCTCGTGTTTTAATGAAATAAAATGTTTCATTAAACTTTTATTTGCTCTCTTTCTGCTGGACATAATCAGCCCCAGCCGCGGAGCTGGATGTAGAGTAAACTTTTATGCTTTTTGGACAAAAGTTAAGTATCAGTTGTATCAATATGAAGGTGTTGAATCAAATTGTATTGTTCTAAAGTTGCCAGTATCGTTCTTGAATCAGATCAAAACCTTTCTAAATGATATCGTATTGTTGCAAAAACGCATCATTACACTGCTAACTAAAAAACCGACTCGACTTAGCTCATACTGCCACTGAATGAGCCGCGCTAACAGGGGCGGTGGCCTGTAACTGTGAGCCTGTGCCCCCTGGTGGCCACCCCTCTGAAGTGTCCTAAATGTTTTATGAAGCTCACATTATAATGTAAATTTGTTTCAAGGGTTATTCTAGTGTTATATAAAAGCATTATCATGTTTACAGAGATGATATCAGAGTTGTTTTTAAAATACGTCTCAGTCAGTTTACATCAAAATGTCTCATGTAGCCCTCAGCAAAAAGCCTGGCCCCAGCGTGGCCCCAGCATGGCCCCCCAGTTAGAAGTGAACCACCTCTGCGCAGTAACGCCGTGCCTCAGTCTGCAGCCTGTGACGGTCGAGCCATGAGTTACCGAGCCTTAACAAAACTCCACAGGCAAACAAAAACGATGAATAAACTCAGCATTGTTTTATTAGCATGTTGTAGGCAGCTAACGTTAGCTACAGATTTGGACCGTTGGACAACTGTGTCCTCCTGTATGTCTCTGCATCTTTATTAGGTGGGATAACCAGAATTCTAGACCAAAAACTGGGACACAATTTTTTATTTTATTTTTTTCAGAAATCCCAATGCATTTGAACTCACCAAGTGGCGAAAAAGCTTCTGAAGTCCATTTTATTTCATGTCATGTCATTAAAGTCCATGATGCTAGGGCTTAGGTTTTTAATATAATGGCAATTTATTGATAAAAAAAAGACACTGTAAATAAATTTAGTGACAAAAGAAGTCTTTAGATTAATGATTTTAAGTTACTTGTGTTTTTCTATTGGTTACATTTGGACAACTCAGACATGTTTTGTTGAAAACTGGGACATATGATGTGTTTTTACAGATATTTGTTGAGACATGGAACAAGGAGCCTAAAACTGGGACTGCCCCGGTTAAACAGGACATCTCATCCTATTATTAGATAAAATATAAAACTTCAATCCAGCTTTGTTTATGTATTTATAGGTGACAGAACAACTCTTTTGCATTATCGCAAATGGTTTGTTTGTTGACGGTTTGTGTGCGTCCCCCCCGCTCCTGACGGTGTCTGCAGGTAAGACCAAGGCTAAGTTGTTTTGGACCTGCACAGAGGAGGAATACTAAATATTTGGGTAGAAAAAAGCTGAGGTTAGAGCTGCCAGCTGTGAGTTTTGTTGGATAATTTAGGCACTTGACATTTTTAGCTCTCAAGCAGAACCGGCGTAGACTTTGAGTGGCGGCTGTCCTCATTAGCGGACGGCGTTTGGACAGACGCACCGTGAGTCAATCCGGCCTCCGCAAACAAAAAAACCCCAAAAAAAACAACACAAAATACAGAACCTGACACCCAAAACGACGAAAACCAGAGGAACACAGACAGGTAACGGGTCGCAGCAGATTCTACACGAGCTGCACAGCCGTCTCCGTCCATCTGTGAGGAGCTGACTAACGCCGGGCTAAAAACAATCCTCTGACACTCACTGACACTGGCACCGAGCGATGAGTTATGGAGATATATTTATAACACACACAGAGGGAGAGAGAGGTGCCAGCAGCAGCTCACGACAGTCTTTAGATCAGAGTGTGATCGTTTTTTTTAATACATTTATACATTTATACATGCACAGGTCCCCTACAGTCCCCGGGCCGAGCGCCAGTCTGGGTGGGTGCTGTCAAAAAAAGTGGATGTGATGCCAACTGTGCTTACATCTGCAGTACATCTTGTGCTAAAGTGGAAATAATCTCTTAAATCATGGTCGATCTATGTAAAGGTCCCATAATAAGCCTTTTTTATAGCTTTCTGAATTAATTTTGTACACCTCTGAACTTAAAAAATGCAAAAAAAATAATAAATTTGAAAACGTCTTCTTTATGGGAGCTGCACACGGAGCTCGGATTAGCTGCCTGTCCTTTTAAGGCCCTTGCTCCCCCTGCTGGCCACGCCCACTTCACTCAGTCAGCCCAAACTGGCGCTGGATCGTGGACGTTAAAGTCCTTCGTCTTCTGGGTTATTTCTGCATTGAACGGCCCATTGCCGAGCAGGGAGCTGTTGTTTCCTGCACCACACAGTTCTGACCAGTGACCTCACAAACAATAAAAAGTAATTTCTGAAAGAATTTTTAACTGAGAAAAAGCCCATGATATAAAAATAGACAAAAACAACTATTTCCTGTCAGCTGAACGCCAGCAGCTGCTTTTTTCATCGTGGTGTCTGGGATAAATGAATTCAGCAGGAAGACTGTGATTTCTTTTCTCCGTCACTGTGCCATTCACACACACACCCTCTCCCCTCAGTCACGCTGCTGTTCAGGTACGGGTCGCAGCTCCACTGCAGCAGCAGAACCATCAGCCTCCTCAGCCTCTCCTTCATCTCTGACATCTCCACTGCTGAGGTCAATAAATCATCTGTTCACTCGTCTGTGTTTGTTTTAAGTCTCCATCCATCTTCTTCTGCTCTATTCGGGGCCGGGTCGCGGGGGCAGCAGTCTAAGACATCCCTCTCCCCAGACACTTCCTCCAGCTCCTCTGGATGAACCCCAAGGCGTTCTCAGCCCTCCAGCGTGTCCTAGGTCTTCCCCGGGGCCTCCTCCTGATGGAACATGCCCAGAACACCTCCCCAGGGAGGCCGAAACAGACGCCCGAGCCACCTCAGCTGCTCCTCTCAATGTGGAGGAGCAGCGGTTCTACTCTGAGCTCCTCCCGAGTAACCGAGCTCCTCACCCTATCACTCTGGGAGGGGGGTGGTGGATAGTTGTGGGCGGAAGTTAACTTAAATTTCAACTTTTTAACTTTTTAGGTACTGACTGTATTGTCCGGTTTATGTAATTGAAGTACTGCCATATTTTTATTTACTGTGTATTTTATTATTTACTATTTACCGATTTTTTAATTTTTTTTATATTGGCTGTTGTGGTTCATGCTTTCTGTGTGTCTGTGTGATTGTGGAGCAGCTGAACAATTTAATTTCCTTCGGGATAAATAAAGTATATCTATCTATCTATCTATCTATCTAAGGGAGCGCCCAGCCACCCTGCGAAGGAAACTCATTTCGGCCGCTTGTATCCGGGATCTTGTCCTTTCAGTCATGACCCAAAGCTCATGACCACAGGTGAGAGTAGGAACATAGGAGTAGATCGATGGTAAATCGAGAGCTTTGGCTTTTGGCTCAGCTCCTTCTTCACCACAAATCAAATCAAATCAAAGTTTATTTCTATAGCACTTTACAACAACACAAGGAAGACCAAAGTGCTTCACATAAAAAAACATAATAAAATAAAATTACAAACGTTTAATCAAAACTATAAAATGCATAAAACAATAAGACACAACACACAGTAACAGAGTGAACCAAAGACTTGAAGCCTAACTGTTAAAAGCCGGTCTAAACAAGTGAGTCTTTAACCTGGACTTAAACAGAGACAACTCAGTGATCACTCGCAAATCAAAAGGCAGTGTGTTCCAGAGTTTAGGAGCGGCAACTGCAAATGAACGATCACCCCACTGTTTGTACCGGGACCTGGGGACGTCCAGAACCATCTGAGCAGACGACCACGACAGAGCGATATGACGACCGCATTCCTGCAGACGCTGCACTGATCTCCTGTCAGTCTCAGCTCCATCCTTCCCTCACTGAGAACAACACCTGAGAGACTTAACCTCCTCCACTTGAGGCAGGACTCTCCTCCGACCTGGAGAGGGCGCCACCCTTTTCCAGTCGAGAACCATGGCCTCAGACTTGGAGGAGCTGATTCTCTTGTTTTAAGTCTCTCCTGGTTTAAATACTTCCTGGGCCGTAGGGGATTTTCCCGTTGTAATTCCTTGAGTGTTCAGTGGTAAAATCGGCGACAGTGGGGAGGACGCAGAACCAGATCCAGATCTTATTTGACACTGATGCCCCAAACCCTTTAATTTTTGCTAAGCTCCTCTCTATAATGCTATGATTCTTGTAGCTTCTGGAGTCATTAACTTAATAGAAAAGCGATACTAGTTATAGTTGGTTTGTTTGTCTGTTAGTTTTTAACTCATGGTTATAATCAGATTTTATTTTTTACCTTTGTGAGACAGGGAGAGTGTCTTATGCACTTATCCTCTACATAAACGCATAAAACAGCACCAAACGTCACAAATCTCCAGTCTTCCTCATTATCCAGTTTTGTAAAGTTAGTTTAAACTCCTTGCTGCGGTCTGGATCACGGCGTGGCACTCGGAGCACGTTTAACACCAATTAAAACTCTCCACTCATGCATTAAAACGAGAGCGAGAGGAGCGGGGTTAAACTGCGGAGTCAAACCGCCTTTCCAGCCGCAGATGGATTTAGAGCTGGAAAAATGACAGAGACTAAAGAGAATATCTAAACAGAAAGTCTTCATCTGCATGCGTACAGTACATATGAGACAGAAAGGGCTTCTGGGAAATAAAAGAACAGGTCTGCGTCTCATTTAGACGACTAATTATCTTCTGTGATGTGCTGTAATTGTGCGAGTTGTTCCTTTTCCTGTTGGTAAGTTTATTCACCAAAATATGTTTCCTTTTCGTACAGCGTTATCCGTAGCTTTACTGGATGAGATTTATTATTTTGTTAACTTTCTTTTTGATGTGGTGGATTTGTAAAGCCAGAGGAAGGATTTTTTCGGGTTTGTTCCTTCAACACTGAGCACAAAGAAAAAGCAAGGGAACGTCTGTTGCTATACAAACCTTCACACTGCTTTTGTGTCGTTTAGTGTTTTTAGTGTTTCATTTTTATCATCTTAAAGTACATATATATATATTTTTATGTTCTGGTAAAAAGTAAACCAGTAAAACATGAAAAGATGGAGGATCCTTATTTTAAACTGGGAGCTGGGGGAACATGTCCCTCTCAAATCAAGCCTTGGCAAAATATAAAATATTCTACTAAATTTCTAAACGAGCGTCTGACAGCGTCTCACTGCTGCAAAAAAAAACTTACTGCGCTGAGATGGAAGCCTGCCCACACTTTGTCCCTTCGTCTGTGGCTTTTGACTTTTTTAGACACTGCATACAAAGTAAAAGGAAAATACATCAAACTTTGGGATCAAACAAGAGTAGATCTTAAAACATTGCAGGTGTAAATTTGATTTATTCACTGTTTGTTTGGCTTTATTGTGATGTGTGTTGATTGTGTAGTTGATGCCTATCGGTTTCATTTATTTATTTTTTTATTTGACCTTTATTTAACCAGGAAAGTCCCACTGAGATTCAGAATCTCTTTTACAGCCCGGTCCGGGAATCGAACCCAGGACCTTCTTGCTGTGAGGCAGGAGTGCTAACCACTATGCCACCATCCCGTTTTGAATCCCAGACCCCCCTTTTTATTTTATTATTTTTGTTTTGTTTTGTTTTGTTTGGGGGGATGGGGGGCTTGTTTTGTTTGGGGTGTTGTTTTTGTTTTGGGTGATGCTTTTGTTGTAATCTTGGAGTTGATGTCTGTTGTTTTCAATCTGAAAATTAATAAATTGATAAAAATAAAAAATAAAAAATAAAATAAAAAATTGATAAAAATATATATAAATATTCTACTAAACTCAATGAAGAACCATAGCTATACACATTTTTCCCAGATTTGAAATGTTTTGCTAAAAAAAAGCTGTTTGCATGATGCGCACTCATGATGTTTGAGGTATTTCTACAAATTGAACAAAATGCAGCAGCGCTCACAAACTGTGGAAGACACAGATGTACAGAGATAGATCTGTCACTGTCAGAGTGTTGTTAGTGATGAGCCGCGGTCACAGTTTACCTGCAGAGTGAGCTCATTTTCAGTTTTTACTCCAGTTTCTCCAGAGAACAGGTCAAACCTCTGTTGTGTCAGTCTGCATGCAGAGCAGAGAGCAGGTTACTGAGGCCACAGCGATGTGAGGCCTTTAAGTGCTCTGTGGCCTCATCAGCAGCGCTACAACTTTATACTGTTACTGTGAACGCAAAGGAAACCAAACAGCCATAACCAAAACAAACACATGGTTACAGCCATGACCAAAACAAACACATGGTTACTGACCAAAACAAACACATGGTTACAGCCGTAACCAAAACAAACACATGGTTACAGCCATGACCAAAACAAACACATGGTTACAGCCGTAACCAAAACAAACACATGGTTACAGCCGTAACCAAAACAAACACATGGTTACAGCCATGACCAAAACAAACACATGGTTACAGCCGTAACCAAAACAAACACATGGTTACAGCCATGACCAAAACAAACACATGGTTACAGCCGTAACCAAAACAAACACATGGTTACAGCAGTAACCAAAACAAACACATGGTTACAGCCATAACCAAAACAAACACATGGTTACAGCCGTAACCAAAACAAACACATGGTTACAGCCATGACCAAAACAAACACATGGTTACAGCAATAACCAAAACAAACACATGGTTACAGCCGTAACCAAAACAAACACATGGTTACAGCCGTAACCAAAACAAACACATGGTTACAGCAATAACCAAAACAAACACATGGTTACAGCCGTAACCAAAACAAACACATGGTTACAGCAGTAACCAAAACAAACACATGGTTACAGCCGTAACCAAAACAAACACATGGTTACAGCCGTAACCAAAACAAACACATGGTTACAGCCGTAACCAAAACAAACACATGGTTACAGCCGTAACCAAAACAAACACATGGTTACAGCCGTAACCAAAACACATGGTTACAGCAATAACCAAAACAAACACATGGTTACAGCCGTAACCAAAACAAACACATGGTTACAGCAATAACCAAAACAAACACATGGTTACAGCCGTAACCAAAACAAACACATGGTTACAGCCGTAACCAAAACAAACACATGGTTACAGCAATAACCAAAACAAACACATGGTTACAGCCGTAACCAAAACAAACACATGGTTACAGCCGTAACCAAAACAAACACATGGTTACAGCCGTAACCAAAACAAACACATGGTTACAGCCGTAACCAAAACAAACACATGGTTACAGCTGTAACCAAAACAAACACATGGTTACAGCAATAACCAAAACAAACACATGGTTACAGCCGTAACCAAAACAAACACATGGTTACAGCCGTAACCAAAACAAACACATGGTTACAGCCGTAACCAAAACAAACACATGGTTACAGCCGTAACCAAAACCAGTGCTGGTGAAGCCTCTCCAGTTTTATCAGAGCAGATGTGAACCTGCAGCACTGAACCACAATGAACCACATTTTCCAGTTGCTCCGCTGTGAATAAGAGAAATTCAAACGACTGTAGCTGGCTGTAGCTTTGTGCGTTTATGAAGCTGCGTGAGACATTTACCAAGGGAGGAACGCATATAATATAAAGATATATAAATAACAAACGTATGGTTTTCCGCCCCTGCAGGTAAACATAGTGTGTGTTGTAACAGACACAGCACTCTTCATACGCCTGAAGTTTAAAAAGCCTTTATTTCATGTGGCTTTATGTTTTTAAAATCATATCGTGCTGGGTTTGACTTCGACCCAGGCGTAGGCCAACAAACTTCCTTCTTCAGGAGTCATTTCCAGCTCTGTCTCTGTCTGTGTGACAGCAGCTGAGTGGAGAGGAAGTGACATCACAGGCTTCACACGCTCAGACGTCTACAGGCGACACTTTTTGGTGCACAGATCACACATTATTTAAAGATGTGCAGCAAACATTTTTCAAGTGCAAAAAAAAAAACATAATTCAATAAAAAAAGCAGTCAGGACTGAAGTTAATCTCCTCATTCAGTCCTGGAAACACAGCGGGGCTGCAGATTCTAAAAGTAAAAAGTCTCTCTCTGCAGCGTCAGTTTTAAACAATCTCCGATCTCGAATGTTCTTTTTGATGTGTTCTAGTCCCTCAGTATAAATATAAATAACAATAGTACGGTTTTCCGCCCCTGCAGGTAAATGTAGTGTGTGTTGTATTTTATTTTTGTAGTCTGTGTCTGAAGCAGTGTCCGTACTTGATTGGCTGTGTGGGGTCGGTCCTCAGAGCCTTCTGTTCTGGAGACAGCTGCTCCCATTTGAAGTGAAGACTCCAGTCAAACCCTGGGAAAGAACAAGATTATTATTATTATTAAAAATATTACTATCTCATATTTTCATTTCTTAAAGTTCATCATAAAGCAAAGGCATGATTGCTACATAAGAATAACATTTGCAGCTTCAATTCTGTTGTCAAACCTGAACTCAGAATGATTGCAAAAGTAAAATTATCACTTAAAGAGTCTATATTCTGTTTTTATTCATATTTTTAAACCAGTCTTGGTCTCCTCTAGAATAGCAGCAGCCTTTAAAAACATTATGAAACTAAAAGAGAACGTTTTTAATAAGTACTCTACTGATGTCATAAAGAAACAGGTGAAGAGACCAGCAGAGGGCAGCAGAGGGCAGCAGCGTTTCCTCCCAAAGTAAAAATATCTGTGAGGAATCAGTGGAAAAAGAGCTGTGCAGAGAAAGCACTGGACTTTTTATTGAATGCTGTAGAAACACAGAATGAATAAAAAGTGTAGACAATAGTAGAGTGGTAATGAAGTGCTGTTTGTGTATTTTTTATGTGTGGGCCATGTGGAAGTGGAAGCAAAAGAGGGCAAGGAGAATAAAATAAGAATAAAAATAAATACAAATGAGATAATAATAAAAATAAAATACAATAATAATAAAAAACAGCCTTAAAAACATTATGTAATTAAATAAGAACATTTTTATTAAGTACTGCACTGGTGCCATAAAGAAAGACCAGCAGAGGGCAGCAGAGTGTTGCCGTCTTTTGAACATAAACAAAGAAAAACATCACTTCCTTAAACTTTTTGTATGCTGCCATTTTTGGAATCAGAGCTGTGCACCGTTTTTTGGAAAAATGACTGGATGTAGAGGGCTCGTTGTTGATCGGTCAGAGCTTCCTGGAGCGTTCTGAGGCCTCAGAAACTCAGCACCAGAGAATACAGCATTACTCAAGCAGGCGTGAGCGAAAGCAAACACAACTCCAGGTCTGTTTTTGATGAGAGAACAACAATTATAACACAGGGGACAGAGGAGAAGCCCATTTTTGTAGCACTTCTTCTTTCACACAACTTCATCTTTTCATAAAAAACTCTAAATTGCAGGCTACAGCGTCTCATTATTACCCTCCTCTGTAAGCGCTGGCATATTGTGAGCGCGGATCAATACAGTTTATGTCACAACATTTCTCGTCTATAATTAAAACGTCTCTCTCGCTCCTAATACGAGTTTTATTTTAACGTCTGAACGGAGGACAGAGCTATTACCGGCATCGATCGAGCTGTCGCCGGCCGGACACACACAGACTAACGCGGGACGACCGAGGCAGAGACATTATCAGCCGTTCGGAGGTTTAACTCCACACAAAACGGCCTGAAATGTCGCCGATCCAGAGCTGGTGTTGGTGGGAGCGGCGATAGCGAGCTGCACTTTGTCTGCAATTATCCACTTCCGCTGGTAAAAGTGTTTTTGAGGAAGCCAATAAACAAAGCCATTAGTGAAGAGCGGGATGAAAGATGGAGCAGAGACGAAGGGGAGAGAGGGACAATTAGTTTGGAAATTATACTTCCTTTTAAGGTTTTGTGATAATCTGAGGAGGAAGATAACACAGAAATAAAGAAAATGTCCAAATAACACATTAAGGTGTTTATAAATGTAATATGTTTAGTCTTTTGTGTCCATTTTAGTCATTTCAAAGGCTGTTTCACTTCAATAACTACTACTACTACTGCTAATACTACTGCTAATACTACTACTGCTAATACTACTACTGCTACTACTACTGCTGCTGCTACTGCTACTACTACTGCTACTGCTAATACTACTACTACTACTACTACTGCTACTACTACTGCTAATACTACTACTGCTACTACTACTGCTAATACTACTACTGCTACTACTACTGCTAATACTACTACTGCTACTACTACGGCTAATACTACTACTGCTACTACTACTGCTAATACTACTACTGCTACTACTACTGCTGCTGCTACTGCTACTACTACTACTGCTACGGCTAATACTACTACTGCTACTACTACTGCTAATACTACTACTGCTACTACTACTGCTGCTGCTACTGCTGCTGCTACTGCTACTACTACTGCTACTGCTAATACTATTACTGCTACTACTACTGCTAATACTACTACTGCTACTACTACGGCTAATACTACTACTGCTACTACTACTGCTAATACTACTACTGCTACTACTACGGCTAATACTACTACTGCTACTACTGCTACTACTACTGCTAATACTACTACTGCTACTACTACTGCTGCTGCTACTGCTACTACTACTGCTACTGCTAATACTACTACTGCTACTACTACTGCTAATACTACTACTGCTACTACTACTGCTAATACTACTACTGCTACTACTACTGCTAATACTACTACTGCTACTACTACGGCTAATACTACTACTGCTACTACTACTGCTAATACTACTACTGCTACTACTACTGCTGCTGCTACTGCTACTACTACTACTGCTATGGCTAATACTACTACTGCTACTACTACTGCTAATACTACTACTGCTACTACTACTGCTGCTGCTACTGCTACTACTACTGCTACTGCTAATACTATTACTGCTACTACTACTAATACTACTACTGCTACTACTACGGCTAATACTACTACTGCTACTACTACTGCTAATACTACTACTGCTACTACTACGGCTAATACTACTACTGCTACTACTGCTACTACTACTGCTAATACTACTACTGCTACTACTACTGCTGCTGCTACTGCTACTACTACTGCTACTGCTAATACTACTACTGCTACTACTACGGCTAATACTACTGCTGCTGCTACTGCTACGGCTAATACTACTACTGCTACTACTACTGCTAATACTACTACTGCTACTACTACTGCTAATATTACTACTGCTACTACTACTGCTAATACTTCTACTCTTACTACTACTACTGGGAGTCAGATATCTCCACTTCAGTCGCTCCTTGTACTTTACCCTGTGCTGAAGGCTGTTACAGAAGGATTTGTTGAGTTGAGTTATTGGTCATTTTACTCCTAAAACAAGACAAACTTGGCTTTTTTTTTAATGCTGTTGTTAGTATTTTCTATTTTACTGAAAGACAAACTCAGAGCCATAATCCCCTCTCTGTAAAAACCTTTTTTTTTTTTTGGAAAATGTTGACAACATGAATCAAGAATTTTAAACCTATATAAATATTTAGATAGTGTTTTTTGAAATGTGCAAATTTGTGCATTTTTACACACATAAAGCCAAATTTTCAAGTAAAAACATTAAAAGATTCAAAACTTGCAATACAGTTTTTCCTTTAAGTCACTAAACAACAGGAAAAGTTTCAGCTTGACGTCGTCCTGCTGAGATTTGTCAGGAGGAGGCGCTGTTTTTCCTGCAGAGGCTCAGGCTGCAGAAGTGCATGAAAGTTACCAAATGTAACTCCAGCTCTGTGAGTGTTGACGCGATGTTAGAAGCTAATCACCATCAAATTATATTTAACTGTTCCTGGTACAACAGGAATCTGTTAACAGTGGTTCTCAAATGGTGGGTCAGGGCCCTAAAGGGGTCACAGAATATTTAAACAGGCTATAGCAGACAACAGAATGTTTAGCTTATTTAAAGCCTATAACATTACATTCATTCAATTCAATTCAATTCAATTCAGGTTTATTTGTGTGTCCCAGTATCACAACAAAAGTCGCCTCAAAGGCTTCACAAACAGTTGATCAAACATAAACACACAATCAGACTTAACACACAATCAGCACAAACAATAACTACACTAAACTAAACAGACCCAGGACACTCCTGTCCTTAGACCCTCCTTCTCGGTAAGGAAAAACTCCTAAAAAAACCCAGCTACGGGAAAAAAGAAGAAACCTTATGGAGCCCAACTGAAGGAGAGATCCTCTCCCAGGACGGACAGGCAATGCGTCCAGGAGTTAGTTCATTAGTTCATCTATAGGATCATAGTTCACTCTGTAAGGATTCATCCAGACAGGGGAGTGGGGCGAGATAGGTCCGGGAGATCCAGGATGCAGCAGGTGGCCTCATCCAGACAGTAAATGTAAATACATTACCCTGAATTCACACCGCAAACATCTGGAGAGCGTCGCAGCAGCAGTCGTTTTACGTGCGTACTGTTTAAAAACGTCAGTTCACACCGAAGGCGTCAGAGCTGCCGCTGTAACGCTGCTCAAGCGGCTCCCCCTGAGTTTTACAGACGACGTCTGAACAGAAAGTTGTCTTTACAGAGCCCTGCAGCTTCTACTTCTGCAGGTTGTCCTTCTAAAACGGCTGCTTGGCATCGCAAATTACGTTACATTTCTCTCCCTCAAGAATCAACTTCTCGGTGCGTAGTGTTTACATTACCGCTGTTTTCAGTGAGCCTTTATTTTGAAAGTGTAGTGGAAGTTTATTTTGACACTTGGTGCCTGTTTCTTTTGTTTCCCGGCTGTAGCTCTGCAGATCGCCGCGTAGACGCTCGAAAAAAAGAACTGCAACCTAATTTGAGCGTAGCGTTGCAGCGAATCATTCGTAAAACGCACGTAAGACGTTCCCGGTGTGAATTGTCAGATTGATTAAAACAGAAAGCAGTTCACTCGTGTCTGACGTCACGCTGCTGTTACGCTCCTGCTGCTGCTGCTGCTTTGGTGTGAATTGAGGATTACACTACATCTGTGAAACACAAAATAACCTAATTTAGAAAAAGCTTTAGTTCTATAAACAGTGGGTTAAATATCCTTTAATAAAATGGCTTAAATAAACTGAAGTCTACACCGATGTCATCAAAAAAGTTCACCAAATAAAAGGGTGACAGTTTGGATAAAACAAAACAAAACGCTATAATTAATTAAATGTTAAAGGTTACTCATTCAAGTAAATAAAAGCTTGCATGGATGTCTCAGTTTGTTTATCGCCGACTTGAGCTGCGGACACACTCCACGAGTTTCTCAGTCGTTACAGATTCTGAAAAGACCAGGAGCTCACACTAACGACTGGTTTCAGCAGATTTAGTTCTGACGACTGAAAGACTGCGCCTCACACACTACAAAATCTGCTGAGGCCGCGACTGACGCCAACCAAACGCAGCAAACTCTCGCGAGAACTAAATGGTAAACAAACATGGAGCTACCTGGGTCTCTGCTGCCGTTGTGTGGCAGCATCTGTTTGGAAAAAAGGAAAAAGAAAAAACGTTGTGTATCCAGCTTCACTTGGGTAGCGCTCAACTTTCTTCTTCTTCATGTTCTTCTTCTTCTTCATCTTCATGTTCTTCATCTTCATCTTCTTCATCTTCTTCTTCTTCATCCTCATTTTCTTCTTCTTCATCTTCTTCATCCTCATGTTCTTCATCCTCATGTTCTTCTTCTTCATCTTCTTCTTCATCCTCATGTTCTTCTTCATCCTCATTTTCTTCTTCTTCATCTTCATCTTCTTCATCATCTTCATCTTCTTCATCTTCTTCTTCAAATTTCCACTTATATTTTCCCGCCGCTTCCTGTTTCTTCGTCTGCGTCCTGACGTTATTTCCTGTGTCCCATCAGCTGTTTTCCATCGGCCGCTGGACTCCATGAGTTCCCAGTTGGATGTAAACGTCCCACACTACAGGAGTGTGGTCCAGAGTCGGTGTTTGATTGTTTGCGACTGAGGTCAGGCCGGGTTTTTGCGTCGATTCCAGTCTTTGAACATCACACACTAACGGATTTCAGGGCCGACTGCTGATGACGATTCCCTGCAGCAGTGTTGACTGGTACAGACTCAGAGCAACTGTGAATCGTTATAAAATCAGACAAAAAAATCATGTTTCATGTCCCCAGCTTTACAGACACAGCTGACAACACGGCCCCTGAGCTGAATTTCCTCAGAAACGTTACCTCCACCACACACTGCTGCTCTAAAATCTGCACTGAGGCCCTGTACAGTAATTAAAGAGTCAGAGTGAAAGAATAAAAACCCAGATCACACATGCACTTGTAAAATGAAAGGGATTATTAAAGTTACACGAGCTGAGCGTTTACTGTTTGTTATAACTCTTCAGTCTGTGACACAATAACACACAAAAACCTCTATATTATTTATCACCAGCATGAGGTCAAGGGCTGTTCATCAACACTGTATGCTGCTCAAAGCTTTAATTATTATTATTATGAGAGAATGACACCCAGCTGCAGCCTCTCCACTGCTCCACTGCAGTAGCTTTATGTAGATCTGATTTTTTTTAGGTTTGTATTTTATAAAAAGAGACACAGGCGTCCGGCTCCTACCTCCTCTGAGATCTGCGGAGGCGGCGACGTAAGCGAAGGTGTCCATGTTGATGATGTCTATGACCGGGCTCACCACACGGGACGGGTCCTGGAGGAGAAACAAAACAGAAGTCCTTCAGAAATAATAATAATAAGAAGAAAGTGGCTTACTCGGTACTTTTCACAACAAGTACCAGCTTTAATGCACTCAAATAGGGCTGCACAATATATCGCTAAATTATCGCAATATCCGTATCGCAAGAATCTAAATATATCGCAGCATCTGACAGAGATTTACACTGAAGAATCATTTTCCACCAGAGCCTTAAAAGAACATGTGTTGTGACTAAATAAAAATGTTTAAAAAGTCCAGTTTTAGTGGTAATTTAATTAATTTAGTCACAGCTTAGCCTTGTTTTAGTCCTGGTTTAGTCTGTGTTAAGTTTTAATTTTGTGGCTGTTTTGACTTGTAAATACAGGAACTTATATTTTTGTGAAATGTAGTGAATTTAACTTACTATGTTCCAAAAGTAGGCTCTATTTTCAAATATCGCAATAATATCGTTATCACAATTTTCAACATAGTTATCGAATATCGCATGTTTTCTCCATATCGTGCAGCCCTAGACTAAAATGAGCCTAAACCAGGACTAAACCCAGATCTAAACCAGGGCTTAACCAAGGCTAAACCAGGGTTAAACCAGGCTTACACCAAACTAATATCAGGAAAAAATCACAACTAAACCAGGACTAAACTAGAAATAAATCATGACTAAACCGAGGACTACAGCAGGTCTAAACCAGGATTAAACCAGGTCTAACCAAGGACCAAACCAGGACTAAACCAAGGCTAAACCAGGGTTAAACCAGGACTAAGCCAGGACTAATATCAATAAAAAATCACAACTAAACCAGGACTAAACCAGGTCTAACCAAGGACAACAACAGGACCAAACCAGGCTATAAACCAGGATTAAACCAGGTCTAAACCAGGATTAAATACTGATAAACACCGGCTCTAAATTAACCTCAATCAGAACTTGAGCTGCAAAACACTGAGTACCACCAGTGGGACCTGTAGCACAGTTTGAGAACCCCTGCTCTCCGCTGCCTTTTACTGCGATAGACGAAGTTTTGTGAGTTTAGACTTTAGGTAAATGACCTCTATTCAGATCAAAATACGACGGAACAGAAAGTGAACAGAGAGCTGAATAGAGATGATGGCTGTAATCACTGGAGCCATAGCAGCCGCAGATAAACTCAAGAAACACTGTAGAGGTGTAAGGTTTATACTTGGAATAAAATCATGAAGAAGAAACGCAATGGATGAACTTAAAACAACCTGGACTTTCTCTGAAGCTGAACGTACACAGCCCGAGTTGGCAGCGGAAACATAAAACACATTTGTCTCAAGATTTTTGTCACTAAAATTATTTACAATGTCATTATTTTTATTGATAAATTGCCATTAAAATTTAAAAATTAAGCCTTAGTTACATAATGGAATATTTTATGGATTTCTGGTCACTTGTTGAGTTCAAATGCAGCGTGATTAGTCAAAAATATATGTTAGGGTCTAAAAAATCTGGTCACCCGAGGTAAATTAGACTAAGACTGGACACTTTTGCCCCCATCATTAGACTCTGTTGTCCCCGTAGGGAAATGTGTCCTCTGCATTTGACCCATACTTCAATGACTGGGGCCCTTCTTCAGATCTTGAGCTAGGATTTTGATCAAAAAGCGACCCAGACACTGGGAAAACATGCAAACTCCACACAGAAAGGCCCCACACAGACTGGGATTTTAGCAAGGTAAAGGTAGGCAAGGTAGGAAACTGTCTAGGACCCAGAGCTGAAGGGGGCTCCATAAGAAAGGATATTTACCTGAACAAACTGTTTTAGTGACAAAAACAAACCACTGAAAACCACAGAAACCAGGAACAATCCTCCAATCCTCCAGGTTTGTCACAGGTCACAGGTCAGTGGTGCTGCTTACGTCCCGCCCTTCGCTTCTCTGATTGGTTTCTCTGCCTGCAATTCCTCCGCCATAGAAATGTCTGGATGAGGCCCCTGCTGCATCCTCTGGACTTCCTCAACCTACCTCACCCTCACTCCCCTGTCTGGATGAATCCTTACAGAGTGATCTATGATTCCATAGATGAGCTAATGAACTAACTTCTAGACGCATTGCCTGTCCGTCCTGGGACAGGATCTCTCCTTCAGTTGGGCTCCATAAGGTTTCTTCTTTTTTCCCACAGCTGGGTTTTTTTAGGAGTTTTTCCTTACCGAGAAGGAGGGTCTAAGGACAGGAGTGTCCTGGGTCTGTTATTGTTTGTGTTGTCTGGTTGTGTGTTTATGTTTGATCAACTGTTGTGAAGCCTTTGAGGTGACTTTTGTTGTGATACTGGGCTGTACAAATAAATCTGAATTGAATTGAATAGAAATGAAACTTCAGCAAAGGGCCCAGACAAACTTCTGTGTTCGTCTGTCCATCCCACTTCCTTCTCTGTCATTCATTCTCCCATCACACCTCATGCATTCATCTCCTCCGTGCCTCTCCTCTCTCTTAAACGCTTGTAAACCCAACTCTGCGCCTCGCATCGCCGCCATAACTCACTCATCTACGGCCTCCACTTTCCTCCGAACGCTGACGAAAACCTGCCCCCCTCCCTTTGCCTCGTCCCGCTCTGCTGCTGTCCCCGTCCCTCCTAAATCACTGCTCGTCACTGGATTATTTCACTCGAATGGGGCTCGTAATAAAAACCGAGAGCTGGAGCAGGTGGCACAGACTCGGCCCATTAGCTCCGGGGTCATCTGCGCTACGCTAATGGATGCTAGGCTAACACCACACACACTCTCTCTCTCGCTAACGGTGAAGCATTAAGGCTGTAATTGGATGACTGTTATTTCCGAATCGCTCGGGCCCTCCGTTTTAATTTCTCTCATTTCTTTTGCAGTTTTTTTTTATTTTTTTTGCAGCTGGAGCAGAGATGCGACCTCGGGAAGATTGACCTTCATGCTCGGAGATGCCATTAGCCGCCATTAGCGCCTCACGCGGACAGTTTGTGGACCTATAAACATGGACGCGGCGCTCGTTCTGTGGAGATTTACAGCTGTGATTAAAGTCAGCGACGGCAGAAGAGAGTGGTTTATGAAGTGATGCTCGATCCGGAGGAAAATTATACAGATGTCAATGAGAGTTTTCTCCTTTTTGTAACTCGGAAAACTTGTGACATTTCCGATATCACATTTTTCCAAACTACAAATCTTTCAGTAACTGTTTTCAGTAACTTTTTAAGGAGATACACTACCGATCCAAAGTTTTTCATTGGTTTTATTGAAATTCAAGTGTTCAACTCAAGTTAAAAGCTTGCGGTTGTACAAAAGTAAATGATGAACAGTCAGAAGTTAGAAAAAAGGACAAAGTTAAGTGTCTATATTCTGCTTTTCTTCTCTTTCTTCTATTTTTATTGCTGTTTCCTCATCAAAAACAGACCTGGAGTTGTGTTCTGTTTCATTAACGCCTGTTTGAGCAATCCTGTATTCTCTGGTGGTGAGTTTCTAAGGCCTCAGAACGCTCCAGGAAGCACTGACCGATCAACAACAACCCCCCTACATCCAGTCTGCTCTCATTCATTTTTCCAAAAAACAGTGCACAGCTCTGTTTCCACTGATTCCTCACAGATATTTTTACTTTTGTAGTAAAAAAGCATTGTACAAAAAGTTTAAGGAAGTAAACAGCTTTTTTCTCTGTTTGTATTCAAAAGACCACATCATCTCTGCTCTCTGCTGCCCTGCAGTGATTTCTTCACTCCTAAAAAATTCTCTCCAGTGATTGGTTCTGTTGATGGAAGTGAGAGGGGGAGAGAATATTTTAGGAGTGAAGATATCACTGCGCCGCCACCGAAGCGCTCCTAAAGTGTTATTACGCCTTACATTATAGTACCCATTTTTATCCGCTTAGAAAATCGCCACTTTTCATTTTTGTGTAACTGTACTTGGGTCATGTAACTACTCATGTAACTGTATTTAAATCGGGAAAATGTGGAAGAGCTTGGTTGCTTCTAACTTGAGCCGCATTTGGTTCCATAGGGATAAGCTAAATGCTAACAAATTAGCGTCGCTCCCCAGGCAAAGGGCACACAGGGCACGCACAATAACCTGAGAGGTACACATCAACTCAGCTAAGATCAGGGAAGAACATAGTTTAGTTTGGAAAAACGGTGGACTGTTCCTTTAACAACAGTAAAGTCCCTCTGACGTCCCACGTAACCACCACATTCAAACAAACCCACTTTTTCTTTCACAAGTCTTTGTACAACTGGCTTCTGCTGCTGCCCCCGCTCACAAATAAGAACAGAGCTGCTCAGGAAACACAGGATTCTGGTGTTTTATAGAAAAATACTCAATACTCATACTCACAGCATGCAGCCAATCACACGCGAGGACAGACTCGGATCATATCATTATGTGAAAGAAGTAAGGTGGGCTCTAAAAACAGTGAGTGCAGTGGTACAGGCCAAATTTAAATGAATGCTCATTGGAAAAAAGTGAAGAAATTCTATATTGGAGACAGCAAAGATGAGTACAGATTTATTTAACTGTATTTTGGGCTTTCAAATGACATAAAGAGAAGGCTTTCACAAAATCATGGGTTAAATTTTTTTTTACCAACACACAAACAATTCATAACTGCTAAAAAAATGTTAAAATAAAATGCTCAGAGTGAAACCAAGAGCCATTTGAGACGAATCATCACTACTGTAAATGCATTATTTTTCTATTTTGAAAACTATATTCTATGTTCTTTTCACAAAATATTTATTAGTACCACAATATCTTAATTAGCAATAAATCATAGTACACGTTATATTAACAAACAGTGCTTTAGGCTGGCACTGGATTTGCAAAATGTACTCGTGTGCTTCTATACTAGCATTATTTCATACTTTAAAATTGTACAGACTTCTCACAGCTCGAAGCAAACCCACACAAAAACATGAATGACAGTGGTTGTTCATGTTCCAACACAGAGCTCTCCTTTAGCCCAGTTCACTGTTTTTCTTCTGTTTACTGCAATTACTGTGTTTCTGTCATTTCCTGAAGCGGCCGTCGTCGTCTCCACAGGCGGCAGTCTCTTATTAAAACAGGATTTGTGTCTGTGTTTGTTCCAGTTTGAGTGCCCCGGCTGATTGTACAACATTAGAGCGACGTTTTCTGATAATGAGACACAGCGAGGAACAAATAAACTCAGGTAATTATCAATCACCTGTGAGAGAAGGAGCGGCAGCAAGAGGCACAGAGACGACAGAGGAAGCAGTCTGTGACATACATAACACAAACATATCACAGTTAAAAGGACTAAAAAAACAGACCTGGAAATGTGTTTTGTTTCATTCACGCCTGTTTGAGTAATCCTGTATTCTCTGGCGCTGAGTTTCTGAGGCCTCAGAACGCTCGGTTCCCACTCCAGGAAGCACTGACCAATCAACAACGAGCCCTCTACATCCAATCCGCTCGCAGTCATTTATCCAGAGAACTGTGTACAGCTCTGTTTCCACTGATTCCTCACAGACATTTTTACTTTTGGAGTAAAATGGCATCAGACAAAAAGTTTAAGGAAGTTAACAGCTTTTTTTTTTGCTGTTTATGTTCAAAAGAGATGCACTCTGCTGCCCTCTGCTGGTTTCTAAATGGCAGAAAAAACTTTGTTCATATACAAGGACAGGAAAATGAAAGTAAAGCCAAGCGAGGCAACACAGGAGTCAACTGGACCTGTGAGTGCTTTACTCTGAACTGTAGGGGGCGCTCCAGAGAGGAACATGAGGCAAAACAGCAAAGAAACGAGCAGAGTTACTGAGTTCCACTTTAAGAAAGTACAGTGCACTTTTTGTAACTTAACAGTAGAGCCCGACCGATATTATCGGCCGATATAGCATATGAAAAAATGATGGGTTATCGGCTAAAATCTGGACAATATCCGCCGATATAAACAGTACTATTTTTACTGTGTGCTGGAATACAAATTTGCAAATGATGGCCTTCTGCTATTTGTCCAGCAGAGGGCGCAGCAGTTTGGTTCTTACTCTGCAGTTCATAGGAAACTCCCCAGATCTCCTTCTCATGGCCTGAAAAGCTCAAAACGGCAATAAAAATATTTAGTTCATTTCTCTGCCATAAAACCTCATGGAACAAAAATTCAAAAGTCATATTGTAGTTCTCCGCATGCTCTACTTGCACAATGTTTAAATGAAATTTAAGTTAAACAAACTTAGTTGTAGCTAAAAAAAATAAAATAAAAAAATACATAAAGCTCCCCACACCAATGCCCACTACAGCCTACATAACAATCAGCATAAAGAACAATGAGCAGCTTTCTACAACATTTTAAAAATAAGTTTAGTCTAATAAAGTGGCCTGGGGTGGACACGCCATATTCATGTAAACAAGAGCAGGAAGAAAAATGCTTTAAAATACTTTTTCTTAATGTATAACTGTATCGGTATTGGCATCAGCCTCAAAAAATCCATATCCATAGCTCTTCCTGCGTGTGATTTCTATCTTTACAGGACCCATTCTTAAAAAAACCTGGACCCCCCTCATCGCCACCTTACGCCCCTGCTTGCTCCTGATGCCCTCCCTCAGCCCCTCCCTCTGTAAACCTGAGCTCCGTGCGTCAGTGTTCGCCGTAACCTCAGAGTGAAGTGTTTGTCTCAGCAGCAGCTCGTCCAAGGCCAACTCAAACACACTTTTATTTCCCCGAGGGCCCTCTGTGATCGGCCTTCATCACTGAATCAGCACCGCACCTCCTCCTCCTCTGCACCGGCGGCCATCTTTAACACCTGTCATCGTGTCCTGGCTTTTTATTCTCGCCGCTCTAACCTCACACTCCCTTTTCAATTTCACCTCCTGCTCCGGCTCAGGCCACAGAGTGAGAACAGGTTTGGGGAAGAGGGTTATTAAAGAAGTCAAATGTGACAAGATGACACCAAAGCAATATTCTACAACGTCTAACCTCGACCACACTCCTGAAGATTATAGCTTCACTTTTAGACCCATTTTTCTCCTCTCAGTATTCCTCCAAAGCCTTTATATGTTCCTCAGAGTTTTACTGATTTTCTTGGGTTTCCTTCAGACCTGGTATTAAAATCTGTACTGACCAAGAAAAGGTAAAAAAAAAAAAAAAACACATTAGAATTACTGTATTGTAAACATTAGCGCTAACAACTTAGGCTATAAAGACAACTGAGAAAGAGTGGAATAATTGGAAATGGAACTGATGCTGAGTCTGACGACAGCCACGCAGAGGAGGAAGCGGCGCTTCGTCTACCTCCGGAGTTGGCGGAGTTGTTCAGAAGCGACACCGAGGATGAAGAATTTAAAGGATTTAGCGATTAGGAGTGAGATGGTGAGTTTGGTGAACTTGTTATATTATGTTCTTTATGCTATAGTTATGTGAATAACTGTTAATATATTACGTTAACATACGAGACACCTATTCAGTTCGTTGTTTATGCTTCATGTAGCTGAATAACCATCAATGTGTTACGTTAGCATAGCGCACACCTATTCAGCTGTTGTTCTCTATTCATTCATTCATTTTCTACCGCTTATCCCCGTTAGGGGTCGCGGGTGACTGGAGCCTATCCCAGTAACTTTGGGCCGTAGGCGGGGTGCAGCCTGGACAGGGGCCAGCTTGTCCCAGGGCTGACACAGAACACAGACAGACAACCATTCACTCTCACATTCATTCACTAGGGACAATTTAGAGTCACCAATTCACCAACACATGCATGTCTTTGGACGGTGGAAGGAAGCCGGAGAGAACCCACGGTAACACGGGGAGGACCTGCAGACTCCACCCAGAGAGTTCGTGGTCGGCCCGGGGCTCAAACCTACGACCTCCTTGCTGGGAGGCAAGAACACTAACCGCTCTGCCAGTTCTGCCAGCCAGTTCTCTATTCTATTATTACTATAACTTGTCTTTCAACATGAAATGTCTGTTCTTGGTGTCGGATTTTGTAAAATAAATTTCCCCCCAAAAAATGCGACTTATAGTCCAGTGCGACTTATATACGTTTTTTTCTTCTTCATTATGCATTTTTTGGCTACTGCGACTTATACTCCGGAGCGAGTTATAGTCCTGAAAATACAGTAATCCTCCAGCCAGGTCCTGACCAGGATCCTGGCTCAGATCTGGAAACGGGGCCCCCGGGCGCTGCACTGCGGTCGCCCTCTGCTCCTGACATGTGGCCCCAGGTTTCAGGGCGGGACAAATGCAGAGAACAAAATTCCCTATGAGAACAATAAAGTCTACCTTAATCTTCAGATCCCTGCTTTGTGTTCAGGCCTGAGTACTGCATCTTTACCATTGTGGGACACTTTTGAGATTTAAGCCTCTTTTCTCATCTTCTCACCTTCCTGCTCCTTTCTGTGTCCACCTCTGAACCTTCTCTCTGTCACAGATCGACCGTCAGACCAGACTCACATTAATATTCACGTTAATATTCATCTGCGGCTGAGGGCCATCCATCACTGTCCGCGCCCTCTCACATATTCAGAAATAAATGTATGAGTTATCGATCCGTATGAACTCACACAGAGACAGGTGAGGGCCGCACTGACGGGGCTTTACTCCCGGGACAGTGATGTGTGCAGGGCTCAGGACCGGACCAAGGCCTGGCCCAGAGCCTGGACCAGAGCCTGGGCTGCTGGTGCATGACCGGGGTTTTTAAACAGACTGTTATGCTGCCAATAAAAAAGTCACTGTGAGTTGGTAAATTAAATGCTTTAATCACTGAGGTGGAAGAAGTGCTAAAAACTGCACTGCTACTTCAAAATACTCATATTCAAGAAGAAGTTAAAATAAAATCATTTAAGGATTGAGTGTAAAGTTTATTTACTGCCACTTCTATAACCACCCAACTTAACACAGATAAAAAAAAAAGACTCTATATTCTGCCAAATGTCCTTTTCCTCTCTTTCTCTCATGTTATAAAGTTGTTCCCTCATCAAAAACAGACCTGGAGTTGTGTTTTGCCTCATTCACGCCTGTTTGAGTAATCCTGTATTCTCTGGTGCTGTGGTTTCTGAGGCCTCAGAACGCTCACAAAGCCCCGCCCACTCCAGGAAGCACTGACCAATCAACAACAAGTCCTCTACATCCATGCTGCTCCCAGTCATTTATCCAAAAAACAGTGCACAGCTCTGATTCCTCACAGACATTTTTCAGTTTGGAGGAAAATGGCCTCAGCCAAAAACCAGGGGTGTAACAATACTTTTTTGCAACGATACGATATGTATCGATTAGAATTGTTTTGATACGATTCAAGAACAATTGTGGCTAATTTGGAACGATACGATTGGATACAATTCAACACCTTCATATCGATAATCAATACAGCAACTTTTTGCAAAAAAATCATAAAAGTTTACTCTCAAATGTAGCACCGCGGCTGGGGTTGATTATGTCCAGCAGACAGAGTGAATATAACATTTTATTTAATTAAAAACACAAAGTTTATCTGCAGAAAGCCATATCTGGTTTTATTTTATCATACAAATTTCAATATTTCCGATATTATCGATCGATACTTCATGTGTATCAATATTCACTTCTTAGAAAACGATATGATTCGATACAAGGTCATGTGTATCGATGTAGTTGTATCATAGGAAAAAAAATCGGTACATCGGTACAGTTACTGTATCGTTACAGCCCTAGACAAAAAGTTTAAGGAGTAAACAGTTGTTTTTTTTATTATTTTCAAAAGAATGATACAGAGCTGCCCTCTGCTGGTCTCTTCATGTGTTTCTTTATGGCACCAGTAGAGTTCTTATTAAAAACATTTCTTTTAGTCACATAATGTTTTTAAGGGTTGCTGCTGTTGAGAAGACCAAGATTGGTTTAAAAATATAAATAAAAGCAGAATGTAGCTCCTTTAAGTAAAAGTATGCTTCTTGAAATGTACTTAAAGTAAATGGGCAATGTATCTTGTTACTTTTAACCAGGACAGGACACAGAGAGAAACATGGCTGAGATGTTTCATGCAGCAGAGATAACTGCTTTTTCACATCGGTCTAGAAGTTCAAGGTTTGCTCTGGACTTCAGTTTGAAGTCAGATATTATTTTGTGGTGGTGACGAGCAGAGGTGGGAGTAAGTCACTCATGTTCAAGTCACAAGTAAGCATCGAGTCTTCACCTTCAAGTCCAAGTCCAAGTCAACTTTTATGAGAGTCAAGCAAGTCAAGTCATACATGTTCAAGTTAGGCCTAAACCGCTAATATGTCGCTATCTCATCTCTCACAGATACTGTAATAGTTTGTAATTTATTTAAGAATTGCATGTTTCCTTTGTCTCCCGCTGTACTGTGTCAAAGGGCACAGCATTCGTCGAAGTAAAACTAAAGTCTCCCACATGGCTCATTAGTAAGGATGCTCCGATCAGGATTTTTGAGGCTGATCACCGCTCAGCCTTTTCTGTGATCGGCCGATGCCGATCATGGCCGATACCGATCACATGGTCTTCAATGTAGTAATGTAATGTATGCAGGCTATTATTATTTCCACTTGAAAAACACTGTAGTCTTTGTAAATGTAAAAGTACAACAAAATTCTACTTATTTTTGTTTTAGAAGAGGTTTTGTTGCATTATTGGTCTTTAATGTGTGCCCAGTGTCTGTGGCTTTGTTTGAATGCTCCGCTGATGTAAAAATCAGCTGTTCTTAATTGGTGGCTTTAGTGCGAGTCTGTGGGTGCAGCGCCTGCGTCCGCGTAACACACAGCCAAACCAAGTAATTGCACCTTTGGATTTAATAACTGGTTGACCTCCTTCGGCAGCAATAACCTCAACCAAATGTTTTCTGTAGTGAAGATCAGACCTGCACAGTGCTCAGGAGGAATTTTGGACCATTCCTCTTTACTAAACTGTTTAAGTTCAGCAATATTCCTGGGATGTCTGGTGTGAATCGCTCTTTTGAGGTCATGCCACAGCATCTCAGTAGGATTGAGGGCAGGACTCTGGGCCACTCCAGAAGGAGTATTTTCTTCTGTTGAAACCATTCTGTTGTTAATTTGCTTCTATGTTTTGGGTCAGTGTCCTGTTGCATCGCCATCCTCTGTTGAGCTTCAGTTGGCGAACAGATGGTCTTAAGTTTTCCTGCAAAATGTTTTTATAAACTTGGGAATTCATTTTACTGTTGATGATAGCAAGTTGTCCAGGCCCTGAGAAACACAGTGGACTAAAGAGCAGACAGCTCCTGCAGCCAGGTCTGACAACGTCTGAATGAAGAAAACGTGCACAAGAGCAGAGAAGACAACGATGAAAGGTGCTCCTCTCAGACTCACGGGGGACACATGGGCTGCCTTTTTACTTTCTCTTTACATTAGCAGCCATTTGGTGCAGTTTAAGCCACAAACGCACAGTTTTCTCCGCGCAACAAGACACAGGCAGACTCTGAACTTTCTTAATCCTTTTAACGTAACTGTTAGCGGGTTAGCTGTAGCTCTATTTACGTTGGTGTTTGCAAATACACGCACTGCTGCGCCTCGGTTCTGTCCCGTGCGCTCCTAAAGCAGGCGGGGACACAGCGGGGACACAAAGCAGCGCCTCCAGGGCAGGTTTGTGTTAGTTATAACCAGGGCTTAACTTAAAAACACTGCTAAAATAACATTACTGCTGTTTAATCAAACCAGAGTTGCAGGACAGTAAATGTGAGAGCCTGGCGTGTTTATTGTAATTTGATCGGCCCATTTTACCAATCACCAATCACTCTATTGTTAGCCATGATCGGCCGATCACTGATCGCGGCCGATTGATCGGAGCATCCTTACTCATTAGTAAACACAAATGCACCGCATTAACACACATATTCCTACATTTATTTACACCTGCACCTTATTTACATTTACACCTAAATTCATTCTATGTTTTATTTAAAAACAAGTCATTTCAAGTAATTTCACTCAAGTCCAAGTCAAGTCTAAAGTCATGAAATGCAAGTCAAAACCAAATCAAGTGTTTTTGGAATGTTTGTGAAGGAAGTCTCAAGTCCTAAAGATTGTGACTGAATTGAGTCTGATTTAAGTCGAGTCATGTGACTGGAGTCTCCCACCTCTGGTGACCAGTCCTACTTGGTTATTTTGGCCTTTCAAAGCCTTAGACAGGACAGTAGCTGCTCTACCACCTGAGCTACACCGCAGCACACAGTCCTCATTTTAAAGGAGGAACGGTTTCTAGGAAGTTTTTGGGAAGTGTGATTGGTCTGTGATGGATGAAACCTCGCATTAACCTCCTCTCCGTGGTGTGTTCAGGGTGTGTGGGTGATCAGAGCGTCCTGCAGTCCTCACCTGTTTGATCCTCTGCAGCAGGGGCGGTAACCAGTCCTTGTTGACCTCACAGTGACTGTCCAGGAACGTCAGGACCCCAGACCGAGCCGAGTCCGCCCCTCGGACCCTGGACCGGATCAGACCTGGAAGACAAGAATGAGGACAAGGAAATATAATGGGGTAGAAAAATGCTGAGGTTAGAGCTGGGGGCCTAGAGGAAGACCAGAGAGGAGCATTTCAGTAAACACAAGTTTTTGTTTATGCAGAATCATTTAACCCTGCTGTCGCCATCTGTGTCTCACATCTGTCCCTCACATCTGTCCCAGCATAAACCTCAGAGGCGTCAGAGCTGCACTTCACAGTTTTACTCAAATCCGTTCTGTTCAGATCAGGCTCTAACTGAAAATTCACGCTCAAGAGCCGTGACTGGGTCTTCCTCTGCACTGGAACAACGGCCCACAGCAGCACAACAGTGGTTTAATCTGTCTAAACCAGGTCTAAACCAGGCCTAAACCAGGCCTAAACCAGGCCTAAACCAGGTCTAAACCAGGTCTAAACCAGGCCTAAACCAGAACTAAACCAGGGCTAAACCAGGTCTAAACCAGGACTAAACCAGGACTAAACGAGGGCTAAACCAGGACTAAACCAGGTCTAAACCAGGCCTAAACCAGGTCTAAACCAGGTCTAAACCAGGTCTAAACCAGGCCTAAACCAGGTCTAAACCAGGTCTAAACCAGGCCTAAACCAGGTCTAAACCAGGTCTAAACCAGGTCTAAACCAGGTCTAAACCAGGTCTAAACCAGGTCTAAACCAGGTCTAAACCAGGCCTAAACCAGGACTAAACCAGGACTAAACCAGGACTAAACCAGGGCTAAACCAGGACTAAACCAGGTCTAAACCAGGCCTAAACCAGGTCTAAACCAGGTCTAAACCAGGCCTAAACCAGGCCTAAACCAGGCCTAAACCAGGTCTAAACCAGGTCTAAACCAGGTCTAAACCAGGCCTAAACCAGGCCTAAACCAGGCCTAAACCAGGTCTAAACCAGGTCTAAACCAGGTCTAAACCAGGTCTAAACCAGGTTTAAACCAGGTATAAACCAGGACAAAGAAGTAGTCTACACTTCAAAATTAAGTCTTTTGAGTACCACCAGAAGAAGCCAGCGTACCACCAGTGTTCCCCGTGCCACAGTGTGAGAACCCCTGCTCTACACTGTAAAAACGCCCAGAGCAGTGAAGGTAGAAGCTGCACAGGATTTAGTGAGATTGTGGTTTGCTGTTTGTATTGACTTCCACTCCCTCCTCTGCTCTGAGGCTTCTGTTCGATCGATGCAGGGCTGAGACCTGCTGACGGACATGGACTCTACTTTTGGACTGGACTACAGGACTCTGAGTGTTAGTCCTGGGACACACCGGAGGCAGGGGGACTGCTCTGTCTCCTCATGTCTCCCACTGTCACCGCAGTGACTCCCCCACAGCCAAGCAGAGGGTTAGTTCTGTGCATGTGCAAGACATAATAAGTATTTACAACACTCTGCGGATAATGGGCTTCTGTAAATAAACCTCTGCATCACTCAGGTGTTTAACTCCAGTATTTATCACAGAATAATAACCGTATGCATTAAACTCGTCTGATGACAGTAATGAATAACATAATACTGGATTATTGCAGCTGGTTGCCTCAGAGGAGGATTATATTTTCATCTGCACAAGGCTAAAGCTAAGGTAAGCTAACTGCAGCACATTAGCACAAAGCTAACGCTGAGGTAAGCTAACTGCAGCACATTAGCACAAGGCTAAAGCTAAGGTAAGCTAACTGCAGCACATTAGCACAAGGCTAAAGCTAAGGTAAGCTAACTGCAGCACATTAGCACAAGGCTAAAGCTAAGGTAAGCTAACTGCAGCACATTAGCACAAAGCTAACGCTGAGGTAAGCTAACTGCAGCACATTAGCACAAGGCTAAAGCTAAGGTAAGCTAACTGCAGCACATTATCCAATCCACTTTATTTGTATAGCACATTTTTACAAACAAAACAGTTTCCAAAGTGCTGCACATAGAACACTAAATAACAATAAATTACTCCATTCAGCTCCACCAGTCCCCATTAAATAATAAAAACCAGTAAAACAAAATAAAAGTAATACAATAAAATAACAATAAATAAATGCCAAGAATTAAATAATAAAAACAAAACAATAAAACACAATAAAAGACAACAGAGGACCACACAATTCACGTTGAGTTAAAAGCCAGAGAATAAAAATGAGTCTTAAGACGAGACTTAAAACATTCCACATTAGCACAAGGTTTAAGCTAGGGCTGCACAATATATCACAAAATTATCGATATCGCAATATCAGCAAACACGATATCCGTATCGCAAGAATCTAAATATATCACAATAACGCTGTGGTCTCCATCTGACAGAGATTTACACTGAAGAATCATTTTCCACCACAGCCTTAAAAGAAAATGCTGTGACTAAATAAAAATGTTTAAAAAGTCCAGTTTTAGTGGTAATTTAATTAATTTAGTCACAGCTTAGCCTTGTTTTATTCCTGGTTTAGTCTGTGTTAAGTTTAGATTTTGTCACTGTTTTGACTTGTAAATACAGGAACATATATTTTTGTGAAACGTAGTGAATTTAACTTACTATGTTCCAAAAGTAGGCTCTCTTTTCAAATATCGCAATAATATCATCGCAATTTTCAACATAGTTATCGAATATCGCATGTTTTCTCCATATCGTGCAGGCCTAGCTAAAGCTAAGGTAAGCTAATTGCAGCACATTAGCCTCACAGATGTGGGAAACATAATGAAGTAGTTGTTAGAATAAAAGACGTTTATATTTTGATGTTAAACATGAGCTGTTTGACAGATTGTAAATGGGACACAGCCAATCAGAGCTCGTTACGCACGACACCTGACTCTGATTTGCCGGTTAAATTCCAGAGCTAGTCCAGAACTCGGTCCGACAGAACTCACCAATAGATATATACAATAAACTAACAAGGCAGATGTCTGTTACACTTTAGCGCCACTGCCACACCATTGGTCCAAACCATGACAAAACAAAGGCTAAACCAGGTCTAAACAAGAACTAAACCAGGACCAAACTGTAACTGCCACACCATTGGCCAAAACAACAGCACTTCAGATGCAAACACATTGCCCTGAGCAGGACAAGACAGACTTTTACCCAGACACAAGCAATTAATTCGAGGCTTGTATCTACAGCGAAGCCTGAAATTATTCATACCCCTGGCAAATTCTGACTTAAAGTTACTTTCATTCAACCAACATGCCACTTTTTGTTCAAATATATAAAAAAAAAAAGCTGAGAAATATTTTTTTCCACAATGACACCTCTTGTACATCGTCTTATTATCTTTTGGGAGAAACCTGTGTCATTTCTGGTGAAAAATAAAAACTTGCTGGTTCAATTAAAGTCATTTTAAGTCAGAATTTGCCAAGGGTATGAATAATTTCGGGCTTTGCTGTATGTTTGCTTCAGGACTGGACCTATCCCAGCTGCTATGGGCCTTAGGTTAGTTTCATTCACTCTGGGACATTCGGAGTCTGCAGTTCTCCTGAAACATCCGTGTGTTTAAGCTGACTTTAGCAGGCAGTATTGATTATTACAACACCCGTCCCGTGTTCCTCTGTCTCTGCGTAAAGACCCAGTTAGTACGTCCCTTTTACAAAACGCTGGGGTCTAAACGCTCCGTTCTCCTCACAGCTCTGCGTGTGCCACGGTGACATTGTAGACGACTCCCGCCCGGTCGCGCTCAGCCAATTAAAAATCCCATTTCATCCTCAATAAGGCTTTATTTTCTGGATGGATGGAGACGCGGGGAGAGCGGGCGGGACGTTCTCTCGCCCCACACACACACACTGCTCTGTACAGGACAGGACTGATGGGGCCAGAATGCACTGTTCATTTGTACGGCTGACTCCTAAAAGGCCAGTAATCACAGCGGCGGCCATCTTTGTGAGGGCAGGTCACACACACAACTGCAATGTGTTTAGACTTCAGCGACTTTTGTGGAGAAAATGGACAATACTTTTTACTGCCTACTCAAAAGTAAAAGTACTGTTATTTCAAAATAATATCACTCAAGTGGAAGTAAAAGTACTCAACATAATTATTTCTTTCCTACTACTGCTTTCCTTTCGGTGTTTCTCTTTTGGGGTCACCACAGCAATATGTGTGTTAAATGATGTTAATTTGCCGTAAGCTTTACTTCAGATGCCCTTCATGAAGAAACCTTGTCCATTTATCTGGGCTTGGGACTGGCACAAAGAGTTCACTGGTTTCTGAGTGACTTCCTGTGGCTGGATTTTAATTATTTCTTGAATAAAATATGTCTCCCGTGTTCTAATGTTGTTCCCTCATCAAAAACAGACCTGGGGTTGTGTTTTGTTTTGTTTGAGTAATCCTGTATTCTCTGTCGCTGAGTTTCTGAGGCCTCAGAACGCTCAGATCCGCCACAAAGCACCGCCCACTCCAGGAAGCACTGACCAATCAACAACAAGCCCTCTACATCCAGTCTGCTCTCAGTCATTTATCCAAAAAAACGGTGCACAGCTCTGTTTCCACTGATTCCTCAGACGCTTTACTTTTGTAATAAAAAAGCATCGTACAAAAAGTTTAAGGAAGTAAACAGCTTTTTTCTCTGTTTCTGTTCAAAAGACCACAACAGCTCTGCTCTCTGCTGCCCTCTGCTGGTCTCTTCACCTGTTTCTTTATGGCTCCAGTAGAGTACTTATTAAAAACGTTCTCTTTTAGTCACATAATGTTTTTTTAAAGGCTGTAAAACCTGCTGCTGTTCTGGAGGAGACCAAGATTTGTTTAAAAATATAAATAAAAGCAGAATATAGACTCTTTAAAAAACTTTTAGAATGTTTTTAACACTATTACTATTACAACTTCTACTAAAATCAAACACGGTGACTTTACAATGTGACTTGAGTAGAAGTCAGCAGCGTTTTCCCTCAGTTTTACAAGAATCTTCTGGCTCTATCTTTTTTTTTTTTCTTTTTCTTTGTTTTTTTCACCAAAAGACCCTTGAACCATTTCGTCCCCAGTCCTTGTCCTTGTCCTCTGTCCATTCCTGAATGGTTTTAAACAGCAGAGCACTTTTTCAGGCTCTGGGCTGAACGTTTGTCGACTTAGCGTCTCCTCTTTACCGTTTAAACTGAGAAACTGAAAAAACAGATTAACCCAAAGCCACCACATTATCTATGATTATTCCATTAACAACTTCCCACTCATTGCTTTTAATTCACCAAATGCATCTCATAAAAACTGCCGCAAACAGAGCAGTGGCAGGAGAAGACCACTGTTTTTCCACTATGGCAGTCTTTTTTAACCCATAAAAGTGCTGTATAGAGTTTAGATTTTCTGTCCCACCCAAACCTGACGATATTTAAGTTCAGTACTAGGGCTGCACAATATATCGCAAAATTATCGTTATTGCAATATCAGCAAATGCAATATCCATATCACAAGAATCTAAATATATCACAATAACACTGTGGTCTTCCAGCTACTACTACTACTACTACTACTGCTACTACTACTACTACTACTACTACTGCTACTACTACTACTACTACTACTACTATTGCTACTACTACTACTGCTAATACTACTATTGCTACTTCTACTACTCTATTACTACTACTGCTCCTGCTACTACTATTGCTATTACTACTACTACTACTACTACTATTACTAATGCTATTAGTACTATTGCTACTACTACTATTGCCACTACTACTGCTCCTGCTACTACTATTGCTACTACTACTACTACTACTACTACTATTACTAATGCTACTAGTACTATTGCTACTACTACTACTACTGCTCCTGCTACTACTCTATTGCTACTACTACTGCTCCTGCTACTACTATTGCTACTACCACCTTCCAAATCTGTACTGAGCTGTTTTCACTTCAGCGTAACAGAGCTGCCCTCTGCTGGTCTCTTCACCTAACAAATTCGTGGTTTCCAGTCGATGGGTCTGGAACTAAAAGTGGGTCATGGGAAGTTTGTTTGAAAAGTTGAACATTATTTGAAGTAGGGCTGCACAATATATCGCAAAATTATCGTTATCGCAATATCAGCAAACGCAATATCTGTATCGCAAGAATCTTAATATATCGCAATAACGCTGTGGTCTTCCATCTGACAGAGATTTACACTGAAGAATCATTTTCCACCAGAGCCTTAAAAGAACATGTGTTGTGACTAAATAAAAATGTTTAAAAAGTCCAATTTTAGTTTTTTAGTTTTTAATTTAGCCTTGTTTTATTCCTGGTTTAATCTGTGTTAGGTTTTGATTTTGTGGCTGTTTTGACTTGGAAATACAGGAACTTACATTTTTGTGAAATGTAGTGAATTTAACTTACTATGTTCCAAAAGTAGGCTCTATTTTCAAATATCGCAATAATATCGTTATCACAATTTTCAACAGAGTTATCAAATATCGCATGTTTTCTCTATGCAGTACCAAACTCTTCAGTGACAGATGGAGAGGTTTGCTGTGAGCCTGGCAGAAAACTAAAACCAGAAAACAAACCAACAAACGAACCGTACTCGAGTCGGTTTTTGTCGTCTGTGAGCCCTCCTTTAGTCAGAGCAGAAATCTGTCTCCGTCCTGAGCAAAGCGGTGACTCTGCTCTCGTCTGAGTCATTGTTATTCCCAGGACCGTGTTAGCAGAAATGTCACATCGATATTTTTAATGTGTAAACAGGCGTCGTGGCTGTGTCGTCGGTGTTAAACAGCAGTTCTCTGGTCCTGCAGCTCTCTCTGAAGGATCACATTACAGCAGTCAGTCAGGCTCCGTCAGCTCAGCTCTGGAACAGCGGGAGGCTACTGCTCGCGCTGCATCCTCACTGTTTTTACAACAAACACTCGGGTTTCTGTGTTCAGAGCTGCTAAAAACTAAAACTGAACCAATGCACCACCAAGAGCTGACATTATTATTGTTTATGTCCAAAATTATCCCCTTTTTGTATATACAGCACTCTTCTACCTCTGTGGAAACTCACAGCGCTTTACATCAAGGAACAGTTCACTTGTTCACAAACACTCACACATTCATACACCAGTGTTTATGTTTACCTTTGTGCTGTTTCTCAGTGTAAGCAAATGTAAACAGAGCTGGAATATGACACTTTATTTTCTATAGCCTACTCCTGCTGTGTCCAGTGCTGCGTTCATGATACATCGGAATCTCGGAAGTCCCGACTTAAAAAAGCCGACTTCTGAAAAACGTCCGTTCACGAGTTCAGCTCGGAGAACACACGTGGATCAGCACAATAACAACAAAAGCATATTTGCATTTTCATGTTTTATAGGAAACAAATAAATCCCTTGATAAAAATGTTATATCAGGGGAGGTTTCTATTTCTACTTTAGTCATTTACTGATAAATGAACATTCAAAGATGTTTCTGCAGAGCTGTAGCACTGAGAACTTCATTCATTTTATAAAGATGAGTACTGTATTTTCTGGACTATACGTCGCTCCGGAGTATAAGTGGCACTCGCCAAAAAATACATAATGAAGAAGAAAAAAACGTGTTTAAGTCGCATTTTTTGGGGGAAATTTATTTTACAAAATCCGACACCAAGAACAGACATTTCATGTTGAAAGGCAAGTTATAGTAATAATAGAATAGAGAACAACAGCTGAATAGGTGTGCGCTATGCTAACGTAACAAACTGATGGTTATTCAGCTACATGAAGCAAGCAAGTAAAGTCCTGTTGACATGCGATGTAGCTAAAATACGCATTAAAAAAACAACTTTCTCCACAAGTCTTTGTACAACTGGCTTCTGCTGCTGTCCCCAGTCACAAATAAGGACAGAGATCCTCATAATACGCCATATTTTGGTGTTTTATCCAAAAAAATGACAAGAATCCATGTTGTTGTTGTTTTGTTGTCAGTGGTGCGCTGCTTATGGCCCGCCCTTTGTTTCTCTGATTGGTTACTCCGCTGTCATTGTTCCGCCTCAGAAACGAAACTTTAGCAAAGGGTTACAAGACTAACCTCTTTGTAATGAAAAGGAAAAGAGTTTGTCTGGCAGGCCACGCGAAGAAACGCATCGCAGTCAGAGCCAAACAACAAGCTACAGATGGACTTATTTATACAACTGGGCTTTACTCCAAACTGTAGGGGGAGCTCTGAGTAAAATGAGGGAAAAACAGTGAAGAACAGAGCACAGTTCCGCGAGCTTTAAAGAGGTTAAAAAGTTTGACAGAGGCTAATCTGCTATGTGCTAACTCATGACCATTACGCGATTCATTTCCATCAAAAACGTTAAAACTTTGATCTGAAACTTGACAAAAGGCAAAATCATAAATGTTTCCTCCCATGTTTCAAGTTTCAGTAAAGTATTTTATGAATATAAGTTAGCCCATAGCTGATTAGCTTCTGTCAAGTCTAACTCCTAATTTATCAAAAAGTAAAGGGGAAAATGAACAGGAGGTTTACTTCTGGAACTGGAGCTGGGAGTAAAAATGTCTGAATGTTTTTCTTCCCATTGCAATTGAAAATACATACAGCCAATCAGAGAACCAAAGCACAGCATAAAACTCTGCACTATTTTGGGAAAAAACATTATAATTGGTCAACAGGATTGATCGTATTGAACTTGAATGGTAGGGATTCAGACCCCGGTTCTTATTTCCTTGATTTAATTTAAAATGTCATCAAACTATAACAAACCTTAACCATGTAACCAGATTAAATGTGCTCTTATCTCCTCCTTTATTCTCCTCTGCCCTCATCGCTCTGTTCCTCTGTCGTTTCCATCACAGCGTTACATTCACCCTCTCCTATTTTTAACACAGAGCTGCTTCAGATGGATGATGAACGATTGGTGTGAAGCATGTCAGAATTTAATATTAACATTTAGAAAATGGCTAATACTCTTCTTGTTCTCTCTGTCTGTTCTGTCTGTTTAAGCTATATTTTGTAAAATAAAAAGACAAAGAGGGATACATTATTTTAATTTTAGCAGATGTGGTTTGAATTAGGGACATTCATGTTATTTTTCTTTTGTAATTATGATTAACAATTCCTTTAAAGGTAATTTTCCTCTCTTTAACCCTGCTATAACGTCGTCATCCTCCTAAAAAATAGAGCTGCAGTAGTATTCTGTTTGAGTAATCCTGTATGCTGAGGCGCTGCCCTTCCCCAGAGCTGAAAACGCTCGGTCTCACAGCTCTACGTAGACACATGAAACCAGGAAGTGCTCCTGCGCGTTTCTAAAGCCCAGACACCGTCACTGGACTCGTTCTGATCATTTCAGCCTTAAACCTCCGTCACTACCAAGCATCAGCTCAGAAATCTATCTGTTAGCATCATGTTGCTAACAGTTGTGCTGTGTCCAGTCCCCCCGGTTGCCAGCAGGGCGCGAAAAGAAGATGTGTTCCATACATTTGCATTGTTTTATAGCATTTAAGCCTGAAAAACACAGAATATGGGACTTTTAAACAGTGATTAAATTGAAAACAAGCGCCATACAAACACAATCGTCTTTTTCAGTGCAGGTAATAAAATTTAACTTCAGTGTACAAGCTGTCAGTGGGAGTCTGGAGGTTAGATAAAGGCAAGGATAGTCACTTAGCCCTGCCCTTCTCCAGAGCTGAAAACGCTCAGTCTCACAGCTCTACGTGAAACCAGGAAGTGCTCCTGTGCATTTCTAAAGCCCAGACACCGTCACCGGACTCGTTCTGATCATTTCAGCCTTAAACCTCCGTCACTACGAAGCATCAGCTCACAAAGCTAGCCTCATGTTGCTAACAGCTGTGCTAATTAACCATTTTATGCTCTGTCTGTCCCTCACCATTCAGTGAAAGCACTCTGAGATTCTCCTCTCATGTCTGAACTCAAATATATTATTCACTGTGACTCAGAGGAGACGATGAGGAGGCAGCAGTGTGTGCAGAGGATTGTTAGCCTCCATGGCTAATTTTAACTACTGTACACTGTTTGCAAAGCCGGCTTGGGCTGACATATTAAAGTGGGCGTGGCCAGCAGGGGGGGCTCCCTGTACGATACTGTAGCTTCTAAAATTCTTACAATTATCCTATTGTTACATTTATAATTGCAAATAAAAGTATAATCAGCTTTTCCTAACATCCCTACGCCCAATACAATCTGAATAAAGACACTGTAAAATCTAAACAAAAACATGCGATATTCGATAACTATGTTGAAAATTGCGATAACGATATTATTGCAATATTTGAAAATAGAGCCTACTTTTTGAACATAGTAAGTTAAATTCACTTGTTCCTGTGTTTCCAAGTCAAAACAGCCACAAAATCAAAACTTAACACAGACTAAACCAGGAATAAAACAAGGCTAAGCTGTGACTAAATTAATTAAATTACCACTAAAACTGGACTTTTTAAACATTTTTATTTAGTCACAACACATGTTCTTTTAAGGCTCTGGTGGAAAATGATTCTTCAGTGTAAATCTCTGTCAGATGCTGTGATATATTTAGATTCTTGCGATACAGATATTGCGTTTGCTGATATTGTGATAATTTTGCGATATATTGTGCAGCTTTAGTAAAATCTAAGCTGGGCACCACTTCTTGATCTGAGTTCTTTTTGTCTCTTGGCCAGATGTGATGTTTTGAGTTACACTTTGTTGGCACCCCACTCATAACCAGAGTCTTATAAATAACATACTGCATATAACGTTTACAATAAAAAACACATGTCCTACCTTCTCTCCTGTTGTTCCGCAGACATCTGACTTTGGGCAGTTTGGTCAGCAGCTCACAGTCGCTCGCTGGAACAAAACAAATCAGAAATCTGTTTAGCAAAAAGGAAAATGAGAGGAGACAGAGATGAGGCGCGGGATATTAATACACTTTAATCATTTCTCAATAAAACGAAGTGAGAAAACTAAAAGATCTGAGCAACAACTCTAAATGTGAGCAGAAGCAGCAGCAGTACAAGCAGTAATAATAGCAGTAGAAGTAGGAGTGGTAGTAGTAGTAGTAGTAGCTGCAGCAGTGGTAGCACTGTAGTTGTAGTAACAGGAAAAGTAGCAGTTGTGGTAGTGGCAGCAGTAGTAGTAGTAGAAGTAGCAGCAGCAGTAATAACAGTATGCTAGTTGTAGTATTAATAACAGTAGTAGTAGTAGTAGCAGAAGTAGCCTGGCAGTAGTAGTAGTAGAAATAGTAGTAGTACCAGTAAAAGTAGCAGTTGTGGTAGTGGCAGTATTAGTATTAATAGGCTTGTAGTAGTAGTAGTAGTAGCAGCAGTGGTAATAATAGTATGCTAGTGGTAGTATCAATAACAGTAGTAGTAGTAGCAGCAGTAGCATGGCAGTGGTAGTAGTAGCAGAAGTAGCAGTAGTAGTGGCAACAGCAGTAATCATAGTAGTAGTATTAGTAGGCTAGTAGCAGTGAAAGTAGTAGTAATAGCAGTAGTAGTAATAATAGTAGCAGCAGAAGTAGTTTAGTTTGGGTTCTCCTCAATATTCATTACATGTTTTACCGTATTTTCCGCACTATAAGGCGCACCTAAAAGCCTTTAATTTTCTCAAAAACCGAAAGTGCGCCTTATAATCCGACGCGCCTTATATATGGATCAATGTTGGTTAATTATGGCTACCGTATTCAGGGGGCGTCGCCGAAGTGACAGCGGTAAAAACGGTAAAGGGGAATTCCAGTCCCAGCTGTTCATGTGTGCCATAGGCGTGTTTATGGATCCTGCCGCAAAAGAACAAGGAGGCGCGGCCTTTGCTCCATCTCAGTAGAAGAGTTGCGACATTGAGGGGACAGAAAACTGAGCGCTCGAACGCTGTTCATGTAGCTTTGAACTGTGACAAATGGAGTTGGAAATACATTGTTTTCAACGAGGGAGTTGTAAGAACGCTGGTTTGTATTCTATTAATAAAGTTTGACTGACTGACTTATCTGACTGTTTTATTGACATTCCCTTTAGCGCAGCGCCATCTAGTGGATGCGCCTTATAATGCGGTGCGCCCTATATATAAAAACAGTTTTAAAATAGGCCATTCATTGAAGGTGCGCCTTATAATCCGATGCGCTTTATAGTGCGGAAAATACGGTATTTAGATTTTGCACCATTCACACACTGCACACACAATAACAATACACACAAGAGACACACTCCAGACATACAGAGTTCATAGCAGCTCAATGCCAAAGAAAAGAAAACTCAAAAACAGTTCATTTGTTGTATCTTTATACACTGCAATCCATATTCTATTATTACAACAAAACTCCATCGTTAGGTTCAGCATCAGTCTTCCTAATAATCACAGTACACACTTATCCCTGATCACCGCGTGGACAATAAAAGTTTTAACTTCTTTTGAAAGCATTTTTTATTATTTTCCAACAACAAAAATCCTGGTAATGAGTTCCATGCCACCATCGCTCGATAAACTACTGAGCGCTGTATTTTGTGAGTTCTGCATGAAGGCAGCACACATCGCATCTCATCACAGTGGTTCCCAAAGTGGGGTCTGGGGGTCCGCGAAGGTACTGCAGGGGGCCCCCAGAGGCTGTCTATGTTTCAATTCAATTTAAATTTCAATCAATTCTTTATTTCAGACACAAGGTTTTGCACCATAACAACAAATAAAACATAAAAAATATAAACAGACAATTAGTCAATGAAAATATTAAGTACCTAACAACATAAATACATTAAAAAAATTATATACTTGTTTTAAAATATTACTTTAAAACAAATTTTAGCCAGCAGCCAGTGTTTTTGTAATGCTTTTGTAGAAAGAGTGAAGCTGTATATTTGGGGGTCCGCGTGGGATTTTGAGAAATTTAAGGGGCCCCAGCAGTCTTGACTTTGGTAATGGCTGGTCTAGTACTGTAATTATGTGTATCTGAAAAAAAAAGACAATTTACTATTAAGTATTTCTGGAGTTTTTGATACAATGATGTTTCTCATAAACGTTAGTAGGAAATACTTCAGTCTAAGTTTTACAGTTAACCAAACTCTCATGGCTCTGTATGGACAGCACAAAACAATAATAATCCTAAATCCTATCATAAAGTAGTGGCCCTCTCCTTGTGTATGTGTATGTTTACTGCTTTGTGTCGAAGTCAAAGTACTTTCTACTCTCGTTTTTGGAGCTGAGAGGGATTAATTGTGTGTTTCTTTAAGAGAACTGTCTTCCTTTAGTACAAGATTAGAAAATAAATCAAATACCTGAGGAAGAGCAGAGGGAGGATATGAGTCAGAGAGAGGGACTCATATTCTTATTGTCTTAGAAACAAAAAAAGACCACAGGAACACAGGCTGGTGTAAGAGACGCTGACATTTCTGCGGAGCCCAGATACTGCAGTAATACTCAGTAAAACTGTTGATGTGGGGCCAAATGCTAGTTCTATTCTGATCCTTCTGTTTACTAAAGCAGCAGTGCAGTATGTGGTGCTGGAACAATTATTATTATTTTAGTGGTAGATTAACTCTTAACAGGACAAACTAATAACCGAGACCTGGCTACGGGGCCACTAGGGGGCAGCAGCTGCAGGTAGAAAAAGAGAAAAGACATGTGAAAAGTGGGATTATAGTCACTTTTACCTGCATAAAGTCTTTCAAGAAGCGGTCATATAAACCTTTTTACCCTGCAGAAAAACATACGACCTGTGCTAATGGACAAGGAGGCATGAGAGGCATCAGTGGGGTGCATTTGGCCCCCGGGTCATAGTTTGGACATCCCTGACATAGACAGTTTATGGCCCCTATCGTACTATCAAGCTGCAGTAATACAGTTCAGTGTGAATTTAGCACCGAAAGATTACAATAAACAGATTATTTTAACTACAGCAGATGTCTGAGGCGTTTATAACAACGACTTCTGCCTCTGACTGTTCCTGCAGATTACAGCATGTATACAGTATACAGTAACTAGACCAGTGTTTCCCAACCTAAGGGTCTCCAAAGCTTCACAGTGAGTCACAAGGGCCTCTTGAGAAAGAGGTCCAAGCTAGGGCTAAATGATGCTAATGCACTGCAATCATCACAGAAAATGTGTTAGAAATGCTTCAAAATAGATTAATAATACTTTTGTTATGCAGTGAAAGTCACCCAATAAATTATTTATTCTTTCCTAATTATTTGGGTCAGGGAGGCGAAGGGTGGGGGCCGTCAACAAATCAGCTGATAAAATGGGGGTCACTTGGAAAAACAGAACTAGACCCCAGTGTGCAGTCTACCTCCGTGCTTCAGGCTACAGCTCAGAGCTGAAACAAAAACTGTTTCATTCAAAGTTTCACTCAACAACAGGACAAAAACTTCAGAGGGACCTCATGCTAACGGCTCACAGGTAACGACCCCGCCCCGGACTCCAGTCCAGGACATTCAGGACCCCGCCTCTGACTCCAGTCCAGGACGTTCAGGACCCTGCCTCTGACTCCAGTCCAGGACGTTCAGGACCCCGCCCCGGACTCCAGTCCAGGACGTTCAGGACCCCGCCTCGGACTCCAGTCCAGGACGTTCAGGACCCCGCCTCTGACTCCAGTCCAGGACGTTCAGGACCCCGCCCCTGACTCCAGTCCAGGACGTTCAGGACCCCGCCCCTGACTCCAGTCCAGGACGTTCAGGACCCCGCCCCTGACTCCAGTCCAGGACGTTCAGGACCCCGCCTCTGACTCCAGTCCAGGACGTTCAGGACCCCGCCCCTGACTCCAGTCCAGGACGTTCAGGACCCCGCCCCTGACTCCAGTCCAGGACGTTCAGGACCCCGCCTCTGACTCCAGTCCAGGACGTTCAGGACCCCGCCTCGGACTCCAGTCCAGGACGTTCAGGACCCCGCCTCTGACTCCAGTCCAGGACGTTCAGGACCCCGCCCCTGACTCCAGTCCAGGACGTTCAGGACCCCGCCCCTGACTCCAGTCCAGGACGTTCAGGACCCCGCCCCTGACTCCAGTCCAGGACGTTCAGGACCCCGCCTCTGACTCCAGTCCAGGACGTTCAGGACCCCGCCCCTGACTCCAGTCCAGGACGTTCAGGACCCCGCCTCTGACTCCAGTCCAGGACGTTCAGGACCCCGCCTCGGACTCCAGTCCAGGACGTTCAGGACCCCGCCTCGGACTCCAGTCCAGGATGTTCAGGACCCCGCCTCGGACTCCAGTCCAGGACGTTCAGGACCCCGCCTCTGACTCCAGTCCAGGACGTTCAGGACCCCGCCCCTGACTCCAGTCCAGGACGTTCAGGACCCCGCCTCTGACTCCAGTCCAGGACGTTCAGCTGCTTGTTGTTTACTGCCCTGAGCCTCACTGACCTCTCTCTGGGAGGAAACTCCTGTGTATAAGCTTCTACTCACACAGCAGTTGTCTTTAGAAATGATTAGGTCCTCTGGATGAAGCGACAAAACATTTTCTAGGAAACAAATCTTGTCTAGATGACCTTGTTTTACCTTTTTTTACTGAACAATGTCCAAAAAATCCTAGTGAGTTTTATTGCAGACATTCCATTTTCAAGAACTAACCTAACCTTAGCCATAAAATCTTAACTTAAAATAAAAATAAACTTAACAAATGTAAAGAAATTACACTTGTTTAAAACTTTAGTGAATGTTATGTGTATATTGTATTATGTTCATTACATTCAGTAACCTGGCCCTATAGGACGCCACTGGTGTAAATGAATGGACTTGTAACTAAATCACATAACATTTCCTGGTCATGTTCTTTTTAAAGTCACTTCTGTCTCTCTGTGTGACACTTTTGTCACGAACGATCGCTGCTGTCGACGACCTCTGACCTTTAACCCTGCGCGGATCCGGCTGTTTGTTCTCCACAGTGAACGCTCCGAGAGGAAAATGTTCCCGAAAAGCCTTTAAACCCTGACAGAGAGAAGTGACCCCGAGTGAAGGACTTTTATATAAACGTCATTTCAGCCCAGTCTCAGAGCTGCTGTTGTTCTGAAGCCTGTCCCGCACAAATGAACCGGAACAATAAGTCAACCTCGGGCTCACACTCAGGTCAAAATACAAGAGTTTAATGGGAGAAGTGTGGGCTCTGCAGAAAACTTTCAAAGGCAGAGAAAGCACTGGACTTTTTATTGAATGCTGTAGAAACACAGAATGAATAAAAAGTGTAGACAATAGTAGAGTGGTAATGAAGTGCTGTTTGTGTATTTTTTATGTGTGGGCCATGTGGAAGTGGAAGCAAAAAAAAAAAAAAAGAATAAAATAAGATTAAAAATAAATACAAATGAGATAATAATACAAATAAAATACAATAATAATAAAAAAACAGCCTTAAAAACATTATGTAACTAAATAAGAACATATTTATTAAGTACTGTACTGGTGCCATAAAGAAAGACCAGCAGAGGGCAGCAGAGTGTTGTCGTCTTTTGAACATAATCAAAGAAAAACATCACTTCCTTAAACTTTTTGTATGCTGCCATTTTTGGAAACAGAGCTGTGCACCGTTTTTTTGGGATAAATGACTGAGAGCAGACTGGATGTAGAGGGCTCGTTGTTGATTGGACAGTGCTTCCTGGAGCGTTCTGAGGCCTTAGAAACTCTGCGCCGGAGAATACAGGATTACTCAAACAGAACACAACTCCAGGTCTGTTTCTGACGAGGAACAACATCAGAACATGGGAATTTTGAAGAATACAAAGCCTTTAAGGAGTTTAGCTGCCACTACTACTACTGCTCCTTCTACTACAACTCCAATTGCTACTACTACTACCACTACCACTACTGCTGCTGCTGCTGCTGCTACTTGTTTAACTTAAAAATAACCCTACAGATTGCTTTGCACCTAAGAAACTCCATTTTACTGTACCCAGTGAAGTGGATGTGATTGTGCCTTATCTGTGAAAAACGCCGGCTGTGCTCCTAAATCTCCGCTGCGTTTTCTACAAGATTCAACTTTAGTTCAAACTCTTTCCATTCTTCACAGAAAATAGGTTCCTCCTGCTCCTGCACTGAGTAAAAAACATCGATAAGATCTGTAACAATGTGTCTGCTGTTTGGATTACACAGGCCCTGGACGCGCATTTACTGATAAAGGACTGAGAACCTTAAAAACTGCAACGGAAAAAACCTGATTTAAGTGTTTGAGGTGGTTCCAGTGGGAAAATAAAGTGTTTTTTGTGGTAAGGTGCTACAGACGGAGGTACAAAACAGATTTTCAGTCCCTTTCTTTGGTTTGATAATTGTGATATTGTGATATTTTGTCATTTTGCGCTGAAGCTGTTTTTTTAAATAACAAATGTAATTGGGGCTATAATTTGGGCACTGATAATTGTCGGGAGGCACACGTGAAAAACCTGTCCTGAAAAGACATTTGGAGTTGTTTTTGAACATTGAGATATTTTGTCACACTGTTGGGAAAGCCAGAGTTATATTTGTAATAATGAAAGCAGGAGAAAAAAAACAAAAAACAGGTGAGGTGGAAAAGTTTATGCTTTTCAGTCGCTGGGTTCAAAATAAAACTCGTAATTCAGCACAAACTGAGAAGTATAGAATATTAAAATCATTCATTAATCTTCTTCCGCTTGTTGTCGTTAGGGGTCGTGGGTTCTGGAGCAGAGCAGTAAGTAAAGAAGCCAGCAGAGGGCAGCAGACTGTAGCCGTCTTTTGAACACAAACTGAGGAAAAAGCTTTTTATTTCCTTAACCTTTTTAAATGATGCCATTTTACTACAAAATGAAAAATGTCTGTGAGGAAGCACAGGGGCCAATCTGTATGAACTGAATTTTCACTTTGAATTTAATTACAGGGGGCTTCGTGGCAGAGTAGTTAGTGCTCCTGGTACTGGGACAGGCTCCAGTACTCACGACCCCTAACGAGAGTAAGAAGAAGTAAGAAGATGAATGAATGAGTTAATTACTGAAATATCTTTTCACAATATTGTCATTTATTTTGATGCATCTGTACTAAGGCTGTAACGATACATTAACTGTATCGATGTATTGATTTTTTTTTCCTATGATACAACTACATCGATACACATGACCTTGTATCAAATCGTATCGTTTTCTAGAAAGTGAATAGCGATACACATGAAGTATCGATTGATAATATTGAAAATATCGACATTAGAAATTTGTATGTTAAAATAAAACCAGATATGGCTTTTTGGAGATAAATTTTGTGTTTTTAATTAAATAAAATGTTATATTCAACTTTTCTTCGCTCTCTCTCTGCTGGACATAATCAACCCTGGCTGCGGTGCTACATTTGAGAGTAAACTTTTATGATTTTTGGCAAAAAGTTGCTGTATCGATTATCAATATGAAGGTGTTGAATCGTATTGAATTGTATCGTTCCAAATTAGCCAGTATCGTTCTTTAATCGTATCAAAACACTTCTAATCAATACATATCGTATCGTTGCAAAAAAGTATCGTTACACCCCTACTCTGTACTGACATTTTTTATTTTACATGGTCATACATTTTTAAGTCTTAAAAATGAGCAGTATATATTTTTCATATTTCATAAAAACTACCCCCATGTGTCCCAGATCTGAGGAAAACATGTTTAAATCAAATATTAGTTTTATGATAACAATGGTACAGCTGAGTTAAAGTTGTTTTTGATTACATTTTTTGTTTTGTTTCTAAAACTGCTTCGCCAATCGTCCGATCAGAAAAGAAACCTTTGTTTTGGTTTAGACAAACTGTGTATAAGATGTAAAAAATGAAAGATGTTGATATTAATCTCTGTGACGATGGAAGACAGGAGAAGTGTGTGCAGCTCACCGTCTTCACTGAAGTCGTCCACCAGAATAATCTCATGGATCAGGTGAACAGGCGTCCGGTTCAACACACTGGAAAACAAACAACAAAAGGACACAGCTCATTATTTTAGTGCTGAAAATGGAAAATACAATTTACAAATGCAAGGCTGTAACTTCGGCTGAAACCCAGGGGTGGCTGAGCTCTCTGCCCTGACTCATGGCTGGGTTTGATTATCCTCGTCCCACCTTTGTGCAAATGTGTGTGCCTTTAAACCAGAGCAGGTCGTAACTGGCTGCTTGGCTTAACACTACTTTTATAATCGTCCAAAAATATTTAAAAGCTGTGTTTGTGTGGACCTTCTTCTGTTCTTTACAGTAAAGAACACATTTACAAACCAAACAATTAGGATCCAGCAAAGGCAGGGTCACGTTCCAGAGCAGTCATTCCTTCCCCTGCACTGCAAAAAATCAATATCTACATTAATTAAAATTACTTGAATTCAGATTATTAATCTTGATTTGAGCAATAATTCAGATCATCAATCTTAATTTAAGCAAAAAATAACTAGGTTAGATTTATTACTAGGTTATTTGCCTTGTTTCAAAGTATTTTTTCCCTGCTATTTTTACTTATTTCAAGCAAAATAAGAAAGCAAAAAACAGCTTGAAACAGGGAAAAAATACTTTGAAACAAGGAAAATAATCTAGTAATAAATTACCTAATAACTAACTAAATCTAATCTAGTGAAAGTTGCTCAAATCAAGATTAATAATCTGAATTCAAGTAATTTTATCTAATGTAGATACTGAAAATTTGCAGTGTGAGAGCTACTTTTACAAAATGAAAATGTCAGAGAGTTACTTGTATTTTGTAACTTTTATTCATTCACTCAACTTCTTCTGCATATTTCCGTATCCCAGTGTCTTTGGGCCTGAGGCGGGGGACACCCTGCTGACATTTGCAACCCAAAGAAAATGGATTTTGTTTTCCTTAAATACTGATAAAATATTAGTGTTTACAACTTTGATTTAAACAATAAAAATATTTTGTTCACCTACGTGTGCAGTTTGTGACACATTTGCACCACAGATCAGAACCACACACTTATTGTTTATATTTATAAATAAAATGAGGATTGACTCAATTATTAATCCTCATGAGAACACTGCAGTGTGTTTTTAACGTCTTATAGCGCCTTTATCTTCATGTTTGACTGCAGCACAACAGTTTGATAACTAATTAGCGATAAATCCTTTTGTGCTCTTATGAATTTGATTGGATACAGACACAAGATGGTTTGCCAAGTGAAAAATCAAATTTGACTAAAGTAGGATTGGTTAAGCCTTTGTTGAGCTAGCTGCTAGTGGTTTAGAGCTACTGTTAGCTTGCGAGCTAACGGCTGTAACTCCTGTTTTAAAGTTAAGCCACACTCTGCGCAGACCAAAATATTAACTAAAGTTGCATTATGTAAAATGTTGAAGTCATCAGTCAGAAATATAGATCTGCATTTGTCTCTTCTAGAACGTTGCAGCTTCATAAAACCCAGACATAGAGCTATAACTTCCTACAGATGCGTAAAGTATAGATCTGCTGCACTTAGAGGGAACAAACTGAGCACTGCTGCAAAAAATAAGCACACTTATTTAAAAACTGGGTAGAACTTGGAGGTGTTCATCTTTTAGGCAAAGTTCCCATGAGTTTTATTTTGACAGAATGTCCCTGCAGGGCCACCATAGCTGCTTGCACGCTCTGAGAACTGCAATTTCACCACTTATTTCTCGTTAACTACATGCAAATCCTTCAATAATCTGCCCCAGTACGGTGGAAAAGTGTGTCTCCAAATGCATTTCCACATTAAACTTTCACAGATCTGAGCTCGTGGAAACCTCAGGTCAGTGTATTATTACATTTTGCAGATTGGCCTGTCCCACACACAGAATTCTGATGGCTCCATTTGAAACCCAGCACACGCCAAGAGAAGGAGGAGGAGGAGGAGGCGGACATATTGGAAATGTCAGGTAGAAAGTGCGCTTATGGAAATGAACCGTGAGGTGAAGCCGTTTCATTAAAAAACAGACGGAAACATCAAAAATTCATAAGTTTCACAGGAATAAATGAGAAAAGGAGCTTTTGTTCTTCAGGCGGTGAGCTGCGGTAAAGACGCTGTCGGCAAACACACGGGTTTGAGATCCTCAGGGAATAATGGAGGGACGTGAAGAGAAAAATAATAAGACAAGGATAAAACTAATAGATTACCAGAAGATTACCAGGAATAAAACAAGCTCATTATTTCCCGATGGTTAATTTCTGCCATGCAAACGAAGCTGACTACCTGCCATTGCATTTACTCTTTTAGTCATCAGTAGGTAACACAGTGTAATGATGACTGTAGCTTATCAAGCAGCTATTGACCTTTTAAACAAAAAACGGAAGTAGTTTACTAAATTTCACGTTTGCAGACGTAGCGATGGTTACAGAAGAAAAGACACCAACAGCCACACAAATGCTACAAATGCTTTCAAGAAGAATTGATTCATGATTATCGAGGAAAGTAAAGAAGAAAGCTGAAATGTTGTCAGCAGTTACAGACTGATGCCAAGTTCGTCTCTGACCAGAGCTGGGAGGCCGTGAGTTCACTGGAGAAGAGCGAGTTTATGCTGGAAGTTATGACTTCAGGTGATAACAATAATGTATAAAGAGAGCTACACGTAAACAAAAGCCACGTTTGCCTCAGACCACGATCTGGGTAAGGACGCTACGAAGCCTATAGACAGTTGTGTCCTTTACTGTTGCCTTACAACCACGGATTGAAATGGATCATTGAGAGGTTCGTGTCAGTCACTTTACATCACATGACAACAACTATAAATATGCAAAATATTTTTTTATTGTGAAGCAAATTAGAAATATGACAGAAAAACAGAAAACTTGAGTGTGCAAAAGTATTCATACCCTTTTTAAAGAGACCTGGTGTTACAGGAGTCACAGAAATAGTTCGATAAGGTCGACCTGACTGCAGTTCATCTGTCATTATGCTACAAAACACAGTTTAATTTCATCATTACAACATGTAAAAGATAAGGAACCACACCAAACCTGCCTAAAGAGGAACATCCAAAACTCACAAACCAGGCAAGGAGTGCATTCATCAGAGAGGCAACAATAAGACCAAAGGTGACCCTGAAAGATCTGCAGAGCTCCACAGCAGAGACTGTTGTATCTGTCCCAGGACCACTCTGAACCATACTCTCCACAGCAGAGACTGTTGTATCTGTCCCAGGACCACTCTGAACCATACTCTCCACAGAACCATACTCTCCACAGAACCATACACTCCACAGAACCATACTCTCCACAGAACCATACTCTCCACAGAACCATACTCTCCACAGAACCATACACTCCACAGAACCATACTCTCCACAGAACCATACTCTCCACAGAACCATACTCTCCACAGAACCAAACACTCCACAGAACCATACACTCCACAGAACCATACACTCCACAGAACCATACTCTCCACAGAACCATACTCTCCACAGAACCAAACACTCCACAGAACCATACTCTCCACAGAACCGTACTGTCCACAGAACCACACTCTCCACAGAACCAAACACTCCACAGAACCATACTCTCCACAGAACCGTACTCTCCACAGCAGAGACTGTTGTATCTGTCCCAGGACCTCTCTGAACCATACTCTCCACAGAACCATACTCTCCACAGAACCATACTCTCCACAGAACCACACTCTCCACAGAACCAAACACTCCACAGAACCATACTCTCCACAGAACCATACTCTCCACAGAACCAAACACTCCACAGAACCATACTCTCCACAGAACCGTACACTCCACAGAACCGTACTCTCCACAGAACCGTACACTCCACAGAACCGTACTCTCCACAGAACCATACTCTCCACAGAACCATACTCTCCACAGAACCATACTCTCCACAGAACCACACTCTCCACAGAACCAAACACTCCACAGAACCGTACTCTCCACAGAACCGTACTCTCCACAGAACCATACTCTCCACAGAACCATACTCTCCACAGAACCAAACACTCCACAGAACCATACTCTCCACAGAACCGTACACTCCACAGAACCGTACTCTCCACAGAACCATACTCTCCACAGAACCATACTCTCCACAGAACCATACTCTCCACAGAACCAAACACTCCACAGAACCATACTCTCCACAGAACCGTACTCTCCACAGAACCGTACACTCCACAGAACCGTACTCTCCACAGAACCGTACTCTCCACAGAACCGTACACTCCACAGAACCGTACTCTCCACAGAACCGTACACTCCACAGAACCGTACTCTCCACAGAACCATACTCTCCACAGAACCATACTCTCCACAGAACCAAACACTCCACAGAACCATACACTCCACAGAACCATACTCTCCACAGAACCATACTCTCCACAGAACCAAACACTCCACAGAACCATACTCTCCACAGAACCAAACACTCCACAGAACCGTACTCTCCACAGAACCATACTCTCCACAGAACCATACACTCCACAGAACCATACTCTCCACAGAACCATACTCTCCACAGAACCATACTCTCCACAGAACCAAACACTCCACAGAACCATACACTCCACAGAACCATACTCTCCACAGAACCATACACTCCACAGAACCATACTCTCCACAGAACCATACACTCCACAGAACCATACTCTCCACAGAAACATACTCTCCACAGAACCAAACACTCCACAGAACCATACTCTCCACAGAACCATACTCTCCACAGAACCATACACTCCACAGAACCATACTCTCCACAGAACCATACACTCCACAGAACCATACTCTCCACAGAACCATACTCTCCACAGAACCATACTCTCCACAGAACCGTACTCTCCACAGAACCATACTCTCCACAGAACCATACTCTCCACAGAACCAAACACTCCACAGAACCGTACTCTCCACAGAACCATACTCTCCACAGAACCATACACTCCACGGAACCATACTCTCCACAGAACCATACTCTCCACAGAACCATACTCTCCACAGAACCATACTCTCCACAGAACCGTACTCTCCACAGAACCATACTCTCCACAGAACCATACTCTCCACAGAACCAAACACTCCACAGAACCGTACTCTCCACAGAACCATACTTTCCACAGAACCATACACTCCACAGAACCATACTCTCCACAGAACCATACTCTCCACAGAACCATACTCTCCACAGAACCAAACACTCCACAGAACCATACACTCCACAGAACCATACTCTCCACAGAACCATACACTCCACAGAACCTATACTCTCCACAGAACCATACACTCCACAGAACCATACTCTCCACAGAACCATACTCTCCACAGAAACATACTCTCCACAGAACCAAACACTCCACAGAACCATACTCTCCACAGAACCATACTCTCCACAGAACCATACACTCCACAGAACCATACTCTCCACAGAACCATACTCTCCACAGAACCATACACTCCACAGAACCATACTCGCCACAGAACCATACTCTCCACAGAACCATACTCTCCACAGAACCGTACTCTCCACAGAACCATACTCTCCACAGAACCATACTCTCCACAAAACCAAACACTCCACAGAACCATACTCTCCACAGAACCATACTCTCCACAGAACCATACACTCCACAGAACCATACACTCCACAGAACCGTACTCTCCACAGAACCATACTCTCCACAGAACCATACTCTCCACAGAACCAAACACTCCACAGAACCATACTCTCCACAGAGCTGGGCTGTGTGGGGGAGGGGCCATTGCTTGAAGAAAATAACAATAAAACATATTTTGTGTTTGCCAAAAGGCACAAGGGAGACTCCCCAAACACGAGAAGGTCCTCTGTCCAGACACAATTAAAACGAGCCATCAATGAAACTGACTGTGGCCCCTCTCTAAAGTGAAGCCTGGTGATGGCGGTGTCCTGCTGTGGGGAGATTTGTCATTGGTGGGGACTAAACTGCTCAGAACTGAAGGAAAGAAGGATGGAGCTAAACACAGGACAATTATGAAAGAAAACGACTCAAACTGTGCTGCACAATGCAACCTGAAGGAGTTGTTTTTAGAAGAAGAATGAGCACAGATGCCAGGGATTTAATGAACCAAGCTCATAAACACTGATCCTAGAAAAGTTGGAGCTGGAAGTCTCTCAGAAGGAGGTTCTACAGAGGACTGACCTGAGGGTACGAATGTATACTTTCTTTTTACCGACATTTACTGCTGTCCTGTCTCGTTTGTGGCCCATGTCCTCAGTGAAGACGAAATGTTTACAGCGATGTGAGTGAGTCTTTATTTTGAGATTTCCCGGCTCCTCCTCACTGGACCCGGGTCTGACTTCCTGTCTGGCTCTGCTCTGTTTAACTTTATGCTCGAGGGCTCCAGCATCCAACAAAAATAGACCGGATATGGAGAGATGCTACAGCTCCGCCGTGAACATCGTGTGTGACATTACCACAACCTGCCAACTGCTCCAGAGCAGCCATTCCCAAAGTCAGGAGTCACGACGCTCCTTAAATTTACCAAAACCCCACGCAGACCCCCAACAATACAACTTCCCTCCATCCCAAATTTTATTTTCATGTTTTTCTCCATATATTTCTATAAAAACATTACAAAAGACACTGACTATTGGCTAAAAAGTGTTTTAAAGTTATATTTTTAAACAAATACACTGCAAAAACTCAATAACTCAAGGCAAAGGATCCCTCAAGATTTTTGGGGCCAACTCAAAATCTCAAGTTTTCCACACTTTCACTTAATTTGATGTTCAAACGTCTAAAAACTTTTCTAATTTTTAAGTTTTTCTCTCTATCATTATTTTTTTACTCATCTTACAGCCAACTTACAGAGTTCAGAAAAAGTTATTCTTTTGTTAAATGTAGTATATTTAGTTTTTATTATTATCAATAATACTTTTTCTGAACAGTGGAGTCAGTTGCTGTAAGATGAGCTGGAAAAAATAAAGTTTTTAGACGTATGAACGTTAAATTTGGTGAGTAAAAAAATATTAGTTTTTGAGATTTTGAGTTGATCACCAAAACTCAAAAATGTTGAGGGATCCTGTTGCCTTGAGTTTTTGCAGCATTGTTTTTTAGTGCATTTCAAACTCAATTTCTTTTTATGCACTTAATACAGACAGCCTCTGGGGGCCCCCTGCAGGACCTTCACGAACCCCCAGGGAGCCCCGGACCCCACTTTGGGAACCACTGCTTCAGAAGCTTCAGTTTTGGCTGTTAATGCATTCATTCCAACTTTGCCACTTTGATTAAATCTTGCGTTGTTTGTGTTTAGGCCTAACTTCCTGCTGTTGTCCCCCTATTACAGAACTTACGGTAGCTCATCATAAGTGGAGGAAAATAATGATTGGTAAAAGAGGTTAGCATCTTATTATGTAACATCCACAATAAAAAAATGTCGCTAACAAAACTCCAGAGTGCCTTTTGAAGAACTCAGTGAGTAAAAAAGTGAAAGTCTAAAATGAATTCTAACAGCACAGAGCTGTACTTTATAGATTTATGTCTGATTGTGACTCAGTGAGATCGATGCTCATCTGAAAACAGAGATAACCTGTTTTAAGTGATATTATGTAATAAACCAGCTTTTTCTCTGCCTCTGTGTAGTCAAGGGGCCGGTCGTTTTCAGAGCAAAAACCTTTTTATTTTTGGGCTTGGGTCATTTACGTCGCTTGCAACTGCGACCGGAAGAAAGTGTGAAAAAGGTCTATCACAAGTTGTATAACAATTGATTTATTTTTTCGGTATTTCTTTCTTTCTTTATGTTTGTTTGATCGGGACGAGTACGTTTCCTTTCACACACTGCAGCATTTTAACCAAGGCTAAGTCTCAATGCCTGTCCCTAGTTTGGCTTTTACAGAAAACACAACATAACCAAACAAATACACACAGACAACACAAGACAAATCAGACGATACAACATTATTATAAAACAACAGGTCAGGGACGTTCACAAATCTGACTTCTCCTAAAAAGTTTTGAATAGTACTTTATTGTCTCCCATTTACAACAAAAGGAGAAATTTGTCTGTGGTTTGCATAAAGTATAAAGTATAAATCATTTAATAAATTAGGTTAAATTAAATTAAACCCACAACAATAGCAGCGAGGCGATCAAATGAGTTAAGAAAAAGAGCGCCAGTTCATGATTTGGGCTTTGACTGATTGAGCGTTTTTAGGGCAGAAGGAATAAAAGAATGTCTGTAGATGTTTTTAGTACAGGGAAGTAGAGTTTACTGCCTGAGTTTACAATCCTGGAGAGTTTTGATTTGTTTTTGACAAGAAACTACATTAAATATCAGTAAACTCTCTATCAAGGACTGATAAACCCAGGTTAAAATACGATCACTAACTTCAAAGGTTTTCAGTTTGCGCAAGAGAAAAAGTCTTAGCTGTGCTTTTTCCGAGACCCAGTTTGCGTCTCCTCTCAGTTCTCAAAGGTAAAGTGTTCCAGGCTTTAGTGCCTTGTACAGTGAAGGCTGTTTGTCCCCAAGATGTTTTTAACGCCTCGCTCAGAACCCGAGGGCCCGAACTGTGCAGCCATCTGTAAACCCAGCCTGGACAACCACACCGTTCCATACAAAGAACTGAGTATGTGCCCTTCGCTTGAGTTTCATTTCTCTGGGCGGAATAATCCCAGAGAAACGAAGGACGCACCGCTGACCTGCGTCCAAAACTCCAGAATCCTGTGAATCTGAGCAGCTCTGTCCTGTTTTGTGAACAGGGACAGCAGCAGAAGCCAGTTGTACAACGATTTTTGAAAGAAAAAGTGGGTTTGTTTGAATGTGGTGGTTACGTGGGACGTCAGAGGGACTTTACTGTTGTTAAAATGGAAACAGGACGAAGACAAAAATCCCACAGAGGACTGAACAACAGCGAGGACTTCAGCAGAACCAACAGAGACGAAGGAAAGACCTAAAGTTTTTACATTAGCTCCACCATCTTGGAGATTAGCTTCTGTATTTGAGTTTGAAATGCACTGTAAAAAAACAATGCTGCGACAGGATCCCTCAAGATTTTTGAGTTTTGGTGATCAACTCAAAATCTCAAATTTTCAGCAACTAATGTTTTTTTACTCACCAAATTTAACGTTCATACATCTAAAAACTTGAAATGTTCAAATTATTATTTTTTTTACTAAATGTAATATGTATATAAATTATACAACTACAGTTAATAGACTTCACAGTACTTGTAAGTTTTGTTTTGTTTGCATATAATGTATTTGTATTTTTCTTTATTATTATTATTATTATTATTATTATTATTATTATTATTATTATTTATCTTGGTTGTTTTTGTTGTGTTCTGTTGTTGTTGTCCTATTTGTGTTATTTATAATAATAAAAAAAAAACTTGAAATGTTAAGTTTTACTCACTATCTTTATTTTTTCCAGCTCATCTTGCAGCCAACTGTTCAATGTTCAGAAAAAGTATTATTGATAATAATAAAAAACTAAATATACTACATTTAACAAAAGAATAACTTTTTCTGAACTCTGTAAGTTGGCTGTAAGATGAGTAAAAAAATAATGATAGAGAGAAAAACTTAAACATTAGAAAAGTTTTTAGACGTTTGAACATCAAATTAAGTGAAAGTGTGGAAAACTTGAGATTTTGAGTTGGCTCCAAAAATCTTGAGGGATCCTTTGCCTTGAGTTATTGAGTTTTTGCAGTGTGTTTGTTTAAAAATATAACTTTAAAACACTTTTTAGCCAATAGTCAGTGTCTTTTGTAATGTTTTTATAGAAATATATGAAGAAAAACATGAAAATAAAATTTGAGATGGAGGGAAGTTGTATCGTTGGGGTCTGTGTGGGATTTAGGTAAATTTAAGGAGGGCTGTGACTCCTGACTTTGGGAATGGCTGCTCTGGAGTAAATAACCTGAAGAGGCTTTAGTGGTTAAAGCCTGTGACCGGGAGCTAATGCAGTAACTTGTGTGAAAAGATCATGGAGAGCAGGAAGCTGTGAGCAGCGTGGAACAGAAGATAATCTCTGCTGTCACATCTGATCTCAGTTCAGTGCATTTATCTGTTTATTTCTTCAGTTGTGAATGTAAACAGGGCAGTGAGGTCCAGTTCATGAGAAAAAAGCCACGTGCCATATTCTTATATATCCTTAGCTGTACTTCCTTCCTGTTCCTCCTCCTCATCCTGGATTGGTCCCTGGTGATTAGGTTAAGCACCCTCACCTGTTCATTTGCACCACTCACCTTCACTCCTTGGTTGATCCTTTCATGAGACGGCTGTTTTCTGATTAATACTGCCCTTTTTTCCTGTCATATTGTTCCTTATCAATAAACCTCCTCAAAAGCCCTTTAATTCCTCTGGTTATTGCTTCCTGAAGTCCTCTGAACCACACCAATCCCAGGGTTCCCGCCAAAGAAAAATAAAAATGTCCGTATAGGAGATGTTAATAAACATTGCACCCCCTCGGCATCAAAATTTTCTTATTTCCCTGCCTGAAAACGGCCTTTCTGAGCATATCTGGGTGATATTTTGATGTATAAAACACCATGCTGTTGCCCTTAATCCGGTTATTCTCCGTAGTTTTTCATAATCTGAGGCCCCATGCATTTGTGACAAAATGATTTATTTACAACTCTCCAGCAAACACACAACAATCTGAATCACCCAACCTCGGAAGGCGAGGGCTTGTTGTGATCACGTCACTGCGCAGGGAACTCCGTCTGATACAGCGACCTACTGCGCATAACATCATGGAAGTTTACCTCTTTCGGGGGCGGAGTCTGGTATATGACTGGCTAGATGTAATTTTACTAAACTTTACACATTCCAAGCAACTGTAATCGTAAAATAACATTTGATTTGCTGGGGGAAAATGTCCGATTACCGGTCGAGAACCCTGCATCCTCAGTCAAATTCCAAACACAAAATCCAACACGAACGATTCCTACACCAGGACATCCCTGTCCTTAAACCCTCCTCCTCTTAAGGAAAAACTCCTAAAAAAAAAAAAAAAAAAAAAAAAAAAAAACAGCTGTGACGAAAAAAGAATGGAGACCACACTGAGTGCATTAGCTCAAGTATAGGCCCAGGTCTGTAAGGATGCAGCAGGTGGGCTTCATCCAGACAGGTCTTTTTTTTATTTTGTCTCCTAAAAGAACAGATAAGGCCGACTGAATAATACCAGCTTTACAAATAAAAGAAAAAGGAACGTCTAGTAGCGCATAAGGACATAATCCAGAATTACAATGAAAATATGCAGAGAAAAACTTCAGAGGTCTGGACCTCATGGACCTCAGTGCTGTGTAAGGCCATGCAGGCAGAACCACAGCATCGTCACGTGGCCCTCTCCACAGCACGCGCCGTTACAGCAGACGGCGTTACAGCAGGCGCCGTTACAGCAGACGCCGTTACAGCAGGCGCCGTTACAGCAGGCGCCGTTACAGCAGGCGACGGCGTCACAGCAGGCGCCGTCACAGCAGGCGGCGTCACAGCAGGCGCCGTTACAGCAGGCGCCGTTACAGCAGACGCCGTTACAGCAGGCGCCGTTACAGCAGGCGCCGTTACAGCAGGCGACGGCGTCACAGCAGGCGCCGTCACAGCAGGCGGCGTCACAGCAGGCGCCGTCACAGCAGGCGCCGTCACAGCAGACGCCGTTACAGCACGCGGTGTTACAGCAGGCGCCGTTACAGCACGCGGCGTTACAGCAGACGGCGTTACATCTGAAACCGACGACGAAGCTGGGGCTCACTGAGTTACTTTAAGAAGAAGTCACAGAGAACGCTTGGATTAGGAGTCTGTCGCCCCCTGCTGGCAACACTGGGGACTGGACAGAGCATAAAATGGCTCTTTACCACAGCTGTTAGCGACATGATGCATGATTTCTGAGCTGATGCTTTGTAGTGACGAAGGTTTAAGGCTGAAATGATCAGAACGAGTCCGGTGACGGTGTCTGGGCTTTAGAAACGCGCAGGAGCACTTCCTGGTTTCATGTGTCTATGTAGAGCTGTGAGACCGAGCGTTTTCAGCTCTGGAGAAGGGCAGCGCCTCAGCATACAGGATTACTCAAACAGAATACTACTGCAGCTCTGTTTTTGAGGAGGAGACCACATTAGAACAGGGTTAAAGAGAGGAAAAGTTTCTCCTGAACTAGGTCTACATTGGATCTGATCTCAACAAACACTGAGCACGAACAAAACTAAACCAGGACTAAACCAGGACTAAACCAGGACTAAACCAGGACTAAACCAGGACTAAACCAGGACTAAACCAGGACTAAACCAGGACTAAGACGACAGCCAAAAATAAACTAAATCCAGTATAATGCCAGTGCTCTTGTATATCTCTTGTTCCTAAGCTCCAGCTCGTTCCCATTACCCCCCTCTCACTCTGCGTCCCCCTCGAGTCCTCTTTTGTTTTGCTCTTTGGAGGAACTTTGTCCAAAAATGGCCGCCCTCTCTAACCCCCAGCCCTGCTCCCGCTCTGCTCCTGTTTAGCAGCCGAAATGAGGTTCAGATCCCTCAGAGACCACACACACACCACCACCTCCTCCACCTCCTCCTCCTCCTCCTCCTCGCTCCGCTGCTGCTGCTGCTGCTGCTGCTGGAATAATACAAGTAGCTCTGAATGCAGCCGGAGCATCGAGGTAATGAAAAATCCTCCCAAAATGTGATCCTAAAATAGAAGCGTTAGGATTGAACGAGAGGCTGGCGTATTGTGAATGCAGATAGTGGTTTTCTGTGAGTGCGAGATAGAGCCATATTAGCATCGAGACGACTCCCACTTAAAGAAAGAGAGAGAGATGTGGAGAGAAGCCACACAGAGGTCCTGGACGTGAGAAATATACTGAAATATACTGTAGGTGAAAGGACTTAAAGCTGGATTACTCAAAAACTCCCAACAACAAAGCAACCTGCCTGATTTCCACTGATCAGCCATAACATTATGACCACCTGCCTAATACACAGCGTCATACACAACAAACCAACAGCTCGTCTGTTGGATGGGACCACGCAGGTCTTCTCTCCTCTTTGCTTTCTTGGACCACTTTTTGTGACAGATCCTGACCCCTGCAGACCGGGAACACCCCGCCCTGGCCACCGAGCACCTCCTACTTTCTTTTCAAAAGCAGGAGAGTCTGGTTCCTCACTCTCACTTCTCCTCAGTCGATTTGGAACTGAGCTGGCACAGCCGTTTGTCTGCAGCCAGGCTTACAAGTTAGCGCTGGCTACTGAGCTAATGTAATAACTTCTCTCTGATGAACGGCGTTTAGGTCTTTCCTTCGTCTCCTGTTGGTTCTGCTGAAGTCCTCGTTGTTGTTCAGTCCTCTGTGGGATTTTTGTCTTCGTCCTGTTTCCATTTTAACAACAGTAAAGTCCCTCTGACGTCCCACGTAACCACCACATTCAAACAAACCCACTTTTTCTTTCAAAAATCTTTGTACAACTGGCTTCTGCTGCTGTCCCCGCTCACAAATAAGGACAGAGCTGCTCAGATTCACAGGAGTTTTATAGAAAAACTGGCAAACCATCGTGTTTGTTTAGGATACAGATCAAAGGTGCACTTCGTCCTTTGCTTCTCTGATTGGTTACTCCTCCTGTGATTGTTCTGCCATAGAAATGAAATTCAAGCAAAGACACCTGACTAGGGCTGGGCGATAAATCAAATTCATTTGATTAATTTGCATTTTTCCATTTGGACGATGTCAAAAATAGCCAAATCGTAAAATCAAATTTAGCGGAAACTAACGTCCCCCAAGCACTGCACTGCTTCCTGTGTTGTGGCTAATGCTGCTGCTAGCTCCAGAGCAGCTAAATACTGACTGTGAAGACTCTGTAGATGCTAAAAACACAAATAATCAGTGAGAAAAGTGTCATTTTCTCTCTCTGTAATCTCCTTGTTTAGATGTGGCGCAGTTTGGCAAAAATGTACAGCGTAGTGTGACGCAGCAGCGGTAACTTACGCGTCTTTGTTTATGTTTGCTAATTAGCCACATGCTCTGGAGTTAGCGTCTTTTCACAGAACTCTGTGGTGTATAATGGTGTATATTTTAATAGAGAAGCAGAGAGAGCTAAAGCTAAGAGACTTTAACTCTCCTACAGCCCTAACTTTTTACTCTCACCTTTCGCCCCAAGCACAAAAAAATGCACCAATAAAGACTGCCATAGAAAAATGATCTAATGGTCAATAATTCAATTTTTTTTTTCATGGTTACAATGATTAACGTCAGTCCTCATCATACACAGCAAAAAATTATTCTGTTTATGAAATTTAACCCCTTAAATTTAACCCCTTTATTTGCCTTGTAGGCTTGATCATTTATACAAACACTAATGTGGCCATCTCCACATTTATACCTCTGTCTACCATATATGGGGAAATGGCGCCACCTAGTGAAAAACAATACAAACTAAAATTTCAATCCCTCATTATCATGAATTCATGAAATACTTGGTAAAAATGTGAAATTATATTGCACTGACAGTGTATAATAAAAATGTCATTTTAATGGGAGTCAATGGCACAAAAAATGTCGGGGTAAAGGTGGGACTATTTTTGTGTGTGACACATTTTTTGAAAAAATTCTGAAATCTAAAAATTAATCCAAAAATACACAACTGAGGCAAAATCTATGGCATTTGAATCAACACAGCAGAAGTTATCCAAAAAAACATGAGCAAAACATCAAAAAATCTCTTAGAGCTGTAGGAGGGTTAATGTCTTCACTAATATCACTGTGAGAGTAATGCACACTGCTGCTGGCTTGCAGACATTTAGAATATGTAGCTAAAATAAAAACATCTAACTATCCAATAATCCCAGTTAAAAACAATTAATCTACATTTAATTTGTTTTTGTGTTTATGTCAGCCAATAAGAGAAAAACATCTATTCAAATTGTAAAACCACTGAGAAAGGAAAAAAAAGCTAACATAACTCAACAAAAAAAAAGAGTTAATGTGGCAGCTGCCGTTTTTGGAGAAGCTCTGACCCAGTCATCTATAGTCGCCCAATTTTCCAGCCTCTAACGCATCAAATGTGAGGACAAAATGTTCACCTGCTGCCGGATACAACCCAGCCACTAACACGAGCCGCGATGGAGCCATCTGTCAGCGCTCGTAATGTTATCTCTGTTCACTGTATTTTCATCTTTGCATTAAAAACAAAGAAGTGTTAAACTGTGAAGGAGATTTTGCAAAGGGGAAAGGCTATGGAGAAGATAAAAAAGCAGTAAAATTGTGCCTTGGACCGAGCGTAACGCTGCACGAGCCGCTGGAGCCGCACCTGAAGATCGTGGAAACAGCAGTAATTCAATCTGAGAATATGAGCGTCCGACTGTGTGAGTGCAGTCAGCGGAGCAGAACAACAGAGCTCAGAGCTTCTCGGGTGTAAATAAATCTATAAAACCATGTTCAGACCAGTAACAGGCGCAGAGCGGGGTTAGTTTTACATGTGGGGGAGCAGCAGTGGGTTATGGGAGCTCACAATACACAGAAATATAAAGTAGTGGAGTCACTGAGGCGGCGTGAACCATCTCAGTGATGTAGAGAGGACAGATTTACACGAGGCCTGGTTCTGAGCAGTCATCAGAACAAGGACAGACACAGGAGTGGAGAGGAAAAGACTCTGCCTGGTGGTCTTTGTTATTGCGTAAATTTAAGCCATAATCTTACAAATAAAACGGATTGGACACAACAACACACGAACAGCTCGCATAAAAATTTAGAGCGCGCTTTAAACTTCAAGCTCTGAGTTCAGTGTTAGACCGATGTTAGTTCTGGTGAATCGCCGCTAGTTCTGCTCAAATGCCCAATCTGTCTTTAAGAGTTGTGAAGAATCTAAAATAGCTCAGCAAAGCAGTGTGGCGATAGATAATAATAATTATAATAATAATAATAATAATGGATTGGATTTATATTGCACTTGTCAAGCTCCTCAAAGCGCCTTAAAATTTGGTCCATTATTCATTCACAGTCGGTGGTGGTGAGCTACTTCTGTAGCCACAGCTGCCCTGGGACAGACTGATGGAAGGGTGGCTGCCATTCTGCGCCAGCGGCCCCTCCGACCGCCACCAAACACAGTCACACTGACACATACATACAGGCAAGGTGGGTGAACTGTCTTGCCCAAGGACACAATGACAGTATGCTGGTGGCGGGGCTTGAACCGCCAACCCTTGGGTTAGTGGGCAAGCATCTCTGCCAACTGAGCTACTGCAAAAAAAAAAAAAAAAAGAACCCGGTATGGGATGAATTTTAGTTTCTGGTACACAGTGAGAATCCTCATCACAGCACATCCTGCTGCATACAAACAGCAGCGGGGAGGACTCTCAGTCATCCAGGCTGAACTAAAGGGTTTAAAAAGAAGAAATCTGGACTCGTTTTCAAAGGTTTTGCCTTTTTTTCCTCTATAGAGCTCCCCCTACAGATCAGAGTAAAGCACTACCATAAATACTCAAACCCAGTTGACTCCTGTGTGACCCCTCGCTCGTCTTTACTTTCGTTTTCCCTTCCGTGCATCTGTACAAAGTTTTTTCTTCCATTTGGCCTCTGGCACACTGAAAATCGAGAAATAACGCCATCGCTAGCTTGTTGTTTTGCTAACCGGGATGTGCCGTTTTCTCACGAGACCCAAGACTTCCGTGATGCCGGGTCGGCAACGCTCAGACTTACAAGTGTCACTTACAGCCCAGAGACACCAGGGGGCGATGGCGCACGCTTCATTTACCCCACAACAACTCATTTAACCATCACACCGACTCCCAAACTGTTACTGAGTTCTGAGATGAGGCCCTATTTTGAAATATCGCAATAATATCGTTACTGCAATAATCAATGTATTGTAGTTAGGGGTGTAACGATACGTTTTTTGCAACGATACGATATGTATCGATTAGAAGTGTTTCAATACAATTCGAGAATGATATTGGCTAATTTGGAACGATACGATTCGATACAATTCAACACCTTCATATCGATAATCGATACAGCAACTTTTTCCCAAAAATCAAAAAGTTTACTCTCAAATGTAGCACTGCAGCTGGGGTTGATTATGTCCAGCAGACAGAGAGAGAAGAAAAGTTGAATATAACATTTTATTGAATTAAAAACACAAAATTTATCTCCAAAAGCCATATCTGGTTTTATTTTAACATACAAATTTCTAATTTCGATATTTCCGATATTATCAATCGATACTTCATGTGTATCGATATTCACTTCCTAGAAAACGATAGGGAAAAAAAAAACTTGATAATTGATGTTACTTTATCGTTACAGCCCTAACTGTAGTTATTGAATATCGTAAGTTTTTTCCATATCGTGCAGCCCTATTTTGAAATATCCTTTTAAATAAACGCAAACCCAAAGCTTTTCTCTTCTCTCGCATTAATTCCGCCGCTCAGCTCTCACTCCTCAGAACATCTCGCACTTTTCGCTCAGGCCATTACGCTTCACTCTGACCACAATCCTGCAGCGTTTTCATCTCCAGCCTCTCGCTCTCGTTACTCTGCCGTCTTCCTGATTGGTCCTCCACCTCCTCCACCTCCTCCTCCTCCTCCTCCTCCTCCTCCTCCTCCTCCTCCTCCTCCTCCAGCGCACACAGGCCCATCCATCACCCCGGCCTCCACTTTACTCCACCACTTTCCCCCACAACCATTTCTCTATCACGACCTCTGACAGCCATTGTTCACAGCGAGCAATTTCAGCGACCAAATGAGACGTCCGAGGCTGCATCGAGCGCATTGTTGAAGGATCGGTTTAGGATTTTTATATTTTTTTTATATTTGAGGTAAAAGTGACAGATTGCCGGCGCAGATTTAAAAGGTTTTGTGCCGTAGCTTGTCGTGTGGTCATTAAGCCATCACTTGAAGGGGGACTTATGTCACACTGGGCCATTTTCTTTGCAACAATAGTCAGTATTTTTCCAAAGCGAACACGAATCGCTGAGATGGGCTAATCGCCGTCTGGAGCAGTGGTTAAAGAGGAGAACAGGCACAGACAGGAGTAAAGACAGGGATAATAGGCCGACATTTTCAGTCATTTTACAGTTTAAAACTGTTCTATTGACAAAATGACAAATAAGTTTTATTTCTCTGAGCTCCTAAACGCAGCTTCTGAGACATTTGTGAGGCAGATGAGACGCAGGACAGATGGAATCAGAAATATCCAACCCCACAAAGATGTTAAGCTCCAGTGAGGACAAAAGTCTCCTTTTTCAAATTTCATTTTGTTGGTAACTTTGCAGTGGTACTGACCTTTTCTCTTCTCTGTGTCTCAGGTGTGTGTTTTATCATTAATTTTCTAAACACAAATCTAGTTTTACTTCATGTTTTACTCTCTCTGACTAAATCTGAGACTCTGCTGCTGTTCACAGACAAAAGTATCACCCAGTTTTGTATTTTATTCTACACTCAAGGAAAAAAGAAACGCACCACTGCTTTTTACCACATTTTTGTTTGGTTACTTATTTTTGATGGAAATATTCCATGTGCACATCAACCATAAACCCGTCCCTGATATTCACACCCAATTAATCAATGCTTATGACAGTTTCAATAACAATAACATGACCAAACAATAATAATGCAGCAGTTGTGACATGTGGTCGACCAGATGTGGGACGGTCATTGGAGGATCCAGTGGTGTGGAAACGCTCAGCGAGGCGTACAACAGTAGAGTGATGGACTCCAAACTCCTGGCTACAGCCGTGTGCTCCTTCAGCTTGAAGCAGGCCAATGGCTGCCAATCTCTCTCTGGTTGCAGGAGTCGTGGCATTGGGAACAAATGTGCTTTTTTTTCCATTTTGGTGTCTTTTTATAGGGAATGGTTGTGCACAATTGAGGACAGGTCCAATTCATCTCTGAGTTTTACTCATGACCCAGACAGAGGTGATTAATACAAAAATACAGTTGTTATTGCTCATCAAAATCAATCAACCAGAACCAGGAAAACACTCATTTCATTTTGACTCAGAATAGAACTAAACTCATTGTAGTCTGTCAATTTTCACTGGCTGTAATATTTTTTGAGAAAATGAAAGTGGTGCGTTTCTTTTTTCCTTGAGTGTACTTTTTTTGCATTAATCTTGCCCTGACCATAAATACCAAATATTTAATCATTTTCAGAATTTAAACTTTTTAGCATCTCAACTTTTTGGAAAACACACACAAACAAAAAGTGTAATATTTTTAATTTTCTCAATGCAAAGTGGATTTTTCAGGGTTAGGATTATTACAGCCAATAACATTGATTTAGATGGAGCCACACAAAAAAAAAAAAAAAAAAAAAAAAAAGGATCCACAGTGCTCAGGAAGTTTTTATCACTTCTGTATTGAAGGTTGGTGTTTGGGAACAAAGAACTTAAAAAAAATTAAGAAAAAACCAAGGCACTCTTCATGCACCTGAAGTTTAAAAAGCCTTTATTTCATGTGGCTTTATGTTTTTAAAATCATATCGTGCTGGGTTTGATTTAGATGGATTTGGAATTTTTCATAGTAACACAAAGTTAAAACCAGTTTTAATGAATTTTAATGTGAGTTGTTTTTTTTTTAGGTTGTACACAGCACAGAAAAAATGAGCTCTAAAGATAAATGTTGTTGTTGATATTTAGTTTTTTGTGTGTGGTTTTTGCACAATAAATAAATAAATAAATAAATAAATAAATAAAAAGGTCAAGGGTTGAACTTCAGAGTTAAGTCAAAATAGCTCAGATGTGGAACAGAAGAGTCATTTATTCCCATGATCCTTCATTATCATTTTATTCATACTTTTACATTTTTTTACATTTGCATTTTACAGCCTTTAAAAACATCATGTGACTAAAATAAAATGTTTTTAATAAGAACTCTACTGGTGCCATAAAGAAACAGGAGAAGAGACCAGCAGAGACCAGCAGAGGGCAGCAGAGGGCAGCAGAGTGTTGCAGTCTTTTGAACATAATCAAAGAAAAACATCACTTCCCTTCCTTAAACTTTGTGTCTGATCCATTTTCCTCCCAAAGTAAAAACTGTGAGGACTCAGTGGAAACAGAGCTGTGATAAATGAGCAGACTGGATGTAGAGGGCTTGTTGTTGATTGGTCAGTGCTTCCTGGAGTGGGCGGGGCTTCGTGGTGGAGCCTAGCGCTTCTTATGAGGAACAACTTTATATAAGATGGGAGACAGAGAGGAGAAGATTTCTTCAGCGGTGACTGAAACTGATTTAAGGTCTGACCTCTGACCCTGCACTGGTTTCTCATCTCAACCGGTTCTCAACTGGCGGGTCAGGGCCCCAGAGCGGGTGATAGAGAGGCTGCATATAGTTTTAATGACATGAAATTATGATTTTTTTTTTTTTTAAATACAAATGCCATAAAAAGTGATGATAAAATAGTTTAGAAATATTAAAAAGATACAACTGGATCAAACATTTACTGTATTTGTGTATTTATTTATTTATTCATTTATTTATTTATTTGAGTATTTTTTTAATTTATTCGTTTATTTTTTATGGGTGTATTTTTTAAATGTGTGTCTTTTTATTCATTTATTTATTTAAAAAATAGTTAAAAATCAAATGAACAAACATGAACACTGATGGATTGTGGGATTAGTAGTTAACGATTACCATTTAGTTTGACCAAAATCCTTAAACAGACCTCCCTCACATATGCACTGCATTACTCTCTCTGAGTCCTGGTCCTGGTCCTGGTCCTGGTCCTGGTCCTGGTCCTGCTCTGATCAGCAGCTCCACATCTGGACGTAGAAACGCAGATTCTAGATCAGCACCAGCTCAGCTCTCTGTGCTCCTGAAGTCTCCTCCTCGCACAGATTCATGTCCCACATTAACTCGATTTATTTAACTATTAATACTCCACAGGGGCGTAACCTCAGGCAGTGCAGCTGCACTGGGCCCCGGAACCTGAGGGGGCCCCACTGAGAGCCCTACATCAGTGGGTTATGTTCAGTCTGGGCAGTGCACTGCAGGCAGGACTCCATTTAAAAACAAGCTTTTCCTATGATGAAGAAGATTAAAAATGTATGATGTGAACAATTCTTTGACAGTTTTTACTAAATGCTAACAAAGTTTAGTTGGACAAAAATAAAAATCCTTTTTTTTTTTTTTCAGAACTGTTTGAATATTTTAAAGAAAGTATTAGTTTATTTTAAGAACCACTTGTTGTAACTTAAACTTCCTGAATGTGATTCAGAACTTTAGGGCCCATTCTGAAAAAAATGCACAGGGGCCCCTCATTACCACTTTACGCCACTGATACTACAACTACCACTACTACTACTGCTGCTACTACTACTACTAGTACCAGTACTAGTACTCGTAGTAGAGTTACTGCCATGATGACTCCTGCAGGTTGTGAGATGAGGCTCATTTACAGATTAAAAAATGTGTGTCTTATGTCAAGGTAATAGTTTTTTTTCATTAAATGACCTCGAGTATAAGTAAAAGTCCTGCTTTAGTCCTGGTTCAGTCCTCATTTAGACCTGGTTTAGACCTGGTTTAGACCTGGTTTAGACCTGGTTTTGGCCTGGTTTAGACCTGGTTTAGACCTGGTTTAGTCCTGGTTTAGACCTGGTTTAGTCCTGGTTTAGTCCTGGTTTAGACCTGGTTTAGTCCTGGTTTAGTGCTGCTTTAGACCTGGTTTAGTCCTGGTTTAGTGCTGCTTTAGTCCTGGTTTAGTCCTGGTTTAGACCTGGTTTAGTCCTGGTTTAGACCTGGTTTAGTCCTAGTTTAGTCCTGGTTTAGTCCTGGTTTAGACCTGGTTTAGTCCTGGTTTAAACCTGGTTTAGACCTGGTTTAGACCTGGTTTAGACCTGGTTTTGGCCTGGTTTAGACCTGGTTTAGACCTGGTTTAGACCTGGTTTTGGCCTGGTTTAGACCTGGTTTAGACCTGGTTTAGACCTGGTTTAGACCTGGTTTTGGCCTGGTTTAGACCTGGTTTAGACCTGGTTTAGACCTGGTTTTGGCCTGGTTTAGACCTGGTTTAGACCTGGTTTAGTCCTGGTTTAGACCTGGTTTAGTCCTGGTTTAGTCCTGGTTTAGACCTGGTTTAGTCCTGGTTTAGTGCTGCTTTAGTCCTGGTTTAGTCCTGGTTTAGTCCCGGTTTAGACCTGGTTTAGTCCTGGTTTAGACCTGGTTTAGTCCTGGTTTAGTGCTGCTTTAGTCCTGGTTTAGTCCTGGTTTAGACCTGGTTTAGTCCTGGTTTAGACCTGGTTTAGTCCTGGTTTAGTCCTGGTTTAGTCCTGGTTTAGACCTGGTTTAGTCCTGGTTTAGTCCTGGTTTAGTCCTGGTTTAGTCCTGGTTTAGTCCTGGTTTAGACCTGGTTTAGTCCTGGTTTAGACCTGGTTTAGTCCTGGTTTAGACCTGGTTTAATCCTGGTTTAGTCCTGGTTTAGTCCTGGTTTAGACCTGGTTTAGACCTGGTTTAGACCTGCTTTAGTCCTGGTTTAGAGTAAAAGTACTCTCAGTCAGACAGTAGTAGTAGTAGTAGTAGTAGTAGTAGTAGCAGTAGCAGTAGTAGTAGTAGTAGTAGTAGCAGTAGCAGTAGTAGTAGTAGTAGTAGTAGTATCTTATCCTTTTCCTCCTCTGTTGTGTTCTTTTGGTTCCTGTCCTCTCCAAACCTCTCCTCAGACTCTGTTTATTTAAACAGTGGTTAGTGTCACTGCTTCTCTGCCTCTCGGCTCAGTCTAAAGCTGTAATCAGCCTCAGAATGTCTCCCGAACGTCACATCGGCCTTTTTTTTTTTTTTTTTTAAGAAAACGCAGTAATTACCTCGTACCGCAGTACTGATTGGATATTATGTGTCTAAAGTATTTACAGTCAATCAGAGTGAGCTACGAGCCTCTGTCTGCGCCACAGAAATAATATTCGTAAACTGAGATCAGAGCTGATGAGACGGGGCCCACGCAGGCAGATATACGGCACCTAGATCAGCACAAAGATATACGGCGCATAGATCAGGCTTAGACCAGACAGGACTCAGCGGCTGAATCAGGATTTTGGACCGGGACGAGTGCTGATGAGGAAGATCTACTGTCAGGACCAGGATTTATGACCAGGAGAGGACGCAGCTAAACGTTTAAACTGTTTCCTCTTTACCTGCAGCTGCGCTCGGTCGTACTCTCCTCGGTTCTTCCCGATGTGTCGGCTTTTTTAGGCAATCAGGTACTTCTTTGGTCCCTGCTCGGCCAAACCAGGACTAAAATGTGACGCTGACAGGACGCTGGTCGCTGGTTGGACAGAGAATGTTGTCAGCTGTGAGTCGTACGCGCGACGTTATTTTCCTTTTCCAGCTCTTTTCTTTGGCTTTACGTGGGACAAAAAGAAAAAAAAAAAAACACACAAAACCAGAACAAAGTACAACACTGCTTCTGCGTCCTCCATTGTTGTTGTTAATGTGGCATTTACAGGACGTCCCATCAGCGAGGGGCCACTGTCTCTGTCCACACTAAACCTAGTACTACACAGTAATGGAAAACATCCAAACCAAGGAAAATGGAGTAAAGTCAAGCACCGTATTTTCCGAACTATAGAGCGCACCTGAATATAAGCCACACCCACTAAGTTTAAAAAAAAATGTACATATATAAGGTTGAGAAATGAGATATTTACCAGATTCACAGAAAGATTTTGTACTGTAAATGTTCTTGCTTCCTGCTAGAGCGCCCCCTGGCGGCTGAAGAAAAATCCATAGAAAAGCCATATCTTTGTATAAGCCGCATGGTTCAAAGCGTGGGGAAAAAGTAGCGGCTTATAGTCCGGAAACTACGGTAGTGCCGGTGGAAAAGGGCCGCCTCTCCTGCCCCCAAAAGGTTTCCCTGTGAGGAAGTCCCGGTCCCGGACCAGACCCTGAACGTTTCAAAGGAAGAGGACGACAAAAACCAGAGCAGAGCCCGGGGAGGATGAGGAGGAGCAGCACCGAGCTAAAGCTGCTTTACACTGTCGTCACGTTTGTGTCTGATCACTTTACACACTTTACACACGTTACACACGTTACACACTTTACACACGTTACACACTTTACACACGTAAAGACTTTACACACTTTACTCACTTTACTCACTTTACACACGTAAACACTTTACACACTTTACTCACTTTACACACTTTACTCACTTTACTCACTTTACTCACTTTACACACTTTACTCACTTTACACACGTTACACACGTTACACACTTTACACACGTAAACACTTTACACACTTTACTCACTTTACACACTTTACTCACTTTACTCACTTTACACACTTTACACACGTTACACACGTTACACACGTTACACACTTTACACACGTAAACACTTTACACACTTTACTCACTTTACACACTTTACTCACTGTACTCACTTTACTCACTTTACACACTTTACTCACTTTACACACTTGACTCACTTTACAAACTTTACACACGTTACACACTTTACACACGTAAACACTTTACTCACTTTACACACTTTACACACTTTACTCACTTTACACACTTTACTCACTTTACACACTTTACTCACTTTACACACTTTACACACTTTACTCACTTTACACACTTTACTCACTTTACACACTTTACTCACTTTACTCACTTTACTCACTTTACACACTTTACTCACTTTACACACTTGACTCACTTTACAAACTTTACACACGTTACACACTTTACACACGTAAACACTTTACACACTTTACTCACTTTACACACTTTACACACTTTACTCACTTTACACACTTTACTCACTTTACACACTTTACTCACTTTACAAACTTTACACACGTTACACACTTTACACACGTAAACACTTTACACACTTTACTCACTTTACTCACTTTACACACTTTACTCACTTTACACACTTTACTCACTTTACACACTTTACACACTTTACTCACTTTACTCACTTTACTCACTTTACACACTTTACTCACTTTACACACTTTACACACTTTACTCACTTTACACACTTTACACACTTTACTCACTTTACAAACTTTACACACGTTACACACTTTACACACGTAAACACTTTACACACTTTACTCACTTTACTCACTTTACTCACTTTACTCACTTTACACACTTTACTCACTTTACACACTTTACACACTTTACTCACTTTACTCACTTTACACACTTTACTCACTTTACACACTTTACACACTTTACTCACTTTACACACTTTACTCACTTTACACACTTTACACACTTTACTCACTTTACACACTTTACACACTTTACTCACTTTACACACTTTACTCACTTTACACAATTTACACACTTTACTCACTTTACTCACTTTACACACTTTACACACTTTACTCACTTTACACACTTTACTCACTTTACTCACTTTACACACTTTACTCACTTTACACACTTTACACACTTTACACACTTTACAAACTTTACACACGTTACACACTTTACACACGTAAACACTTTACACACTTTACACACTTTACTCACTTTACACACTTTACTCACTTTACACACTTTACTCACTTTACACACTTTACTCACTTTACTCACTTTACACACTTTACTCACTTTACACACTTTACTCACTTTACACACTTTACTCACTTTACACACTTTACACACTTTACTCACTTTACACACTTTACTCACTTTACTCACTTTACACACTTTACACACTTTACTCACTTTACTCACTTTACACACTTTACTCACTTTACACACTTTACACACTTTACACACTTTACTCACTTTACACACTTTACTCACTTGACACACTTGACACACTTTACACACTTTACACACTTTACTCACTTTACACACTTTACACACTTTACTCACTTTACTCACTTTACACACTTTACACACTTTACTCACTTTACTCACTTTACACACTTTACTCACTTTACTCACTTTACTCACTTTACTCACTTTACACACTTTACTCACTTTACACACTTTACTCACTTTACTCACTTTACTCACTGTACTCACTTTACACACTTTACACACTTTACACACTTTACTCACTTTACACACTTTACTCACTTTACACACTTTACTCACTTTACACACTTTACTCACTTTACTCACTTTACACACTTTACTCACTTTACTCACTTTACTCACTTTACACACTTTACACACTTTACTCACTTTACTCACTTTACACACTTTACTCACTTTACACACTTTACTCACTTTACTCACTGTACTCACTTTACACACTTTACACACTTTACAAACTTTACTCACTTTACTCACTTTACACACTTTACTCACTTTACACACTTTACTCACTTTACACACTTTACTCACTTTACACACTTTACTCACTTTACTCACTTTACTCACTTTACACACTTTACTCACTTTACACACTTTACTCACTTTACTCACTTTACACACTTTACTCACTTTACACACTTTACTCACTTTACTCACTGTACTCACTTTACACACTTTACACACTTTACACACTTTACTCACTTTACTCACTTTACACACTTTACTCACTTTACACACTTTACTCACTTTACACACTTTACTCACTTTACACACTTTACACACTTTACTCACTTTACTCACTTTACACACTTTACTCACTTTACACACTTTACTCACTTTACACACTTTACACACTTTACTCACTTTACTCACTTTACACACTTTACTCACTTTACTCACTTTACACACTTTACACACTTTACACACTTTACTCACTTTACTCACTTTACACACTTTACTCACTTTACACACTTTACACACTTTACTCACTTTACTCACTTTACACACTTTACACACTTTACTCACTTTACTCACTTTACTCACTTGACACACTTTACTCACTTTACACACTTTACTCACTTTACTCACTTTACACACTTTACTCACTTTACTCACTTTACACACTTTACTCACTTTACACACTTTACTCACTTTACACACTTTACTCACTTTACACACTTTACACACTTTACTCACTTTACTCACTTTACTCACTTTACACACTTTACTCACTTTACACACTTTACACACTTTACTCACTTTACTCACTTTACACACTTTACACACTTTACTCATTTTACTCATTTTACTCACTTTACTCACTTTACACACTTTACTCACTTTACACACTTTACTCACTTTACACACTTTACACACTTTACACACTTTACTCACTTTACTCACTTTACACACTTTACTCACTTTACTCACTTTACACACTTTACTCACTTTACACACTTTACTCACTTTACTCACTTTACACACTTTACTCACTTTACACACTTTACACACTTTACTCACTTTACTCACTTTACACACTTTACTCACTTTACACACTTTACTCACTTTACACACTTTACTCACTTTACTCACTTTACACACTTTACTCACTTTACTCACTTTACACACTTTACTCACTTTACACACTTTACTCACTTTACACACTTTACTCACTTTACATACTTTACACACTTTACTCACTTTACACACTTTACTCACTTTACACACTTTACTCACTTTACTCACTTTACACACTTTACACACTTTACTCACTTTACTCACTTTACACACTTTACACACTTTACTCACTTTAAACACTAAATATGTAAACACGTTTTAATCACAGACGGCCATTACTCCATGTCCACAGACACAACTGAGCAGGTGTTAGACATGGTTTAGACCTGGTTTAGACCTGGTTTAGTCCTGGTTTAGTACTGGTTTAGTCCTGGTTTAGTCCTGGTTTAGACCTGGTTTAGACCTGGTTTAGACCTGGTTTAGATCTGGTTTAGTCCTGGTTTAGTCCTGGTTTAGACCTGGTTTAGTCCTGGTTTAGATCTGGTTTAGACCTGGTTTAGACCTGGTTTAGATCTGCTTTAGTCCTGGTTTAGTCCTGCTTTAGTCCTGCTTTAGACCTGGTTTAGACCTGGTTCAGACCTGGTTTAGACCTGGTTTAGACCTGGTTTAGACCTAGTTTAGTCCTGCTTTAGTCCTGCTTTAGTCCTGGTTCAGACCTGGTTTAGACCTGGTTTAGTCCTGGTTTAGTCCTGGTTCAGTCCTCATTTAGTCCTCATTTAGTCCTGGTTTAGTCCTGGTTTAGACCTGGTTTAGACCCGGTTTAGACCTGGTTTAGACCTGGTTTAGATCTGCTTTAGTCCTGGTTTAGTCCTGCTTTAGTCCTGGTTTAGACCTGGTTTAGACCTGGTTCAGACCTGGTTCAGACCTGGTTTAGACCTGGTTCAGACCTGGTTTAGACCTGGTTTAGACCTGGTTTAGACCTAGTTTAGTCCTGCTTTAGTCCTGCTTTAGTCCTGGTTCAGACCTGGTTTAGACCTGGTTTAGTCCTGGTTTAGTCCTGGTTCAGTCCTCATTTAGTCCTCATTTAGTCCTGGTTTAGTCCTGGTTTAGACCTGGTTTAGACCCGGTTTAGACCTGGTTTAGACCTGATTTAGATCTGCTTTAGTCCTGGTTTAGTCCTGCTTTAGTCCTGGTTTAGACCTGGTTTAGACCTGGTTCAGACCTGGTTTAGACCTGGTTTAATCCTGGTTTAGTCCTGGTTCAGTCCTGCTTTAGTCCTGGTTCAGACCTGGTTTAGTCCTGGTTTAGTCCTGGTTCAGTCCTCATTTAGTCCTCATTTAGTCCTGGTTTAGTCCTGGTTTAGACCCGGTTTAGACCTGGTTTAGACCTGGTTTAGATCTGCTTTAGTCCTGGTTTAGTCCTGCTTTAGACCTGGGTTAGACCTGGTTCAGACCTGGTTTAGACCTGGTTTAGTCCTGGTTTAGTCCTGGTTCAGTCCTGCTTTAGTCCTGGTTTAGACCTGGGTTAGACCTGGTTCAGACCTGGTTTAGACCTGGTTTAGACTTGGTTTCGTTTCCTGTCTTAGTTAACTCCAAATGCACAGAGCACAAAACATTGACAGAAAGTTACCCACAATCCTCTCTTTCCTCTTTCCTCTCATTACTACTTCTCTTTTCCCCTGGTACCTCATTCTCTGTGCATCCTAAAAATCCTATTGACCATGAACCCTCCATCCCCCGTTAACCGCGCGTGTCCTCGAACGCACCGCGGTGTTCGACCTGACGGCTGCTTATCTCCAGCAGAACACAGATTAGATCAATTCTGGGATCTGAGCTTGATTAAATATCGACAGCGGCCCGCGGCGCCGCTCAGAAACTCACTCCCAACCCAGGAACCGTCTTTGTCTCCTAAATCTGACTTATTAAAGATGGCCGCACGCATCGCCGAGCCCAAAATACAGAAGAATTATGGGCTTTTATCAAGTAATTGTCAGCGCTCGATGCACATTTAGTGTTGGGAGAGAGTCTGAAGCCGTTATTTCTCTGTCGACGTCCTTTGTCTGCAGAAAACGAAGGCTTCAGATGAGTTCAGCAGAAGTTTGAGACGCGGAGTGAACTTTGATTAATGGCGGTTCAGAGAATATTGATATTTCTTCAACAACAATAGAGGAGGTTGAGAAGTTTTGTAAAAAGTTTGAGAGAAGTTTGAGAATTGTTTTGGTAATGTCTCGTACAAAAATGTGTTTTACATAACGGCCAAGTTGTTTTTGTTTACTTTTTTTGCTTTGGTTCTAAAACTGCATCAGCAGTCGTCCAATCAGAAAAGAGACCATTGTTTAGACTGCAGTACTGTTTTAAACCAGTAGGAGCGCTGTTGCTTACAGAAGCTTTAGATAAAACTGGTTTAGACCCAGTTTAGTTCTGGTTTAGAACTGGTTTAGTCCTGGTTTAGACCTGGTTTAGACCTGGTTTAGGCCTGGTTTAGGCCTGGTTTAGACCTGGTTTAGGCCTGGTTTAGGCCTGGTTTAGACCTGGTTTAGGCCTGGTTTAGACCTGGTTTAGGCCTGGTTTAGACCTGGTTTAGACCTGGTTTAGACCTGGTTTAGACCTGGTTTAGGCCTGGTTTAGACCTGGTTTAGTCCTGGTTTAGACCTGGTTTAGACCTGGTTTAGGCCTGGTTTAGACCTGGTTTAGTCCTGGTTTAGACCTGGTTTAGACCTGGTTTAGACCTGGTTTAGAGCTGGTTTAGACCTGGTTTAGACCTGGTTTAGACCTGGTTTAGACTCTGGCAGCAGATGCATGAAGCTGTTGTAGAGTTCTTTTCCCCGTCTTCACCTCTCACCTGTCACTGTCGGCCAATCACAGCCCGCCACCTGCCTCTCATCCGTTCACCTCTCAGCCAATCACACACAGGCCGTCAGTCATCCTGCTGTTTGTGTCGCAACTCCACCGCAGCAGCAGAACCGTCAGCCTCCTCAGCCTCTCCTTCTCTGCGCCAAACTCTATTCCTTCAATAAATCATCTGTCACACTTCTGTTTGTTTAAAGTTGAAATGTAGTTAGTTGCCGTTTGCCAAAATTATATCAATAAAAAATTGCTTTAGGAGGAAGAGAAGTAACGCAAACCAAAAAGTTAAATAAGAAATAATGAACGCTGTGACAAGAGTCCAGGGTAAAAAGGGACACACAGCATAATCGTATCGTTTTCTAGGAAGTGAATATCGATACACATGAAGTATCAATCGATAATATCGGAAATATCGAAGTTAGAAATTTGTATGTTAAATACTGTTTACAAAATCAACACAAGGTGGCTCTGATCCTCTCCCATGTTCTAATGTTGTTCCCTCATCAAAAACAAACCTGGAGTTGTGTTTTGTTTTATTCACGTCTGTTGGAGTAATCCTGTATTCTCTGGTGCTGAGTTTCCGAGGCCTCAGAACGCTCTGCCTTTCTGTTGTTGAGATGAAGTCTGCAGCGTGTGGTCTCTCCTGAAGTCTTCTGGTTCTGGTGGACCTAGACTCTGATAGAGCTACTTCCTGGAGAGAGTTCTGCTTTAAGGTGGATGTTGTGAAGTTTTTTTTTTTTTTTTTTTTTTACCTTTTTAGAGAAACAGCTTTCAAATACAAATGTAACACCTGGAACCAAGGCCAGACCTTTTCCCTGCTCAGATTATGATGGATTACTGAGGGAAAGGTCCATGCAGCTCAAGAAATAACTTTTGGAAGCATCTGTCCAAATACTTTTGAACCCCTGAAAAAGCGGCAGCTACACATTAAAGAGCTGTTCCCTAAACCCTTTGCCTGATTTTGACGAGAATACTCTCAAATCACAGCTGAGAGTCTGCGCTTTAAGTATATGACATATTAATTATATCACTGTATTTTGACTTTATGAACTTGTGTCTGTGTTCAAATACTTACGGACCTAAATGTATTTTTCATTTTGTAGTAAAATGGCTTCATACAAAAAATTTAAAGAAATAAAAAACTTGTTTTTCTCAGTTTCTGTTCAAACGAGGGTGACAGAGCTGCCCTCTGCTGCCCCCTGCTGGTCTCTTCATCTGTTTCTTAATGGCACCAGTACAGTACTTATTAAAAACGTTCTCTTCTAGACACATAGGGCCATATTTCCTAAGACGGGTGCTAAACTGCGAGTGCAGTGAGAAAATATGCGGCCGTTATTAATGTTCGTGTTGCGCGTGAATTACTAAGACAAACTGCGGGCGGTGTCACGTGCAAACAGAGGGGGCGGAGCTATTTAAATGGAATCATTGCGTGTATTGTTTTGTGTCATGGAAGGTGCGGAAGTGGAACACAAACAGAAGCAAAAATTTAACCAAGAAGAGCTGAAAGTGCTGGTGAATAATTTTTTCATCCGTCATGGCAAAGATCTGCAAACTCTAACCCTACGTATTTGTTCATTTCTTCTCCTTCATCTCACACGAATCACAGCAGCCATCTGTGCAAAAGATTAGCACGTCCTTCTCCAACGTGCTACATTTATACGCTATTTTCACACGCAAAGTCATGGTGAGCCTTGATAAATAATATTGTGGGCGGTAAATGAATGAATTTGCATTTTCTCCACCTTCCATTTTGCGCACTCTGGGAAGAACGCCTCAGTTTACAGATTCATTTGGTCATAGGAGCAAAATCTGCATTGTGTTCGCTCTGCTCCTGTAAGACACGCAAATCTCAACTGCGTCTGGGTTTGCTCCAATTTTAACGCATATTATTCAGTTAGCGTGCAGCTAACCTTTGATAAATCTGGCCCATAATGTTTTTAAAGGCTGTAAAAGATGCTGCTGTTTTAGAGGAGACCAAGACTGGGTTAAAAATATGAATAAAAGCTAAATATAGTCCTTTTAAGTGTGAATGCAGCCTGTGACCAGAACATATACCTGAATGAGTCTCTGAATGAGCGCGAGATGTGGAATATCTCTCTGCACTTTTCTCACCAGACGCAACACTGCATGTTTAAATCCTAAAATAGGTCTTGAGGAACTTGTATAAACTCTCAATGTCAAGCCAAAAACCTTAAAGCGCTCTTAATTAACCGTCACGTTCTCCACGCAGTGCTGTTTCCTGGAGAGAGCCGGGGCTGCACACAAAACAGAAATATCCCCGGCGCTCTGTCCACAGCCACACGAACAGAAATAAATCCACATTCACACGTCCACAGAAGCCAGAGCCAAAGGGAGCAGAGGCCTCCGGGGACAGATTGTCTTTTAATTGGTCCAAAACTGCAGATCTCCGAGAACAGCCGTGAGGAGGACACACACACACAGAGAAACACCAGGAGTACAACCAACGTCCTCTACTCCCCGCTGACGGACGCCCCAAATAATGAGCTGAAATCAGGCCAAAAAAAAAAAAAAAAAAACTCCTGCTGGTTCAATCAAAGCACAGAGGACAGTGGTCAGGGCTGGAGAAAGAAAAAAAAGGTACTTCATACACCGGGACGTTGGTGGTTGGTTTTGGCAGAAGCAGCGTTTTCTTCAGCCAAAGTTTAAAAAGGGAAATGTTGAAATGCTGTAGAAAGTCTCAAGGATAATGGCACAGGAGATTTTAACTAAGACAGAATAGAAAAAGTTGGTTGGTATTTTGTCCAAATTTAAGTTATGCATCCTGGTCCTACACAGAAAAGTTCCACACAGAAAGGTCCCACACAGAAAAGTCCTACACAGAAAAGTCCTACACAGGAAGGTCCTGCACAGAAAAGTCCCGCACAGAAAAGTCCCGCACAGAAAAGTCCCACACAGAAAAGTCCCACACAGAAAGGTCCTACACAGAAAAGTTCCACACAGAAAAGTCCTACACAGAAAAGTCCCACACAGAAAAGTCCCGCACAGAAAAGTCCCGCACAGAAAAGTCCCACACAGAAAAGTCCCACACAGAAAGGTCCCACACAGAAAGGTCCTACACAGAAAAGTCCCACACAGAAAGGTCCTACACAGAAAAGTTCCACACAGAAAAGTCCTACACAGAAAAGTCCCACACAGAAAAGTCCCGCACAGAAAAGTCCCACACAGAAAAGTCCTACACAGAAAAGTTCCGCACAGAAAGGTCCCACACAGAAAAGTCCCACACAGAAAAGTCCTACACAGAAAAGTTCCGCACAGAAAGGTCCCACACAGAAAAGTCCCATACAGAAAGGTCCTACACAGAAAAGTCCCACACAGAAAGGTCCTACACAGAAAAGTCCCACACAGAAAAGTCCCACACAGAAAAGTCCCGCACAGAAAAGTCCCACACAGAAAGGTCCTACACAGAAAAGTCCCACACAGAAAGGTCCTACACAGAAAAGTCCCACACAGAAAAGTCCCACACAGAAAGGTCCCACCTTTTGGTCCGGTAATCAGTCCCGGGACCTTCTTGCTGTGAGGCGACAGTTCTAACCACTTTGCCATCGTACAAATGTTTGTATCTTGTTCGTGGCACAGTAGTCACAGAATTGGCTTCTTATTTTGTTCCTTAGCGCACCTCAAAATATAAATATACTGTATATTAATAGCTGTATTTGTCTATCTTGCATTAATGGACATTTAAAGCTCCAAAGAACCCAGCGAGAAAAAACTGAGGCTGGAGAAAACAAACTGAGCACTGCTGGAATAGAAGCACACTCACATGATATGTCTCCTTATCAAACTTAAATTGCTGTACATTTCTTATTAACAGAAATTGAATAAAAAGTAGATATTAAAACAATGACATGTAAAAATAACAAAAATATATAAAATAATTTGTTAGACAGTTTTAATAACTAATCTTTCTACCCTCCTCCTTAAACAGAGACACTACAGCAGCCAGCAATGCACAGAGGAGCAGTGGATCATGAATCCTCTCCTCAGTGATTTATAATGGACCTAATATAAGTCAAGTCTTCAGTGAGGAAAGACTCATCCTCAGTAAAGACTCTGATCTCCATGGAAACACTCCGGGGGAGGGGCCACTGAAACCTCAGATAAACTTTAGCTGTTGTTAGCCACTTAGTTTTGCTTTAGCTCGCTGCTAACAACAAGCTACTTTCTGAACGATGGTAAACGGAGCAAAGAGGTTTGTGCAGCCTAAATAAAACCTTCAGATGTGTCTCTGTCCTGGGCTTGTTGTTGTTTTTCTCTGTGCGCTGTGTGTGCGCTCCTCTGTCTGTGCGAGAGGTGAGGGTGCGCTCTTCCGAGCTGCTCTGAGTAATGAAGCTCTTGTGCAGTCTTTTCACATTTCCAGCGTCCTGCTAATGATTTTCTGAGTCCTGTAAACTAAAACTTTATATAAATTCATGTTTCTCTTCTGTTAAAAGGGCAGGTAATGATGTCTAGCGCCAAACATGTGAGCCAGATTACCACCATTATACTTCGGTGGCCTGCACCCTGTTTTAAAGGGACATCGCGATAAAAAAAATTTCCGCACCAATTCAAAATTTCTTTCTTATGCATTGATTTTTAGCCGATCTACGAAGAATCGTTACATCCCTAGTTAACACAAGTAGGCTTGTCTTCATACGTTTGACAGAGGTAACGTTGGCTGTGAAGGGTGCAGAGGTTGTGGGTCCTACCTCCTGATGGTGCGCAGCAGAGTGGAGCGGGCCTCGTTGTGGAAGGTGATGACGATGGAGGTGGGAGGAAGATCGGAGTCGTAGTGGAGCGTGGAGCATCTGCAGAAGAACAAAACACGACGAGACGTTAGATTCATGCAGAGTCGGAGGTGTTGGGTTAGTTTGTTTGTGGAGAACATTTACAAGTGAAAACATTGCTTTACAACAAAGCTTCACACAGCGCCTCTGTAGATCTGGTACATTTTTCTAACTTTAAACAGTGGTAAACATAAATCATCAAAACAGAACAAAAACATTAATCTGTTGTGAATCTTTAATGTCTTCAAAAAGTCCTCAAAACAAAAAAAAAGTCTAGTCTAGATTTAGAAGTGCTACTGGAAGGTCAACTTATGATGAAGCTTGAATTACAAAGACATTTTTAAATTATCTTGTGGTTTGCTGGAAAAAGAAAAAACAAACGGGATCCAACTGTACTAGAGTCTTCCTCAGAAGGTCACATGACTGTGAGTCTGACAGGTGTGTCAGGTTGACCCCGCCCCCCGCCTTGCCTCGTGGAGGTCCCAGCTGTGTGAGGGGAGAAAAGCTCGCTCTTCCTGGTTCATGGTGTTCTGTCCCTGCTTCCTGATCCAGCGTTAGTGTTTGTGCGACTCCGATCCAACGATACGTGCGCTCTCCCAGTTCCAGATTTTTTATTTGAAAAGATTATTAATTGATTCAGAAAAGATAATAATCAGAATTTTATAAAGACTACAAAATATTAAAACAGGCTATCTCCAATATAAACTTTAGCTACTGAGTTGCAAAAAGTCAGCTCTGGCAACATTTTTTTTCTCTAGTTTTGGTGTTTGGAGTAGAACGTGTTTGAAAATACGTTTCAATGAAGAATTAATGCTGACATCAACCAGAAAGGTGTCTGATGCATCGATGAATCGATGAATCGCTTTGGAATCGAATCGTGGGCCTCAGAATCAAAATCGAATTGAAACATGAGATGCCCAAAGATTCCCACCCCTGTATCATGATGATGATTGATGATGATTGATGATGATGATTGATGATGGTGATGATGATTGATGATGATAGATGATGATGATTGATGATGATGATGATTATGATTGATGATGATGATGATTGATGATGATGATGATTGATGATGATGGTGATGATTGATGAAGATTGACGATGATGATTGATGATGATTGATGATGATTGATGATTAATGATCATCAATCATCAATACAAGAGACACAAATGGATAGATGGAAGATTTGCTTATAAAACTTTCCGAGTGTAGTAAAGGCCTTGAACTGGGCAATAGAAATCTGACAGAAAAATTGTAAAAAGCTGACACTCTGCATAAACACATTAAGTTTGTTTGTAAAGATTGTTATTCAGAGACTCCTCTTGTCATTTTTCCTTGAGTGCGGTGTTGTCAGTGTTGGGGTTAATGCTGTGTTCTGAGTGGATAATTACACTGAAGGGAAGGGATAATTCTAGCTTCAGCTCCAAACAATGTCACACACTTACAGCAGCGCTAATGACGCACAGACAAACCCATAACACTGTCGCCGAAATGACTGAAAACGCCAGCTCACAACCAGAATGTGCAGAGCCAACGACCCGAGACAGGAATATTTTTTATCTGCGGCTGAAAAGGAGGGGTCACAGAGGAGAGAGGAGTGTTCTTTTACACAAAACGCTGACGAACGGCTGATGTCCCGATACTAAAGCCCTGATCTAAGGCTGTTTTTAAAGTGCGTCAGGATCATTTAAGACCAGATAAATGCTCAGAGTCTCACCAGCTCGCAGTTTTCTATGAGAGCTGATTGTAATCTCTGTAAAACTCAAAAGTGCAGAAGAAGCACAGATGAGAATCCCAAACCTTTAACAGCAAATGGAGATAAAATATTATACTTTTAATTTGAATTGTGTCAAAACATGGGGCATTAAAAAAGTTATAACAGAGGCTCACACAAAGGACCGCCTCAGAAAATATTTGGCTTTCCAAGAACCACTTTTAATGGACTAAAGCAGGTCTAAAATAGGACTAAAGCAGGACTAAAATAGGACTAAAGCAGGTCTAAAATAGGACTAAAGCAGGTCTAAAATAGAACTAAAGCAGGTCTAAAGCAGGACTAAAGCAGGTCTAAAATGGGACTAAAGCAGGTCTAAAATGCGACTAAAGCAGGTCTAAAATGGGACTAAAGCAGGTCTAAAATGGGACTAAAGCAGGACTAAAATGGGACTAAAGCAGGACTAAAATGGGACTAAAACAGGACTAAAATGGGACTAAAGCAGGTCTAAAATAAAACTAAAGCAGGTCTAAAGCAGGACTAAAATGGGACTAAAGCAGGTCTAAAATGGGACTAAAGCAGGACTAAAGCAGGTCTAAAATAGGACTAAAGCAGGTCTAAAGCAGGACTAAAGCAGGTCTAAAATGGGACTAAAGCAGGTCTAAAATGCGACTAAAGCAGGTCTAAAGCAGGACTAAAGCAGGTCTAAAATGGGACTAAAGCAGGACTAAAATGGGACTAAAGCAGGACTAAAATGGGACTAAAACAGGACTAAAATGGGACTAAAGCAGGTCTAAAGCGGGACTAAAGCAGGTCTAAAATGGGACTAAAGCAGATCTAAAATGGGACTAAAGCAGGACTAAAATGGGACTAAAGCAGGTCTAAAGCAGGACTAAAATGGGACTAAAGCAGGTCTAAAATAGGACTAAAGCAGGTCTAAAGCAGGACTAAAATGGGACTAAAGCAGGTCTAAAATAGGACTAAAGCAGGTCTAAAGCAGGACTAAAATGGGACTAAAGCAGGTCTAAAATAGGACTAAAGCAGGTCTAAAGCAGGACTAAAATGGGACTAAAGCAGGTCTAAAATAAAACTAAAGCAGGTCTAAAGCAGGACTAAAATGGGACTAAAGCAGGTCTAAAATGGGACTAAAGCAGGACTAAAGCAGGTCTAAAATAGGACTAAAGCAGGTCTAAAATAGGACTAAAGCAGGTCTAAAATGGGACTAAAGCAGGTCTAAAATAGGACTAAAGCAGGTCTAAAGCAGGTCTAAAATGGGACTAAAGCAGGTCTAAAATGGGACTAAAGCAGGTCTAAAATGGGACTAAAGCAGGCCTAAAATGGGACTAAAGCAGGCCTAAAATAGGACTAAAGCAGGTCTAAAATAGGACTAAAGCAGGTCTAAAATGGGACTAAAGCAGGTCTAAAATGGGACTAAAGCAGGTCTAAAGCAGGACTAAAGCAGGTCTAAAATGGGACTAAAGCAGGACTAAAATGGGACTAAAGCAGGTCTAAAATGGGACTAAAGCAGGTCTAAAATGGGACTAAAGCAGGACTAAAATGGGACTAAAGCAGGTCTAAAATGGGACTAAAGCAGGTCTAAAATGGGACTAAAGCAGGACTAAAATGGGACTAAAGCAGGTCTAAAATGGGACTAAAGCAGGACTAAAATGGGACTAAAGCAGGTCTAAAATGGGACTAAAGCAGGTCTAAAATGGGACTAAAGCAGGTCTAAAATGGGACTAAAGCAGGCCTAAAATAGGACTAAAGCAGGTCTAAAATGGGACTAAAGCAGGTCTAAAATAGGACTAAAGCAGGTCTAAAATGGGACTAGAGCAGGTCTAAAGCAGGACTAAAGCAGGTCTAAAATGGGACTAAAGCAGGACTAAAGCGGGACTAAAGCAGGACTAAAATGGGACTAAAGCAGGTCTAAAATGGGACTAAAGCAGGACTAAAATGGGACTAAAGCAGGTCTAAAATGGGACTAAAGCAGGTCTAAAATGGAACTAAAGCAGGACTAAAATGGGACTAAAGCAGGTCTAAAATGGGACTAAAGCAGGTCTAAAATGGGACTAAAGCAGGACTAAAATGGGACTAAAGCAGGTCTAAAATGGGACTAAAGCAGGACTAAAATGGGACTAAAGCAGGTCTAAAATGGGACTAAAGCAGGTCTAAAGCAGGACTATAGCAGGTCTAAAATGGGACTAAAGCAGGACTAAAATGGGACTAAAGCAGGTCTAAAATGGGACTAAAGCAGGTCTAAAGCAGGACTAAAGCAGGTCTAAAATGGGACTAAAGCAGGTCTAAAATGGGACTAAAGCAGGACTAAAATGGGACTAAAGCAGGTCTAAAATGGGACTAAAGCAGGTCTAAAAAAGGACTAAAGCAGGTCTAAAATAGGACTAAAGCAGGACTAAAATGGGACTAAAGCAGGTCTAAAATGGGACTAAAGCAGGACTAAAATGGGACTAAAGCAGGACTAAAATGGGACTAAAGCAGGTCTATAAAAGGACTAAAGCAGGTCTAAAATGGGACTAAAGCAGGTCTAAAATGGGACTAAAGCAGGTCTAAAATGGGACTAAAGCAGGACTAAAATGGGACTAAAGCAGGTCTAAAATGGGACTAAAGCAGGACTAAAATGGGACTAAAGCAGGTCTAAAATGGGACTAAAGCAGGTCTAAAGCAGGACTAAAGCAGGTCTAAAATGGGACTAAAGCAGGACTAAAATGGGACTAAAGCAGGTCTAAAATGGGACTAAAGCAGGTCTAAAAAAGGACTAAAGCAGGACTAAAATGGGACTAAAGCAGGTCTATAAAAGGACTAAAGCAGGTCTAAAATAGGACTAAAGCAGGTCTAAAATGGGACTAAAGCAGGTCTAAAATGGGACTAAAGCAGGTCTAAAATGGGACTAAAGCAGGACTAAAATGAGACTAAAGCAGGTCTAAAATGGGACTAAAGCAGGTCTAAAATGGGACTAAAGCAGGACTAAAGCAGGACTAAAATGGGACTAAAGCAGGACTAAAATGGGACTAAAGCAGGACTAAAATGGGACTAAAGCAGGACTAAAATGGGACTAAAGCAGGTCTAAAATGGGACTAAAGCAGGACTAAAATGGGACTAAAGCAGGACTAAAATGGGACTAAAGCAGGTCTAAAATGGGACTAAAGCAGGACTAAAATGGGACTAAAGCAGGTCTAAAATGGGATTAAGCAGGACTAAAATGGGACTAAAGCAGGTCTAAAATGGGACTAAAATGGGACTAAAGCAGGACTAAAATGGGACTAAAGCAGGACTAAAATGGGACTAAAGCAGGACTAAAATGGGACTAAAGCAGGACTAAAATGGGACTAAAGCAGGTCTAAAATGGGACTAAAGCAGGACTAAAATGGGACTAAAGCAGGACTAAAATGGGACTAAAGCAGGACTAAAATGGGACTAAAGCAGGACTAAAATGGGACTAAAGCAGGTCTAAAATGGGACTAAAGCAGGACTAAAATGGGACTGAAGCAGGACTAAAATGGGACTAAAGCAGGTCTAAAATGGGACTAAAGCAGGACTAAAATGGGACTAAAGCAGGACTAAAATGGGACTAAAGCAGGTCTAAAATGGGACTAAAGCAGGTCTAAAATGGGACTAAAACCAGGGGTGTCCAAACTTTTCTTGTTGAGGGCCTCATACTGAAAAATCCGAATATGAGGAAAAGGGCCGCGCTCTTTCAGCTTCAGGCCTTTAAAGTCTCGGTCTCGTCTCGGTCTCGGTTCACTCTGGACTTGCACTGGTCTTGGTCTCGGTTAGTACGGTCTTGACTACAACAGTAATTCATAAAAACAAATTTTAAATAATAATCAAAATGCCATTTGAATAAAACTCTGCAGACTGTAAACACTGGTCTTTGTATCCAGTAAAAACTGCTGACTGCCACATTTTATTAAATAGGAGCTTAATAAATAAAGGCAGAGGACTGAATGTGCTTTATAAACTTGGGGCCCATTCTAAAATCCTGCACTGGGGCCCCTTATTACTGAGTTACACCACTGCTAACAGAGAAACGAGCTAACTACATAACCTCAATGTAATCTTAAGTAAATTTAAACATTTTATATATAAGTTGGTTATATTTCCCATATTTAATATCAGGTGTATTGGTGCAGAATGCGGTTGGTTTGGGGCCCCTCACAGACTCAGACAGGTCCTGGCTCTGGCTCTGGTGTCTCTGCAGTAAATGTCAGTGATCCATCAGTGGGTAAAGGCCAGTCTCCTCATTATTCGGCCCGGACTGCTGACCCAGCGCTGCTCACTGGATTAGAATAAGACCTGGATACACTCATCTATAATTCATCCTCAACAGGTCGCACCTCTGTCTGCTGCAGTGCTGAGAGAGGGAAGGGGGCCCCGGGGCAGGACAGGAATATGGAATACAGGGCTGTCGCTAACTGCATTATTGTCATACAGCGCTGTTATCAATCCAACCACATGGGGGCACAAGCGACTGCGATAACCTCAGTTTTGTATTTTAGTGAGCGGCTAATGAGATGCACGCTGTAATTTTACTGGGCTGCACGATATGGAGGAAACATGCGATATCCGATAACTATGTTGAAAATTGTGATAACAATATTATTGCGATATTTGAAAATAGAGCCTACTTTTGGAACATAGTAAGTTAAATTCACTACATTTCACAAAAATGTAAGTTCCTGTATTTACAAGTCAAAACAGCCACAAAATCAAAACTTAACACAGACTAAACCAGGAATAAAACAAGGCTAAGCTGTGACTAAATTAATTAAATTACCACTAAAACTGGACTTTTTAAACATTTTTATTTAGTCACAACACATGTTCTTTTAAGGCTCTGGTGGAAAATGATTCTTCAGTGTAAATCTCTGTCAGATGAATGAATGAATGAATTTATTGAACATAAATACAATATAAAATATACATTAGCAAAAATATCCCCCAATATTAGAGTTATTAATTTAAGGTATACAGAAAACAGATATAATTTCATATTTTTAAAGAGAGAAAAAAAAGTATTTAATGTTCAAAATGAGCAGAATGAAGCTAAGCTTATTTATTTCTACCTTTTATACAATTTTTAAGTTATCCATGATCATAATCAGCAATATGTACAAATGCCTAAAACTGCCTACACAGAGTCAGACTGTTTTCAAACAGATGCTGCGATATATTTAGATTCTTGCGATACGGATATTGCGTTTGCTGATATTGCGATAACGATAATTTTGCGATATATTGTGCAGCTTTATAGAACGGCGAGCTAGTAAGGAAGGAAACGTCACGAGCCGCGCTGCCACATTCAGCTAAAACTTGGAGTTGTTTTGATGCAAACCTCGTCCCAATCGGAGAGAGCCCGAGCAGAGGCGGGGCTTATGCGTTTAGAGGAGGAGCCTGCAGACTGGAATCCACTCTCCTGGTGACGCCACAACTACCAACAGGCAGTCACGAAGCTGTCAGTGTTATTCTCCTTAATAATATAATCTAAAAACAATAATTCTGCGATAGAGTGAAGCCCTAGCTACTTCTACACACATTTTTAGTTCATATGCATTAGAGTATCATTAGAACAGTGGCGCAGTTCACAGAATATGCCTTTCATTAGTTTTACAAACCCCATCTACCCTCCGTCCCTGCAGCAGGACCCTCTCAGTGTGAGTGCGTTTCCAGGGTTAAAGTTTGGTGTAATTTGCAGCATTAGCAGGTCAGAGCTGGCCCCACGAGCGCTGGTCTGTGAAATAATACCATCACCAGCTCATTACCTCCCAATATCACTGTGCACCTCAGAGACACAGAGACGGAGGAGAGCGGAGAGCAAACAGATTAAAAAGGAAAGTTAAAGAATCAGCAAAATGAGTTTACGGCCACTACAACAACAACTCACACTGCAGCAGCCACGGGTCAGACAATACAGCCCAGGATTAGTTATTATCTGAGTAAATGGCTTCTGCAGATACCATTATCTGCTGTTTATAACAACGATAACTGTAGAGTATGAAAAAATGTCCAGAGAGATTACAAAGGCTAGATTTAGTTGAAGAGTGCAGTCTTAAAGCTCACATATTCTGCTTTTTTCAGGTTTTCTGAAATAGTGTTGGACTCCTTTGCTTTAGTATTTCAGGTTTTTTGTTGGAAAACCTCTTCAGTCGGGAGCTGTTGCTGTGACTCTGCAGAGAACGCTTGGATTAGGAGTCTGTCGCCCCCTGCTGGCGACGGTGGGGCGCGAACAAAGCATTTATCTGTTCAGCTGTTAGCGACGTGATGCTAACAGATAGATTTTTGAGCTGATGCTTCGTAGCGACGGAGGTTTGAGGCTGAAGTCCGTGTCCAGAGTGAACCAAGACCAAGACGAGGCCGAGATTATTAAGGTTCAAGGCAGAGTCGAGACCGAGACCGAGACCAAGGCAAGACAAGACCAGGTCAAGACCAAACCCTGTGAACTAACACCAAATAAACAGGAATAGTATTAAAGAAAAGTGGTTCAAATACAAAAAAATATTATTTTAATGCAACAGACTCCACAAAGAGAGACAGATCTGTTTCTGGTTCTTCGGATGCTGCAAACTAATTACTCCAAAATTATGGAGAATAGCGTTTTCTTATAATGTTTGGTATCAAATTTCATCTGAGACTGAGACCGATTAAAACTGGATTTGAGACCAAAACCAAGGCAAGGCCGAGTTAAACTGCAGCCAAGACCAAAACAAGTCAAAAAAAGTCATCTCAAAACCAACACAGGTCTCGGGCGCTGCAACACTACTACACAGAGCTGTGAGACCGAGCGTTTTCAGCTCTTGAGAAGGGCAGCGCCTCAGCATACAGGATTCCTCAAACAGAATACTACTGCAGCTCTGTTTTTGAGGAGGACATGACTTTATAACAGGGTTAAAAGAGAGGAAAAGTCGAGGGCCTGGATTCATACCAGGGATCTTCTAGTTCAGGGGTAAATGCTCTACCCACAGACTTCTTAATACATCTTTACTTGGTTTAAAGCTGCTACCTCTGTGGTCCACCTTTATTCAAAATGCACAAAAATTCAAATGCAAAATGAAATCTATAAAACAGTCACGGCCTCACTCCGGCGCAGTTCTTTATCAGCTCCTCAGTCGTCCTCTTCCATTGTCTGCTGCGTGCTCTGGGAATACTCCACTCTGTATATTTGTCATATCATTTCCCATCATGCCCCTCCGCTCCCCCTCCCTCCCTCTCTCCCTCTCTCTCTCTCAGGGTTGGTGTATTCTGGAGCTGCAGCCGAGAGGAACCGCACAGATGCACAGATAAAAGCGGCGCTGACAGATGACTGATGTTACGCTGATACCAACAAGCTTCACTCCGGCTCTGACCCTCCCACTGAGAATGTCTCCCCGTGTTGCTGACGACTGGGCCCTTTTCTGCTTTTTCTGCCTTTTTTCTGCCTTTCACTGATGTTATGGCCTGATGTCCTGCTGCTGAAGGGCTGCAGAGGAGCGTTAAAGACGAGGAAACAGGACAGAGATGTGAGGAAGAGGATGGTTTGTTAAAAACAGAAACAGAAACATGGGAGTGTTATCTTATTATTGAAACTACTACTACTTCCAATAACACTGCTACTACTGCTACTGCTACTACTGCTACCATAACTTGCACAACTACTAACAAACGCAGAGGTTAAACATGAGAAAATTTGAGGAGGAAGACAATGGGAAAGGGGGAAGAGTTGAGTTATGTGTTGGGTTAGGGTTACAAAAAGACTCTTAATGTCCAAAGAAAGTCATTTCTGAGCAGATTTGATGGAGTACAGTGTGCTCTCCACTCCAGCCCCTTGAGCCTCTTTAAAAAGTACAGGTGAAGGTGGGCCTTTTTCATCATGCTGTCTTTGAAATATGGCATGTTTTGTCATTTAGAAACATCTTTAACTGGCATCTGTATTGGCACAATAAGACTTCAGCCTAAACCCTGACAAGATTAAACATGAACACAGATATTTACAGGCGTTTTACTGTTCTTTCTGGAGTTAAGCCTCTACATTCGTTAGTAATAAGCTCAGCATCATAAAGACAGAGGGAGACGCAGAGATCTGATTCATATTCTGTACGTCTGTGTGTGTGTGAGTTCAGGTGGAGGTGAGAGAGTCCTCCTGCCTCTGTCTGACAGTAAAATCCTGTTTCCTGGTGTAGTCCCGGGATACTGTCTGTCACTGCCTCTGTCCACCTCTGCCTGTCTTGTGTCTGTGTGTAAAACCTTAAGATCCTCTCTGTCCATAACAAACACAGTCAGCCTGCAGCTCCTCTCTGTCCTTCTCTGAGCTGCTCGTACACAAGTCCAGCGGCCCGGAAGTGACAGTCCACTATAACAAGCTATTGCTAAAATGGTGGCTGATTTGTGATGACAACGGACAAAAACCTAACTACATCTACTACTAATGTCTTTTCTCAAACTCCCAATTTAGATTTAGAACAATTTTTGCATGTTATTTTGTCAACGATGATACTATACTATATATTTTTTTTTCACTAAAGCAGTGGTTCTCAAAGTGGGGTCCACAAAGGTATTACAGGGGGGCCCCCAGAGGTTGTCTATATTTCAATTTCAATTTCAATTTATTATTATTTTTTATTATTATTATTTCAGACACATGGTTTTGGTTCATAAAAACAAATAAAACATACAAGAATATTAAAAAAATATGAAAATATTAAGCACCTAAAAACATTAAGTACATAAAAAACATCGGAAATTAATTAAAATATTACTTTAAAACAACTTTCAGTCAATAATCAGTGTTTTTGTAATGTTTTTTTATAAAAAAACATATGGAGAAAAACATGGCAGAGTCTTTTGAATAGAGGGAAGTTTTATCGTTGGGGGTCCGCGAGGGATTTTTGGAGGCCACGACAGTCCTGACTTTGGGAATGGCTGCTCTAAAGGATTTTTTTTTTTTGCCTACATGTACATTTTTAATACATTATAATATTTTTTTACCATATGGAGTATTGTCTGCATACAAGTTACCTCAAGGGAGCGTGTTTAACATAAAGAGTATTGGGCCAAGTATAGAGCCCTGTGGAACTCCAAGGCTTATTACACTGTGGCAAGACTGCAGCCTGTCCAGCAAGACTCATTTAGTGAAGTGGGTCAAAAACCTTCATTCATCATCCACTGAGCCTAATTCTAGCTCCTCAGTCATAAAGCGGTCAGTACCAAGCTGGATCCTTCTCCAGATCTGAAGTTAGGAGTAGAAACATGGTCCCAGCAAGGGGTCATTTAGAGTGGTTTATTGTACAAATGCTCAATCCAGTAGCAGAAAATGCATTCAGCAAAATGTTCAACAAAACAAAGAAATTTCTGTTCATTTACAGATGGTGCCTCCTTTCCTAAGGGTACATAAACATGGCAAAAGAAAAACAATGAAGATTTAATAATTCTGTATTAAAGAGTTGAAATATTACAATAAATGCTTACATGTTTAACCCAATTTTTGGTGAAATAGCTGGACCTAGCTGGACGCTGTGTCCTGATCCAAGCAGAGCCATCACAACAGGGTGGGCAAGGTGGGCAATTGTCTAGGGCCCAGAGATAATGGGGGCCGCAAGGACGATCATTTACCTGTACAGTAGTGAAGAAGCAGTGTCAGTGATGGAAAACAAATCACTGAAGTGATGCTGCCTCACTTTTCTCCTAAAAGGTCTTATCTGGAAGGTAATAAAACTATAAATTGTTGCCAACTTAAAATATTAATCATTTAAAACGCAGGAATACAGGAAATCACATTTTTTAATTGTAATTTTACTGGGGAAGGACCCCAGACCCCCCTGACTCATTCTGTCCCACATTCACCTGCCTGTTATATTCATGGCCACGATTCAGGATGAGGCAAAAAGAGATCTTAGCTTTGATATCTTGTCTCTTGTTAGCATGTTTCTGGTTTGAAGTGGGATTTACAAAAACACTGGAGCCTACATAGGGCCTCAGTTGTCCCTCGTGCCTAGGGCCCCTATAGGTTCTAGAACAGGGGTAGTCAATAGGCGGCCTGCGGGCCACATCCGGCCCGCCAGAGCTTTTCATCCGGCCCCCGGAACATCCCCATGAACTCAGAGTCTAACTAAGAGCGTTTCCAAGTAGTTTGGGCTCTTACTCTGCAGTTCATAGAAAACAGCCAAAAACGCTTTAACTCGGCCTGAAAAGCTCAAAACGGCAATAAAAATGTTTTGCTCATTTCTCTGGAACAGAAAGAAAAAAAGCTTTTTGTAACTCTCCACAAGCTCTACCTTCCCAGCAAGTTTGATTGAGACCTTATTTATTATCTCAAAAAAACAAATCTTTAACTGTTCTCACTGTCAATTTATTAAAGGCCACTGTAGCAGCCCTGCTACAGATCTATGAGATTTGACCTTAAGATACTTTTGGAAACAGCTCAGTGCGTCCCCAGCCGTCTTTTCTCAGTCTGGGCTCTTACTCTGCAGTTCATAGGAAACATCCAAAGACGCTTTATCTCAGCCTGAAAAGCTCAAAACTGCAATAAAAAGATGTTGCTCATTTCTCTGGCACAGAACCTTGTAGAACAAGCTCTACCTGCACAGAGAGTTTGACTGAGTTTGCCTTGATGCCTTGCCGTTATGACAGCGTCTGGCCCATGTCGTGTCTGCCGAGAAAAATTCTGGTCCTCAGACAAATGAAGCTGAAGAGCCCTGCTGGAGACACAGATGTTGATCTAACTTCAATGCTTTTTCAAGGCAACATATAATCTTCGCTCGAGAAAATTTTCACAAACTGGACCTCATTGAATTTTACTTGATGACCCCTGTTCTAGAAACAGCTCTGGTACTGTTAATACAGGCTAGACAGGTAAAAACAAAAACTCCTACCTCTTGAAACAACTTGGCTTCCTGTTAGCGAGGGTCTCTCCGGGAAGAACACACTACACCAGCATGTTTATAATGTTCCCCGCATATTAACATCGCTTTTTCTAATTCAATTGAAACCTAAAATGATTGAAAGGCCCCAGTTGGTGTTCGTAATAAGGACGTAGCGCGACACAATATTATTCTTCCATAAATAGGACCCTCCCTTTTGGGGCCGACCTGCTTCAATTAAAACTGTCGACTCCTGTGGAACTACTGAAGCAGGGCTTTCATTCACCGGAGCCACTCAGTCGTGAACTTCCCTAATGGATTTTCAGAAGAAAAGGACAAAATGAGGCGTTATCCACTGTCCCTCACGTCTCTCTCCTGATCCCGAAGAAATGTGTCTGTCACCGTCAGCGCTGTGTTAATAATGATGTGCATAAATATGGAAATGTAAGCAGAGGAAAGTGGGCCTGAGAGTCCTGGAGAGCAGTGGACGGGACAGGTTCATGTAACGACAGACAGAGGACGGTAAGGGACAAAGAAGGGGAAGTGAAAGGACCTAGATTCATTACTTTGTCTTAGTACAGGAGCCCAGAGAGGACAAACTAAGTGCAAGCTGTGTTTGTGCCGAGGTGAGTAGAGTGGCAGACTCCAAAATAATATTACTTGAGTAGAAATGAAAAGTATTGTGCGATAAAACTGCTCTTAGAAGCACCATATATCTGAAAAATTACTGAAGTTAAAGAAACTTATAGCAATAATAATAATGCATTAGTCTTATACAGCACTTATCTAAACACTTTTGTTTAGCATCAAACAGCAGCCTAAAGATGCCCAAAGTTCTTCACAGAAGGCAAATTTAAAAACAAGACAGAGTAAAACAAATAACAACAATAACATTACAACAATAAAAATGCAGAGATGCACAAACAGAAGATGTACACAGTCACATCCACGAGACATCCAAAGAAATAATTACCGTATTTTCCGGACTATAAGTGGCTCCGGAGTATAAGTCGCACTCGCCAAAAAATGCATAATGAAGAAGAAAAAAACGTATATAAGTAGCACTGGACTATAAGTCGCATTTTTGGGGGGAAATTTATTTTACAAAATCCGACACCAAGAACAGACATTTCATGTTGAAAGGCGAGTTATAGTAATAATAGAATAGAGAACAACAGCTGAATATGTGTGCGCTATGCTAACGTAACACATTGATGGTTATTCAGCTACATGAAGCATAAACAACGAACTGAATAGGTGTCTCGTATGTTAACGTAATATATTAACAACGACAATATCAATAACACAAAGCCTACTGTAAATCCCACACAGAACCAACTTTTTGAACAGTTTTCTTCAAAGTTTTGCAGAAACATGTCAAAGAACCTTGTTCTGACTGTAACAGAGAAGATCTGACAAGCCATCCCTGAAGTGTCTCTGTCCTGTTAACATGAGCTCACTCTGACAGTTTGATAAATCCACAGATCTGGTTCTGGTTCTGGTCTGTAACAGTGAATACTAAACAGGTCTATGGATGGTTTTACTGCAATTTTGACAACCAGAGAAAACATGTAGCGGGACAATCCTGCTCCACTGTCTGCCCCTCAGAGCTCGAGTTTGTGCATCTGAAATCTCCCACTCACAAACCCAGCGAACTGTGGAGTCTGTCAGAGCGTCCTCTCACACCGAGTCCACTAAAATAAGAATAACAGCCGGGACAACAGGAGGAACAGAGGGGGACGGACCTCTGCTGCGTGAAACCAGAGCAGCGGAAAACAACTGCAAGACACCGCAGCTGTTTAACAGAGCAAAAACATACCACCATTTTGGAAACACAGGCTTTAAAGAACAATAAACCATGACAGGGTCCCATCAGCAAACTGTAAAAAGTCATATCGCCAATAAGTTCTAGTAACTCCATTCTATAATTTTAAATCATGTTTAAACTCACTGTTACGTAATTTGGTCGTTTAATTTACAAATGTAAGTCCTATTTCTGCCTTACCAATGTCATTTATTTAAACTTAGTGAAAAGTGTTCATTCAAATAATAAAGTTAAGTTGAATATAACATTTTATTTCATTAAAAACACAAAATTTATCTCCAAAAATCCATATCTGGTTTTATTTTAACATACAAATTTCTGATTTCGATATTTCCGATATTATCGATCGATACTTCATGTGTATCGATATTCACTTCCTAGAAAATGATACGATTTGATACAAGTTACTGTATCGTTACAGCCCTAGTATTTATTAATACATATTTATACTCACAAATAAAACTAAAAATGTCAGCGATTTTACTTGAAAGCTATTTTAAATATTAAATACCTGTTGCATTATGTGGGGAACCCTGTATGAGCAACGCAAATTAGAAAGTGAAAGCCTAACTTTATGACCACCGCCTAATATTCAGCCCCAGCTCTGTGTTTCCTGACTTTTCAGCGTTAGCTTGTAGCCCACAGACGAGGAGCTGCAGTCCCGGAGCCGCTCTGACCCCGGGCCGGTGTTAAATCCAGTCTTCCTGCTTCCGAGACATCAACCCTGAAGACTAAATGTTCACTCGCTGCCTGAGATATCCCACTCACTAACAGGTGTCTGAATCTGTGTTACTCGCTTCATCCGTCAGTGTCAGAATGTTGTGGAAATGGTGTTTGGTGTAACTCGGGTTTATCCAGTTGAGTTTATTCTGCTTCTGTAGTTTCTATCTCTGTTTGTGTGGCATTAACTATTCAAAAGATTGTATGTGAGGCTGTAGATTTTTTGTGTTGGAGAGATGCTATTTTTAAAGTGTCAGTCCTGGCGGTGCGTTTCCTGACAGTGAGAGTATCATGAACCGCAGCAGCAGCAGTATTAGGAGCAGTAGCACTGGCGGTGGTGGTTCTCGTTAGCTCAGAGCTCTGTCCCAGCGGAGCCAGTTTCCACACTTTTTACTGCTTTGAAAAACATGAGCCTCTCCCTCACTCTCCTCACTCTCTCCACTCTGTGCTGCTGCTGCTGCTGAACCTCACATTTACACGAAACAAGTGTGTGGCAGAGCTCTGCTTTGTCAGGCGGCAGATTCTCATTTACGTCTGCAAAGTAACTAAATGAAGCACAAGAGAGTGATGCATCAAACACAGAGGCAGCGGCAGAACTCAGGCGTATTTCAACTGTGATGTTTTTGGGGGGAAGTGTTACAGTAAATGACAGCTCACAGAGACATTCTGCTGCTGATCACATAAAGAATGTCTTTGCTAAAAATGAACTCAACTGGAGCACAGTGTGCAGTCCAGATTTTAGCTAAAGAGACGGGAAAACCTTCTCTAAACACTGGAGGAGGCCTGAGAGTTAATCTTCTTTAAGTCTAAAACTCAGGGTCAGTTTCACTCCAGGTTTCACTTTAACAAAAAAAAAAAAAACATTACTGTATTTTCTGCACTATAAGGCGCATCGGATTATAAGGCGCACCTTCAATGAATGGCATATTTTAAAACTGTTCATATATAGGGCGCACCGCATTATAAGGCGCATCCACTAGATGGCGCTGCGCTAAAGGGAATGTCAATAAAACAGTCAGATAAGTCAGTCAGTCAAACTTTATTAATAGAATACAAACCAGCGTTCTTACAACTCCCTCGCTGAAAACAATGTATTTCCAACTCCATTTGTCGCAGTTCAAAGCTACATGAACAGCGTTCGAGCGCTCAGTTTTCTGTCCCCTCAATGTCGCAACTCTTCTACTGAGATGGAGCAAAGGCCGCGCCTCCTTGTTCTTTTGCGGCAGGATCCATAAACACGCCTATGGCACACATGAACAGCTGGGACTGGAATTCCCCTTTACCGTTTTTAGCGCTGTCACTTCGGCGACGCCCCCTGAATACGGTAGCCATAATTAACCAACATTGATCCATATATAAGGCGCGTCGGATTATAAGGCGCACTGTCGGTTTCTGAGAAAATTAAAGACTTTTAAGTGCGCCTTATAGTGCGGAAAATATGGTAATTTCAGAAGGACCTTGGCTCCAACTCGTGCTGTAGCCAAGGCCGTACTAATCGAGACCAAGACGAGTCCGAGTCCAGGCTGAACTGAGACCAAGACAAGGCCCAGACTTTCAAGATTTGAGACCACAACCAAGGCAAACCAAGACCAGGTCGAGACCAAATCACAAACAAACAGAGACAGATCTTTTTCCTGTTTTTTCTAATGCAGAAAACAAATCACTCCAAAATTGCGCTGAATAATAGGCAGCTCATGATGCGTACGCCGTGTATCTCTCGACGCCAGAGGAGGGCGCTGTTTGTGAAAAGCTAAGAAGAGCAAGCTGGGAAAGTGATGTCTGGAGTCCCTGTGTTCCTGTATCAATGGTTTCCCTTCCACTTTTTCTCTGATAAAACCTTCCTTCTCCTCTCGATGAGCGCTGGAGCCAAATAAAGTTTCTCTGAAGCTGAAATGTTCGATCTCTGCTTCTCTCTTGTATCTGTTTTTCTCTCTGGCGTAGCAGCAGGAGGTTTGTATCCGAGATGATCCCACTGGAGCCGGCCCAAACCCTCTCTCCTTTCTCGTAAAGGTCTTCTTTTCTCTTCGCCTCAAACCCGTCCAGGATTCGGCGGAGAACGCGAACGCCTCGCCTCCTCGCTCCCTAAATTTAGTCCAACTGTGGCAAACTTTCAAACAAACTCCAGTCTCTGTGCTCTCAGAGTGAGTTTTTTGGGCGGCACACCTACTACTCTCGCACTTTTCTCTCCGCGCTTGTCAAAACTAAACCGGATCATAGCTCGGAGGGAGAGCTGGTTTCTGCCGTCTATTTTAGCTCGGATCACATGGAATATCAGAGCTTTGTGATATGAGGAAGGAAAAAAAAAAAAAAGCCAGCAGAGATTTCGTGGAGTGAGGCTGAAAATAAAAGCGTGACTCTGAGAACTTCGCCGTCTGCTGAGATATTGGCAGAGAACGCGGCGCCAAGTGAAGTGTTGATGAGAGAGGGAGCGCTTTCAGTGTGGAGGCCGTTTTAGAAATAATAAAGAGAAAAGGGAGAAAATGGCGAGCTGTGGTGAGCTTTTGGTTCTGTGTCTGTGACCTGGACCTGACAGGATCCACAGTTTGGAAAAGTGCAGTGATTCTCAAACTTTTCACATCGAGTACCATCACAGAAAAAGAGATTTCTGATTAATAAATATGTTATAAAAACAGGACTAAACCAGGACTAAACCAGGACTAAACCAGGGCTAAACCAGGGCTAAACCAGGGCTAAACCAGGACTAAACCAGGACTAAACCAGGGCTAAACCAGGACTAAACCAGGACTAAACCAGGGCTAAACCAGGGCTAAACCAGGGCTAAACCAGGACTAAACCAGGGCTAAACCAGGACTAAACCAGGACTAAACCAGGGCTAAACCAGGGCTAAACCAGGGCTAAACCAGGGCTAAACCAGGACTAAACCAGGACTAAACCAGGGCTAAATCAGGACTAAACCAGGACTAAACCAGGGCTAAACCAGGGCTAAACCAGGGCTAAACCAGGACTAAACCAGGACTAAACCAGGACTAAACCAGGGCTAAACCAGGACTAAACCAGTTCTAAACCAGGACTAAACCAGGGCTAAACCAGGGCTAAACCAGGACTAAACCAGGACTAAACCAGGACTAAACCAGGGCTAAACCAGGACTAAACCAGGTCTAAACCAGGACTAAACCAGGACTAAACCAGGGCTAAACCAGGGCTAAACCAGGACTAAACCAGAGCTAAACCAGGACTAAACCAGGACTAAACCAGGACTAAACCAGGACTAAACCAGGGCTAAACCAGGACTAAACCAGGTCTAAACCAGGACTAAACCAGGACTAAACCAGGGCTAAACCAGGGCTAAACCAGGTCTAAACCAGGACTAAACCAGGTCTAAACCAGGGCTAAACCAGGACTAAACCAGGGCTAAACCAGGACTAAACCAGGGCTAAACCAGGGCTAAACCAGGTCTAAACCAGGACTAAACCAGGTCTAAACCAGGACTAAACCAGGGCTAAACCATGGCTAAACCAGGACTAGACAAAGGCTAAACCAGGACAAAATCTGGGCTAAACTGGGATTAAAATAAGGCTAAACCAATGTTTAGGTAGACAGTTTAGTTATTAATGTATTAGTAAAGTAATTGTAAAAGCATTCATTTTACTTAAAAGCTTTAGCTCAACTCAAAATGTCCAAAGACTAAAGCTAAAATATTCCAAAGCCTGAAACTTAATCCTCAAAACCACTGAGGCTAGAATTATTATTATTTATTTCTCAGTCTATGTCTTTAGTTTGACAGATATCTTCCATGTCACATTATTTGCACTTTTATAGTCGAGGTTACTATATTTTTCTTCTACAAGGAGCCAATCAGAGAAGAGGAGCAGGGACGCACCAAACTCACCCTGGACCAGCAGAGGCCACGCTGGGTCCTGCCATGCGGTGGCACATGGCAGATTATTATAGGAATAATACAAAAATGTGAATTATCTTCTGTTTTAACAAAGCCAGTTATTTGGAGTCAGAGACATTTTTGTGATTTAAGGAAGTCTACTGTCTACAGTCTGTATGTCGTCTGTGGCAGAGTCTGGAAGCATGTTGTTGTTAATCAGTGCAATGTGTTTATTTTGTTGCTTTAACAAACTTACAACAACTAACTTTGTCTACAACAGAACTTTTCCTGCCTGAGCCTCACAGTCTGCACATCACAGACCTCTGCTCACAGCACAGACAGCGGCTCCCTCACAGATGGAGCTGTCTTACTCTAACAATTCATCTCAGATAATGATGAAACGCAAATAAAATATTCATAAAAGAAAGAAAAAAGAACCAACAGAGAGATAAGGTTTAGATAAAACTGAAAATCTTTCTGTTTAAATCTGACTCTGAAGGCTCAGTTACTCTGATCTGCTCCTGTCACCTCCTGTCTACTCCTGTCTGCTCCTGTCACCTCCTGTCTGCTCCTGTCACCTCCTGTCTGCTCCTGTCTGCTCCTGTCACCTCCTGTCTGCTCCTGTCTGCTCCCGTCACCTCCTGTCTGCTCCTGTCACCTCCTGTCTGCTCCTGTCACCTCCTGTCTGCTCCTGTCACCTCCTGTCTGCTCCTGTCTGCTCCTGTCACCTCCTGTCTGCTCCTGTCTCCTCCTGTCACCTCCTGTCTGCTCCTGTCACCTCCTGTCTGCTCCTGTCTGCTCCTGTCTGCTCCTGTCACCTCCTGTCTGCTCCTGTCACCTCCTGTCTGCTCCTGTCTGCTCCTGTCACCTCCTGTCTCCTCCTGTCTCCTCCTGTCTGCTCCTGTCACCTCCTGTCTGCTCCTGTCTGCTCCTGTCACCTCCTGTCTGCTCCTGTCTGCTCCTGTCTACTCCTGTCTGCTCCTGTCACCTCCTGTCACCTCCTGTCTGCTCCTGTCACCTCCTGTCTCCTCCTGTCTCCTCCTGTCACCTCCTGTCTGCTCCTGTCTGCGCCTGTCACCTCCTGTCTGCTCCTGTCACCTCCTGTCTGCTCCTGTCACCTCCTGTCTGCTCCTGTCTGCTCCTGTCACCTCCTGTCTGCTCCTGTCTGCTCCTGTCACCTCCTGTCTCCTCCTGTCTCCTCCTGTCTGCTCCTGTCTTCTCCTGTCTGCTCCTGTCACCTCCTGTCTGCTCCTGTCACCTCCTGTCTGCTCCTGTCTGCTCCTGTCACCTCCTGTCTCCTCCTGTCTCCTCCTGTCTGCTCCTGTCACCTCCTGTCTGCTCCTGTCTGCTCCTGTCACCTCCTGTCTGCTCCTGTCTGCTCCTGTCACCTCCTGTCTGCTCCTGTCACCTCCTGTCTGCTCCTGTCTGCTCCTGTCTCGTCCTGTCACCTCCTGTCTCCTCCTGTCTGCTCCTGTCTGCTCCTGTCACCTCCTGTCTGCTCCTGTCACCTCCTGTCTGCTCCTGTCTGCTCCTGTCACCTCCTGTCTGCTCCTGTCACCTCCTGTCTGCTCCTCTCCTCTCTCGTCTCCTGCAGCTCTCTCTCTCGTCTCCTGCAGCTCTCTCTCTCGTCTCCTGCAGCTCTCTCTCTCGTCTCCTGCAGCTCTCTCTCGTCTCCTGCAGCTCTCTCTCGTCTCCTGCAGCTCTCTCTCGTCTCCTGCAGCTCTCTCTCGTCTCCTGCAGCTCTCTTTCTCGTCTCCTGCAGCTCTCTCTCTCGTCTCCTGCAGCTCTCTCTCGTCTCCTGCAGCTCTCTCTCTCGTCTCCTGCAGCTCTCTCTCGTCTCCTGCAGCTCTCTCTCGTCTCCTGCAGCTCTCTTTCTCGTCTCCTGCAGCTCTCTCTCGTCTCCTGCAGCTCTCTCTCGTCTCCTGCAGCTCTCTCTCGTCTCCTGCAGCTCTCTCTCTCGTCTCCTGCAGCTCTCTCTCGTCTCCTGCAGCTCTCTCTCGTCTCCTGCAGCTCTCTTTCTCGTCTCCTGCAGCTCTCTCTCGTCTCCTGCAGCTCTCTCTCGTCTCCTGCAGCTCTCTCTCGTCTCCTGCAGCTCTCTCTCGTCTCCTGCAGCTCTCTCTCTCGTCTCCTGCAGCTCTCTCTCGTCTCCTGCAGCTCTCTCTCGTCTCCTGCAGCTCTCTCTCGTCTCCTGCAGCTCTCTCTCGTCTCCTGCAGCTCTCTCTCGTCTCCTGTCTCTCCTCCACAGCAGAAGTGTTTGTGAACAGAAATAGAAGCTGTCGCCTCCCCACAAGCTCCTGACCTCAGAGGGAACTGCGAGAGTTTATTTACACAACAACACAACAACACAACACCACACCACAGTGTTCAGCTCGTCCTCTACAGCTGCTCTCTGTCAGCACACGCCCGGTTTGGAGGAGCAGACAGGAGCACTGACCTTGCATTCTGCAGGTCTGCAAATGGGGCCACAGAAAACATAGTGACTTCAGCTTCTACAACTAACTTCAGCTTCGACAGCTAACTTCTGCTTCTACAACTAACTTCTGCTTCTACAGCTAACTTCTGCTTCTACAGCTAACTTCTGCTTCTACAACTAACTTCAGCTTCTACAGCTAACTTCAGCTTCTACAGCTAACTTCTGCTTCTACAGCTAACTTCTGCTTCTACAACTAACTTCTGCTTCTACAACTAACTTCAGCTTCGACAGCTAACTTCAGCTTCGACAGCTAACTTCTGCTTCTACAGCTAACTTCTGCTTCTACAACTAACTTCTGCTTCTACAGCTAACTTCTGCTTCTACAGCTAACTTCTGCTTCTACAACTAACTTCAGCTTCGACAGCTAACTTCAGCTTCGACAGCTAACTTCTGCTTCTACAGCTAACTTCTGCTTCTACAACTAACTTCTGCTTCTACAGCTAACTTCTGCTTCTACAGCTAACTTCAGCTTCGACAGCTAACTTCAGCTTCGACAGCTAACTTCTGCTTCTACAGCTAACTTCTGCTTCTACAGCTAACTTCTGCTTCTACAACTAACTTCAGCTTCTACAGCTAACTTCTGCTTCTACAGCTAACTTCAGCTTCGACAGCTAACTTCTGCTTCTACAGCTAACTTCTGCTTCTACAACTAACTTCAGCTTCTACAACTAACTTCAGCTTCGACAGCTAACTTCTTTCTACAGCTAACTTCAGCTTCGACAGCTAACTTCTGCTTCTACAACTAACTTCAGCTTCTACAGCTAACTTCTGCTTCTACAACTAACTTCAGCTTCTACAGCTAACTTCAGCTTCGACAGCTAACTTCTGCTTCTACAGCTAACTTCTGCTTCTACAGCTAACTTCTGCTTCTACAGCTAACTTCAGCTTCTACAGCTAACTTCAGCTTCTACAGCTAACTTCAGCTTCGACAGCTAACTTCTGCTTCTACAGCTAACTTCTGCTTCTACAGCTAACTTCTGCTTCTACAGCTAACTTCAGCTTCTAGAGCTAACTTCAGCTTCTACAGCTAACTTCAGCTTCTAGAGCTAACTTCAGCTTCTACAGCTAACTTCTGCTTCTACAACTAACTTCAGCTTCGACAGCTAACTTCTGCTTCTACAGCTAACTTCAGCTTCTACAGCTAACTTCTGCTTCTACAACTAACTTCAGCTTCTACAGCTAACTTCTGCTTCTACAACTAACTTCAGCTTCTACAGCTAACTTCTGCTTCTACAGCTAACTTCTGCTTCTACAGCTAACTTCAGCTTCTACAGCTAACTTCTGCTTCTACAGCGAACTTCAGCGTCTACAACTAACTTCAGCGTCTACAACTAACTTCAGCTTCTATAGCTAACTTCAGCTTCCGAGAACTAAACCCTCCCCAGCAGAAGCTCCTCACAGTTGTTTGATTGGCATTGTTACAGCGCACAGTTTAGTCCCTGTGGTGTTGCTCCTGCCTGCTCCTCCAAACCTTTTCCATAATTCAGTTTACAGCGAGTTGAAAAGAGATTTTTTAAAAATGGCAGCTGAGCCAAAGCGATCAGACACACGCAGAGTTCTGGCCCAGGAGCTGAAGACAGAGTTGGCTGAGTGTGGAGCCTGCAGGTCAGAACTCAGGGCAGCGCTGGCCTACTTCAACTGCAGCCAAACAACAGACAAGAGAGAGGGTTTAACACCGCAGAGGATCTGAGTTTAGTCTTGTTTTATATAAAAGAGAAGCACAAACCACTCTAGACCACAGAGAAGCCTTCAGCAGACCACAAATCCAATTTAAAGTGGATACATTCTGCAAAATGTACTTTTCTTTCTGCTTTCTCCCATGGTATAATGTTGTTCCCTCATCAAAAACAGACCTCCAGTTGTGTTTTGTTTCAGTCACGCCTGTTTGAGTAATCCTGTATTCTCTATATATATTATAGGGAATATATATATATATATATATATATATATATATATATATATATATATATATATATAGGGAAATGCACAGGGAACGCTCAGGTCACACTCGGGCGATGTTCTTTCAGTGATCTTAGTGTTTTTGTAGCTAACTTTGTCCGTCTTGTGATTTTCTGATTAACGTTAGCTTAGCCCACAATCTTATTTTGAAAGATGGAAACAAGGTACCAGATGTGAAGATTTGTTAACGTAAATATCCCAGCATTAAATTAGAGCCAATCACAAGTGAAAAATCCAACAAATAAGGCTGAAAACACCAGAAAGGTGAGCGTGTCCCACTCAGGGCCATAGCACTGCCGAGCTTAAACCTCGGACGATAGCGCTCTTTCATACGGCCGCGATAAAATATTTGTAAAAGAAACTATCCAACCAATATATCGTTATAAACAAAATAATAAGAAAATGTACTTTTATTTTATACAATTTGCATTAATGAAGATAATAAATGAGCGATTTTATGACTTGTTGAAAATAAAAAAGTAATAGAATTTTAGCTGAAAGTGTCTCAGGACACAAACGCTGAATGCACGCTCTCGTTCTGCTCCTTCCCTCACAAAACTTATGCTCAGAAAGCTTTGGCAGCCATAAATCTGCTGCTGTCCCCATTCAGAAATTAGGACAGAGCTGCTCCGAATACGACATATTCTGGTGTTTTATGGAAAAACCGACAACACTCCGCCATGTTTGTTTTGGATACAGATCAGCGGTGCACTGCTTATGTCCATCCCTTCGTTTCTCTGATTGGTTAAATGAAACTCAAACGAAGAGACACCAGACTTCTGTGGGAAAGAGTTTGTCTGACTGGCCAGATTTGTGTCCTCCTGTGTATTTCAGAGCAGAGAGAAAAGTGAAATAAGTCAAAGCAGGTGTGATTCTCCAGCCCGAGGCGCTCTGTGCTTTAGTAAAGTGCATTAGAGGAAATGAATGAGTTTTGTTCTGCTCGGCCGCCGCTCCCCGGACAAATTAAAGGTATTACTGCGATCGTGAGCGTCTTAAATGGAAGACCGTGGAGAGATTCTGCGTTTCTTAATTTGATTCCGGGAGGTTTCACTCTCTCTCCCGGTGCGTTTGATCCGAGCCGGTTCACATTAACTCAGGCGGCTGCAGGTGGAACGAGCCGAACTTCAAACAGGTGAGAGAGCAGAGGGAAGTGTTCACGTTTATATAAAGCCTTTACCAGGAGCCGTTCACCCATTCACACTAACACGTTCACACTAACACGTTCACACTCACACGTTCACACACCAGGGCCACAGACGCTGGAGCAAACTCGAAACGCCAGCCTTTAGTCAGAGGACCCTGCATGAAATTATAAAAACATGCAGCAATAACTATTTTCTGGCTCTGTGGCTGGCTACAGGAACGACTTTAGAACAGTGCTTCCCAAAGTGGGGTCCGAGGCCCCCTGGGGGTCCGTGAAGGTTCTGTATGGGGCCCCCAGAGGCTGTCTATATTAACCCTGTAGCACCCTCTGTTGCAAATATGCAGCGTATAATTCAAAGGTCATGGCAAAAAAGTAGGCGTCTTTTTTTTGAATGTATTAACTAATTCATGAATGCTGCTTACCAAAAATATTGACAAATTTTTGTTCCCATCACCGTTGGCTAAAATTTAGCACGGATGATTTTTTTCCAACAAATATTTCTATGTCTGGGTTCTAAGGGGTTAAGTACATAAAAAGAAAAACTGAGTTTGAAATGAACTGTAGAAAACAATGCTGCTAAACTCAAGGCGATTGGTGATCAACTCAAAATCTCAAGTTTTCAACAACTAATATTTTTTTACTCACCAAATTTAACGTTCATACAGCTAAAAACTTTAAGTTTTACTCACTATCTTTATTTTTTCCAGCTCATCTTACAGCCAACTGACTCCACTGTTCAGAAAAAGTATTATTGATAATAATAAAAACTACATATACTACATTTAACAAAAAAATATCTTTTTCTGAACTCTGTAAGTTGGCTGTAAGATGAGTAAAAAAATAATGATAGAGAGAAAAACTTAAAAATTTGAAAAGTTTTTAGACGTATGAACATCAAATTAAGAGAAAGTGTGGAAAACTTGAGATTTTGAGTTGGCCCCAAAAATCTTGAGGGATCCTTTGCCTTGAGTTGTTGAGTTTTTGCAGTGTATTTGTTTAAAAATATAACTTTAAAACACTTTTTAGCCAATAGTCAGTGTCTTTTGTAATGTTTTTTATAGAAATATATGGAGAAAAACATGAAAATAAAGTTTGGGATGGAGGGAAGTTGTATTGTTGGGGTCTGCGTGGGATTTTGGTAAATTTAAGGAGGGCCATGACGCTCCTGACTTTGGGAATGGCTGCTCTGGAAGCACAACTCTGTTTTGGAAGAAATGGAAAACCAATTAGAAATAGCAACCTCTTACTTTTGTCTGTTAAAGGAGATATTTTTAAACCAATCTTCCTACTCTTTCCTATTCTATACAAAAAGATTTTAGAGGTTTGTTTGAATGTGGTGGTTACGTGGGACGTCAGAGGGACTTTACTGTTGTTAAAATGGAAACAGGACGAAGACAAAAATCCCACAGAGGACTGAACAACAACGAGGATTTCAGCAGAACCAACAGGAGACGAAGGAAAGACCTAAACACCGTTAATCAGAGAGAAGTTATTACATTCTCTCTGCTTCTGTGTGAATACGACACTGCAGATAAACACAGCTCCAGTTTACAGCCTTTAAAAACATTTTGCGACTAAAAGAGACCGTTTTTAATAACGGTGCCATAAAGAAACAGCAGAGACCAGCAGAAGGCAGCAGAGTGAAGAGTAATATGAACACAATCAAACAAAAGGAGCACTTTACTTCCTTAAACTTTTTGCATATGCCAGTTTATTACAAAATGCCATATGCAAAACAGCAGAAAAAAGAGAAACATAGACTGAAAAAAGAAATATAAATATAATGTGAATATAGAAGAAAGAGGAAGAAGCTGTTTCATACTTAAAGCTAGGGGTGTAACGTTTTTGCAACAATACGATATGTATCAATTAGAAGTGTTTCTGCACGATTCAAGAACGATATTGGCTAATTTGGAAAGATACAATTCAACAACTTCGTATCGATAATTGATACAGCAACGTTTTGCCAAAGATCATAAAAGTTTACTCTCAAATGTAGCACCGCGGCCGGGGTTGATTATGTCCAGCAGACAGAGAGCGAAGAAAAGTTGAATATAACATTTTATTTATTTAAAAACACAACATTTATCTCCAAAAATCCATATCTGGTTTTATTTTAACATACAAATTTCTAACAGAGACTGAGGCACTCAATGGGATTTCAAAGGTATTTAAAAAGCCTTTATTTCATGGGCTGTATTAAGTTTAAAAATACCAACGCGTTTCAGCCTCAGGGCCTTCATCAGGGCATGTGCATCATTAAAAGAAACAAAATGGCTGCCAGAACTCTTTTATACCTAGAGATCATGTGACCTGTTCACATGACCAATCCAAAGAGTAAATCCGTAACAAGATAATCACACCACATTACTGCAGAAACCACAAATAAGGAAAGTTACTTCATTTCAATATAAACAGAAAATAATCACAAAATAGTTACAAAACATGACAAAACTATGGAATCACAATGAAAAATAATTCATTCATACAAATTTCTAATTTCGATATTTCCGATATTATCGATCGATACTTCATGTGTATCGATATTAACTTCCAAGAAAACGATACGATTCGATACAAGGTCATGTGTATCGATGTAGTTGTATCATAGGAAAAAAATCGTTACAGCCCTACTTAAAGGTATTAGGGAGGATCTTTATAAATTAATTTTTTGCAATATTTATTAAAACTACCTTCATTGCCCTGTATAAGGCTTATAAATTGGTGTATTAGAAAATTTAATAATAATATTAATAAACTGTGGACTCTGTGGGACTTAAAAAACCTCATCCAATCGTTTTCATCATGAGTACGTTAACCATTGTTCCACGGACTCAACAATCATTCGTTTATCTTCCTGGTTTCAGCGATAGTGCGCGTTCTTGTGCCTGCGCATGCGTACACAGTTTGTTTATGTAGCACGGCGTTAGCCGAGCCTCATCGTACGCGGACAGCCTGACTTCGAAGAGCACAATGGCTGAGGAAAACCGTGAATCGGGCGGTCACAAAAGGAAAACTGTTTTTGAAGTGAACCAGAGGAGGAGGAGAAAAACTGTAGAAGAGCAGAATAAAACCTGTGTGGTTATTGGTGATTCCTTCAAAGGACAGCGTGCGCTGTAGGAACAGAAAGGGCTTCAGACGATGCATTGGTCGCCAAGTTTCTGCTGGACAGATAACGTTTATCTTATCGTTTGAAAAAAATGCCTTTTTTCTTTATCTGTTGAACCTTTTCAACTGTACAGCAGTCAGTTTGTTAATGCTACCAACAGCAGGAGGACAGATGTTTGCTCACATTTAGGGACTGTGCATGTGACTGGGTCTGTGTGGGGAACAAGGTCAAAGGTCGCACAAACAAACAATGCAGGTCTAGGTTTAGGTGAATCTCTGCTGATGCTGTAAACAAACACTCGTGTTCCAACGCTCGTGCACGTCGCTGTGGAGGAGTTCCTTGGAAAGGAACAGTGAAGGGCGGGGCCTGTATTCAAAAAAGGACAAACAGTCGCTGGTTTCTCAGCAGTCGAAAAAAATCCTCCCTAATATCTTTAAAGCTTGTAACCATGTTGCAGTAGTATTCTGTTTGAGTAATCCTGTATGCTGAGGCGCTGCCTCTCTTCAGAGCTGAAAACGCCTGGTCTCACAGCTCTACATGAAACCAGGAAGTGCTCCTGCGCGTTTCTAAAGCCCAGACACCGTCACCGGACTCGTTCTGATCATTTCAGCCTCAAACCTCCGTCACTACGAAGCATCATCTGTTAGCCTCATGTCGCTAACAGCCGTGGTAATTAGCCATTTTCTTTTTACTTTCTATCGAGAAGAATCTATTTAGAGGAAAGACAGCTGAGTGACCTTCAGGCCTGGAGCTGACTTCGCCACATTTCATTATTTTTAATTAAAGCCATTCTCCAGAACAGCTCCGTTTTGGATATTTTGTGTTTTTCTGTTCAGGTTAGCGCCCTGTGATTCTCTCCACTCTCTCTCTCACTCAGGACGGCTGCCAAACCTCTTGGACCACTCTCGGTAATATTTTGGTTGGCTGCAGCCGCGTCTCCTCCTCCTCCACTCGCGCTCTTCGCACAAACGGTAAACACACAACAACAAC